>BNCR01000009.1:1200000-1557673 GCA_014656515.1 Oryzias celebensis | reverse complement strand
GACATTGCTTGGCTGGTTGTTTTGTCTACAAGTCAGGTAAAGTCAGATCATCTCCAAAATATGGAGAGGAGTAATCAAGCTGAGCACTCACAACTCTCTACAAGCCACCAAATGGATTGGTTTACAATCAAGTCTTGGTCTTTACAGATTACTTGGTAAAATAATTAAAAGAAATCATTTCTTGTATCCCGTGACCCCGAAAGGGATAAAGCGGTTCAGAAAATGAATGAATGAATGAATGAATGAATGAATGAATGAATGAATGAATGAATGTATTTCTTGTATGATATGTCAAGATGAACATCAGGTTAATATGAGATGTGAGCAAAAAAAAAAAAGAGAAAAACAAGGTTTTCAACGGCAAATTGTTTTTTTTTACCAAACACACATTAAAAAATAGTTCCATTGTATATTTTGGCAGATCAGCTACTCATATGACGCTCAAATCATTCTGGAAAAGGAAAGAGGACTTACGTTAATTTCTCAGTTTCTCCCAAAACAAGTCCTCTAAAAACGCCAATTAAGCTGACAAAACAAATAGCACAAAAGTGCCAAAACACTATAACACTAACTCCAGGAGTTGAAAACTGAGATTAGACTGAAGAACTCTCAGAGATTAGAAACAGACTTACTCTTTTCCGTCCTTTAGGATCATGTATTTTTTCGAATGCAAAGTTTATGGAATCACAATTAGGTACCAGTTAATTTTCATCCTGTGACTGTGCCCCTCCACTGTTCCAACTCTAGCTTTCATTGAAGAGTATAATTGGTTGTACAAAAATAGAAATTGGTGTTTAAATGACAACAAAAAAAATTCTAAAGGAGTCCTATCAAGTGTGACCGGCTTGTGCAACTGTCGAGGTAGCGTTGCCAGATGTCCAAGCTGCATTTAGCAGAAGCATTTGTCGAGGCAAAAACTTGTGTCTGGGTAGAGTTCATGGAAGTCATGAAGAAGACTGAAGACATTGTAAAGAAAAGCAAAGTCATATTTTGATCTCATTAATCCCATCAACCTGCTATCCATTGAGAAATGCAGAAGTTGAACAAACAGGACTGGGCCATCATCCCAGCTGGAGTCCCTGAGGGAATCAAAAGGTTTTCTCAGTAAAAAGGCACCTTGGGGAATGAAGTCTGCCCTTAGTTACTCAAGTCTCTGAATGTGGTAGGGCTGTCTTGAATGAGACACTTTTTTAAAATGTAAATTGTGCACATTTATTTGAGTCACACTTTTTGGTATTTCACTGTACTTTTTTGTAGGATGCACACTTAAGATACATTACAAGCTTTCTAAGTTTAGGTTTATTCAGTTCCACCTGTTTGAGTTACCAGTGCTGGAGAGGTTGCTGGTCACTGCAGCTTTTACTGGATCCTACATCTGAAGCTATGGCGTGAAGAGTGCGTTCTGAAGTATCAGAACACAGCAGCTTCCCAAATCTGGAACACTGTTTATTTGAAGTATTTCTGATGGTATTTATGATATATTACTTTTTATGTGATGGAGAACAAATAAAAACCTTAGACCAAGATTATGGTACAATACAAAGAATCAGTACCCTTTGAAAAATGCATTCCCTGAAGAAAGACAACTACAAAAATTGAAATACATCAATTACAATAATAACAAAATTAAATACATAAATTAAATAAGAAATGGTGTGTTGTCATCTCTGCTGTGCTTTTTTGAAAATGAAACATTGATGATTGATTAAACAATAACAGATTTGCAATAGTTTTTAAGCTTGAAGTTCAAATCTGGTGACATTTGGCGTTTGGTTGGTAGTTTTCCAGCCCACACACATGAAAGAATGCTGCAAATTGTTGACTTAATCTGATTGAAAGTAAAAAAGAAACTGAAAACATCTTTTTCCACAGATGAAACATTTTTGTCACACACTAAAGCATTTAACAAACCAGTAAGACTTTATTGAGCGGGTGCTTTGCGGTTAATTCAGCTGAGTTTCAGATAACACTGTTGTACGCAGTTTCTGTTTTGTGTTGATACATGCTCCACCAAACCTTCCTGAAGCAACAGTAATGAAATCCAGTGCTGTAACATGGGAAATGTTTCATTCGTCAGTTTAAAGCCATGCATTTATTTTCACCTTTTTCAAATTTAGTTGTTTCTCTAGCTCTTTGATTGTCTTAGTGTTTAGTCTTTAGAAACAGAGTCACCTAGATGCTATATTTTATTGCACTGCAATGAATTTATTTAAAATGAGGTCATGAAAAGAAATTAAGTCACATTTCTTTCAGGTGAACATTAATCCAAAGACAAAACAAACAAAAAAATCTCAAATAAAAATTCAACGTCAGTAATCTGGTCAAAGAGGATTTCTTTACCCTAACACATTCATTCATTAATTTTAATTTCAGGATTTGGGGTTACACTAAGATTAACAAGAAGATTGATTCGTGTGTTGATAATAACATTTATTTAATGTAAAGATAAAAAAGAGATACTTTATTGATGTTGCAGCAGCAGTGTACAGAAGCAATAAGAAAAGTAACATATGACAGAAAAAAATCAACATCAAGAGAGTCTATCTGTGGCACAGGGATGAGGGATTATATAATCTAATAGAGTGAGGCAGGAATGGTCTCCTCTAGCGGTTGGTGTGGAAGCGAAGTTACCTTAGCCTCTTGGAAAAGGCGCTCCGCTGACCGTCAAGTACAGGATGGAGTGGATGCTGAGTATTGTTCATGATGGATATGAGTTTATTCAAAGTCCTCCTCTCCATCACTGCTTCAAAAGTGTCGCTTTTGCACCCGATTACAGAGGCAGCCTTTCTGATCAGTTTGTTCAGCCTCTTTGTGTCACTAGCCCCTATTCTGCCCCCCCAGAAGACCACCGAGAAGAACAGCGTACTGGCACCAACAGACTGGTAGAAGATTTCAAGCATCTTGCTGCACATGTTGAATGACCTTAGTTTTCTCAAAAAGTAGAGTCTGCTGCAGGTCTTCTTGCTGCAGGTCTTCTTGCTGCAGGTCTTCTTGATCAACAGCAGTACTGTTGATCTTCCAGCTCAGTCTATTGACAATAGTCACACCCAGGTACTTGTATTCCTCCACCACTGCTACATCCCTGCCATGGCTGCAGAGGGGCTGAGAAGCTTGTCGTTTCTTTCTGACGTCAATCACCATCTTCTTGGTCTTGTCCACATTGAGCAGAAGGTGATTTACTCCAGCCCACCTCACAAAGTCATCCACCAGTTTCCTGTATTCCTCATCCTGTCCACCATTTATACAGCTGACAACCACAGAGTCATCTCAGAACTTCTGGAGATGACATGTCTTGCTATGCTAATGTTTTGGGACCTCTTGTGGCACTCACTGTACAGTGCCCAAGGCCTATCAAGAAGAACTCAAGTGATTCAATTAAATAAAGGGTTTTCATTGCAGTTTTGTGAAATATGTCAAATTGGATATCCCTCAAAAACCTTCTAACCGTAAAAACTTTTTCAATAAATGCAAGATATTTTTGTAATTGTGGTGTTTCCATTTGGCGAATTTTATTATCGCAAATCAAATTTGTGCAATTTTGTAGTAAATTGAAACGCAGCTAATTTCATCTAGTAACACATAGTAATCAATTACTTCTTAAAGTAATTTCCCCAACACTGACATTATGTCTATAGTGGAAAGTCAAAATGCCTTCAGATTTTCTTTTCACACTTACCAAAAAAATAAAGTTGTCTCAAAAAACAAACTTTGGTGTTAAACATAGAACAGACCTGCCAGTCTGTATATTCCCTTAAACAGCCTTGTGAAAACTGTAATAGTTTGCTGAAGCCATGGTTTTTACAGGTGTCTGCATCAACGTCCAGTTCATTGTAGATGAAGGTGGACCATGAAGAGAGAGATTTAAGGGCAGTTGTGTTGTGGACAGAACCATGTTAATCTCACCAACATTACTGACCGCCAAAAGGTGGTGAAGTTGGGATGAGAATCATATATTTCAGTTTTTAAAAAGAGTTGATTTCACAGAAAGTGCTCCAACACCTTTTGCATTTACTGTATGTGCTGTAAGTTGATGGTCTCCATTTTGAAGAAGATCAAAGTATTGCTAAATAGGCAAAGAAATGCTGGTAATCACATCTCCTAGGACATCATTGACCATGTTTTGGAATATAGTTGACTGTCCAAAGCCCAAAAATTCAAGTTACACTAGTGTGGTACTTTAAAATACTGTACTTCCCAGACGTTACATTGGTAACATCTGAAAAGCAGTCCTCTTCAGAGGCAGGAGTGGATTGTATGGGTGTGGCAGCCACAAGACAAGAAGTAGAACAGTAAGTCCCCCAACTTACCACATGATTGGTCTGCTACATATATACTTGCACACGTGCATGAACAAACACTTGTACAAGTGAAAATCTATATATTTCCTCCTCTCCCTCAACAGATTCAGTGTGACACATGTGACAGGTGGTATCACATTCACAGTCTGTTTGTTAAGGAAGATACCTACTCCCGTCATCGCTGGAATTAGGTTCAGTACATGGCAGAGCTCTTCTGGAGAAGATGTTCCAGAGAATGCCTACCCCTTCCTCAAACAAGACAAAAATGGGTTGGATTCAGAAGAAACTGAGGATGTCGTATTGGTTTCAGATCCATCCCTGCCAAAGGACTGCTGGATACTCCTCAGGATTATCAAGGTGATCCCTGACTTCGAATGTAAAGTGCAAAATGCCAAAGTACAGATTAAAACGAGCACTCTGCGCAGACCAATCACAAAGCTAGTTTGATAGACGGCTTGTGATGAGACTATGGCCCAATCCGAATTCTTCCCTTCGCCTTACTCCTTCTCCCTACCACTCTATAGTGATACAGGGATACAGAGCCCCCCATTGTGAGGTGGGTTCCGCATCGTGCAATGCCACAGAAGAGAAGCACTTTTCTTCATGTGGGTGCGGTCTAGAGCACAGAGGTTTGCATTTAAATGTAATTAATGACCTTTTTACCTGAGTATGACCTTTTTAAAGTTTTGAAACCGCTGTCATCAGGTTTATTCAAGTGCTGGAAGCTCTGCGCTAACATAACTGACCGGGTATTATTGGTGACGTCATTGAGTGGTAGTGACGTCCCAATTTGGAGACACTATTTTTCCACAACTCTCCGTTTGGAGGGCTAAATGTAAGGGAAGGGAGAAGTGGTAGGGCGAAAGGAAGACTTTGGATTGGGCCAAAGACTTCCCTGATGGAGGTTTCAGCCAGGCGTTCCCAGCAGACCCTCATAGTACGTTTGTCACGGTCTGTCGAGTCTTTCAGGCCTCCTTCCCCGCCAGCAAATCCAACTTACTACCAGATAGTGATCAGTGATCAATGGACAGCTCTGCCCCTCTTTTTACCAGAGTATCCAAGACACACAGCCGAAGTTCGACTGAAATGACTACAAAGTTGATCATCGATCTCCTGCCAAGGCTGTCCTGATGCCAAGTGTATTGATGGACACCCTTGTGTCCAAACATGGTGTTTGGCATCGACAAACAGTGATGAGCACAGAGGTCCAAGAAGTTGCAAGTATTTTAAGGACATTCGAGGCTAAATATTGGTACTGGTGCATGTATTTAATATTAAAGTCTCATTAGCTATCAAGGGCCTAGGATTGTAATGTGTTCTCTGCAGCTGATCCATCCACTGAGGAAGCATGATGAGCAGCAGGGAATGCCACGCCCAAGAACCATTTGGTGTATTAACCCTAAACGTAATGCTAACCTTAACCTTTCCCCCGGGTCTGTGCGGCCAAAAAAAAAAAGTTCAGCACTAGCTGCACGTATTTTGAAAAAATTACATGCAAATAGTCACTTTCATTTGGGCTAATGCTAACTAGCATGAAAGAAATATTTAATTATCGCTATCTTCATCTTTATGACCAGTTGTTTGTGTTTTAATTACTCCACAGCGGATGGTTCTAAATTGTCATCAATGTAATTTTCAGTGTCAGAAAAAAGCAGTCTGACTAATGTTATTTATACTTGACCTGAGCTCCCTCATTCTTGTTTCATATGATGATGCATACAAAAAAAAGGACTTCTTTTAATTGATCAATATTTACATTCAAGATTGTTGAGAATATTGTATATAAATTATGCCATGTTCTATTTCCAACTTCTGGCCTGCAACAGACTGCAACAGGAGGTTCCAGTCAGCAAACACCCTGAACTTTATGACGTTTTTCTAAGGAGGAAGGGTGCCATTCCCCCACGTTTGACCCATGTTTGAACTGAACTCTCAAACCTGTGTTGTTTCTCTTTTATGTGACACATCTGTTCTCTGTTGATAACATGCTGTGAGAGCTTCCTTTATCTTTATATGAAAGAAACAGGTTTCACCTATGACCTATTCTACCCCTCCCTTCTTAGTTGAAACCTCGTGTAAACAGGGCGTTCCTATCTAATAAAAGGCAGCGAGAAGCAGAGGCTGCTCAGAATTTTTTGTTTGCTTCATTGTCATCTCCTTAGTAACCGCACAGCATGCCTCCACCGTACCAAAATTTGAATAAGTGAACTATCCTGACAAAGGTTGCAAGGCGTGAGTCTTTCATCATTCTTTGTCTTGTTGGTTTGTCCCACCCTCATAATTCCTGGCCAATGACTGAAGAGATTTCCATCACATGGTTTTGTTTAAAAATTGTAGTTCAAAACAGAAATGTCAAGTTGAAAGGCAGTCTGATCATAGACCAAGCACACAGTATGGTTCAGGACTCAATCCAGACCAAAAGAAGCGGACATGGTCCAGAACAACTGACCATTCCAGTCTGAATACACGTTTAGTCACATGCACCTGTACAGGGGTTGACCCGTACAAGTGCTGTGGGTTTTTGAGCTGTCTGGGCCCATGGAGGTAACAGAAAGAAGGAGCTGCATCTTAAGGGGAGTGCAGGTGTTTGAGGCTTATTTGGCCAGCTTAAGTAAAGTCATGAGAATGGAACGTATCATGTCGTACGTGTGGTAAGTATTTCGTGAAGTGTTCATATGTATAATGCTCTTGTATAGTGTCCTTATGCCAAACTCCAGTTGTTAGTAAAGAGCGAGTACTAGCTCCTTACTTATCTGTGTGCAAATGCTTCACGTACAGTGTGGAGTTGATACACGCTTATTGTTTGATTTCCTAATTTCTTACAGTAATTTTCACAGTCACAGAAGGAGTGGGGGGATGCCGGAGCCCTGTGACCCTGAAAGGGACAAAACGGTATGGAAGATGAATGAATGAATGAAAAACAGAAGGAGTGGACACTCATCTCTTGAAACAAGAATTTGAACAGTGTGCTTGCATCGCTCCTACTGTATTTCGCCCTTTCTTATGTGTTGTATTATTGTTCATTTCGATCTGTCGCCTGCAGCATGCACATAAAAGATGTATGCAAGAAAATGTTTGCTCTATGGGGTCACCGAGCTTGATACTTTGTGCTTGCCAGCGTTGTCCCGTACAGGGTTAGCCATTTTTACCCGTAAGGGCAGTTGTGACTCAGACTTGAGCTAGATGTTGATTCGTTATTAGTGGGTAACAGCAGCCTGTACTCAAAGGCCTCAAAGTGGCCACAGGTGGGTGCTCTGCAGAAAAAGTGTGAAAAATATGTGTAAATTTGAAGAACATTTTAAACTTTTTAAAAAGATTACCTGCCATTAATGTACGTAAGTTAATTTTAGTTTATACAGCTTGTCAACAGAGTCCAAATTCCAGCGAAAAATGTTTAAATCCCGGGTACGTGTGTGGGTGGGCGTGGTCGTGTGCACGTGCGTGCTTGGGGGGGTGTGTGTGTGTTGGGGTGTATTTGTTGAGGCCTAAAGGGTGTGTGTCATAAAAGGTGCTGTTAAATCCTGCTTGCTGACAGTGATGTCTAATTACCAAGGGTTCTGTCTTTGCATAAAACCATCTGAGAGGGGACCACTGCCAAGTGGCTCAATTTAAAGTTTGTCAACTGCGACAACAGCTTGGGACCCGGCAGTGAGGTGCCTCCTCCCCAGCGGGAAAAGGATCCTCCTGCCCCAAAGGATCTCCGCTGGGAACTGGTCGTTCACGCTGAAGTGTGTTACTTTCAGCTCCCAGCCGCGGCTCCTCACCAGCTCCCCCTGTTAGTGGCCTTGGAATTCAGTCTCGGACACTGGTTATCAGACCTCCTGCTCTCGAGTCAGTGCACTCTGCAGACGGAGATTTTCTGGACCTCCTTCTTAGGGAGCTTCAACTGGGACGTCATGAAGAACTTCACCGTGAACTCCGGGTCTTCTCCTGCCTCCCATTCTTCCAGAGATGACCAGGTTGTCCCTCATGCTCCTCGCCTGAAGATCCAGAAGGGTTTCCTTGATCCTCAGAGAGACGAGCGGTGCTGCTGCTGCAGTTGTTTCAAATCTAATAATCTGTATGTTTGTCCTGTAAATACAACAGAACCCATATTTAGCATAGCAAGGGGCACTGAAACGGAAGTCTCACAAACAATAGGGCCACTTAAGTCAGAGGCAGATCTAAAGACAAATTTGGTATGGATACTTTTGTGCTCCAAGAACTCAGCTCAACCTTAATATAGCCCTTAACCATGATTCTCGATCAATCCATCTCTGAATCAACATTTCCAAGCATGTGGAAGTCATCAGCAGTGATTCCTCTCCACAAAAATGGAGACGCTTTGAGGTTTTTAGGTTGAAAAATAGCCTTGGGGCTAACTCTGGTACATTCCAGCAATGCTTTTACTGTGCACTGTCCCTGTAAAATAAACTAAAATCTTTTTTAAAAGAAAGTGACATTTTTTATTTCAAGAACTGAACAGGTTTTTGAAAAATGTATAGTCAGGTTGAATTCATGACGTCCTTTATCCAAGTCTTTTTGAACCAGCGTGTCACGGTACATTCGTGTGTAGGGAGAGATGGTCAGGTGTGCCGTGGGAAATTATTCAATTTCACCTAGCTGGTCAGAAAGATCTTTACCATTTGCCACCGCCGCCCTGGCTGACCTGTGCCCCAACCCAACTTGTCAAGCGGCCGCAACGCCACACGCCTGACCCTCCCACTCTTTCTGTTTCTGTAAAGCTGGTCTGAGGTGTATGTGAGAAAGTGATGTAAAAAGCACTTTTTTCCAAAATGGTGCCTTTTCTGTTGGTTTTATCTCCATAGCAACCATTTAAAGAATGTTTACAGAATATGGACTGAAAACCCCCATGTAAAATGGGAAACACCTCTTAAAGTGATAGAGAATGAGAGAGCAAAGATCCTGTGGGACTTCTAGATACAGATGGACAAGATGGTTATGGTGAACCAACCAGACATTGTAGTGGTGGATAAAGAACATAGGAAAGCCAGAGGCCTGGGAGATTGAGAGACCTCCGCCGTTTCTTATCTGTTCCTAGCACTACGCTTTTCTGGACTGAGATGTCTGAGGTCTTTCCAGGGATCTGGTGTAGCTACTCCTCCAGTTTGGGGGTTACAGCCCAGAGTACTCCCAATTACTACGGACACCACGGTCACCTTCACCTACCAAACTTTCTCCAGTTGTTCTCCGAGTCCCTATGGAACAGCATTATATATATATAAGAAACTGTTGTTTGTGATTCACATGTTCAATTTGTTTTTTCACTCACACAATCCCTCTGCATTTATCCGGACTTGGGACCGGCACAAGAGGACACTAGATTGTGTCCCGTTGTGGTTGCATTAAACACACACACACACACACACACACACACACGCAAACACACGCACACACACACACCCACACACACACACACACACACACACGCACACACACACACCCACACACACACACACACACACACACACACACACACACACACACACACACATATATATATAGAAAAACATTTAAAAACAAAAAAAAGCAAAAACCCAATAAAAACCCAACCCACCCTTTACCCTCTACCTTCCAAACCAATAACACAAAAGAACCATGATCCCTAACACAATGAGAAGCCTACTTCTAAAACAATTTCTAAACTGTTATATAGAATTTCCCTCTTTTTTTTTTTTTTTTTTTTTTTTCTTTTTTTAAAATTATTATTTAACAAAAATAGAATGTTTATTGACTATTTCCTACAGGTAACCCAGAAAATAACTTTTGACAGAAAATAAGGGGGATCAATAAAAAAAAAAAAGAACTAACTTATCCTACATATTTTAACCTACACAGGCATTGTAAAAACAAGAGTACAAACTAAAAACCCAAACCTAAAAGCAGAGCAACAAACCAAAACCAATAAACAGACATAGATAATATCAAAAAAAAGAAAAGAATCAAAAAAAGCTTTAAGCCAACTAAAAAGACAAAAAGTTGAAATAAAAAATCCTATTAATGCAGGATGCTGGTGTGGTGGGGGTGGGTTTGGGTCTATCTATGATGCTTTAACATTCTCTGATTATATTTGCGGCTGCTTAAATTTGGAATGAAACCAGTTTTTTTCCATCTTGCTAAGATGGCAGTTGTGGGGGGTTTCCACTGGTTTACTGGGTCCGGTTCGGAACAATTCTGTTGATGTGGAACAAAACTAGTATTTGACCCTCCAGTTGAGATGGATGCAGGTGGGGGGGGGTGTGGAACACAACTAGTATTTGTCCCTCCAGTTGAGATGGTTGCAGGTGGGGGGGATGTGGAACACAACTAGTATTTGTCCCTCCAGTTGAGATGGATGCAGGTGGGGGGGGATGTGGAACACAACTAGTATTTGTCCCTCCAGTTGAGATGGATGCAGGTGGGGGGGATGTGGAACAAAACTAGTATTTGTCCCTCCAGATGAGATGGATGCAGGTGGGGGGGGATGTGGAACACAACTAGTATTTGTCCCTCCAGTTGAGATGGATGCAGGTGGGGGGGGATGTGGAACACAACTAGTATTTGTCCCTCCAGTTGAGATGGATGCAGGTGGGGGGGGATGTGGAACACAACTAGTATTTGTCCCTCCAGTTGAGATGGATGCAGGTGGGGGGGGATGTGGAACAAAACTAGTATTTGTCCCTCCAGTTGAGATGGATGCAGGTGGGGGGGGATGTGGAACACAACTAGTATTTGTCCCTCCAGTTGAGATGGATGCAGGTGGGGGGGGATGTGGAACAAAACTAGTATTTGTCCCTCCAGTTGAGATGGATGCAGGTGGGGGGGGGTGTGGAACACAACTAGTATTTGTCCCTCCAGTTGAGATGGATGCAGGTGGGGGGGGATGTGGAACACAACTAGTATTTGTCCCTCCAGATGAGATGTATGGAGGTGGGGGGGATGTGGAACAAAACTAGTACATCTCCCTCCAGTTGAGAAGGATGCAGGTGGGGGGTGGGCTCCCAGTCCATTGGTTCTTCTTCTTCCCACTTGCGTGGTTGTGGAGTCAAGGTGGGATTTACCCTTCCTGCTGAAATGAATCCAGGTGGGGGGGGGTGTGGAACACAACTAGTATTTGTCCATCCATTTGAGAAGGACGCAGGTTGGGGGGGGGTTGGAACAAAACTAGTATTTGTCCATCCATTTGAGAAGGATGCAGGTTGGGGGGGGGTTGGAACAAAACTACTATTTGTCCATCCATTTGAGAAGGATGCAGGTTGGGGGGGGGTTGGAACAAAACTAGTATTTGTCCATCCATTTGGGAAGTTTGCAGTTGGGGGGGGATGTGGAACACAACAATGACTATTTGTCATTGTATTCCATATAGTGAATACTGTATTCCAGTATTCCAATACTTGATTCCAGCATTGTGGAGTATGGCCAGTGTTTGTCTGTCCTGTTGGGCAGGGTCCAGAATTGGGGGTGGTACTCCAATACATTCTCTCTTGGTCTTTGGTCTTTGTGGGAACTGTTTCTTTGGTGGAAAAGGTATTGGTCTAACTAATGTTTTCACTTATATTTAAGGATTTTTTATCTGGTGATGTCTTCACAGACGATGACCTAAAATAACATCATTAAGCCAACAAATGTAATAATAATGACTTCAAATGATGTCATCACTGATGAAGAATTACACACAGTTTTATTTGTAATTTTCTTTTATCTGATGACATCATCACACATGATGACCTAAAATTACACCATTAAGCCAACAAATGTGAAGTCATCAAAATAATGATTTCAAATGATGACATCAGTGAAAGCATTACACACAATTTTAAACTGTGATTTTACAATGTCTTTTTTTACCTTTTGATCATCACATCTTGTGACGAGAAAAGAAGCAAGATGGCGGCAGAAGGGACAAGTTCAATGACAACGGTCTTGGTTTACTGTGTACTTTCTAATTTGTTAAAGCCCATTTCTGGAATACCACAAAGGAGAATGGACAAGAGCTTTTGATCGTTTTATTCACAACACAATTTGACCAAACATTATACTGTTGCAAAGTGTAAACAAATGGTTAAAGTAATTGCAAAACGAAGAACTGGATTTGGAACGTAGGCCACGCACTGGCTGTGACGTTTGTTTATCCATCACTTTACAAAATCACCAACCGCACTAGTGCAACAACTGAAACAAATTCTGTATCGACCACCGGACTTATTATCACAATTTGCTTGATTTTTTTTGGGGACATCCATCCGTGCCCAGGCCCGACCACCGAGACATCGGGACGAGCAATCCCAGTGGTGGCGGCCACTTGCATCACTCCTCCTACCTTACAAGTATGCTCTTCTGAACCTTCGTGTGCTTTGGTACGTCATGCCAATCAGCTGAATCCTCTGCCATCGACAAAGTCGATGAAAGTCTACTCAAAAACTGCAACCTAAGTAAGGAAATGGTCATACTGGGGGATTTCAATATAAACTGGGTAGATACATTAGCAAGAAAATATCTTAAGCGAGTAACTGACAAATTTGATCTTGTTCAATTAATTAAAGGCCCGACAAGAATTACCACCTAAAGCAGGCTTTCCTTGATAAATGTAACCATTTTATAAAAAGTTTGTGCCAGCTATTCCCAGAATTCTTTGTAAATCTCAGCAGGAAAGCCATCCAGCCGTGGAGCTTTGTTGTTGGGCATCAACAACAGAGTTTCATGAAGTTCAGCCAATGAAAGCAGTGAGTCTAAGTTTGAGCTTTGATCCTCATTTAACCTGGGTAGGTTTACATCATTAAGAAATGAAATAATCCTTTGCTCTGATGGATTGACATGCGATGTGTACAGGTTTTTAAAAAATCTTTAAACCTGTTATTAGTTTTAACCGGGTCATGAGTGACATTTCCTGTCTAGTCCATAATAGATGTAATAGTTGATTTTTCTTTATTCATTTTAAGCTGATTAAATAGAAATTTGCCAGTTTTATTTGAGTTTCAAATTTTTCAAAGTTGAAGTTTTTGTATTTGAAATTGTGTGGGTTTCCTTCAGCTCCCAGCCACGGCTCTTCACCAGCTCCTTTTGTTAATAGTGCTCAAAATGTGGCTACTTTGGGTCTCGGACGCTGGTTATCGGACCTCCTTCCTTCGAGTCTGTGCGCTCTATGGAAGGAGATCTTGTGGACCTCCTCATTAGAAATCTTCAACTGGGACGTCATGAAGAACTTCACCGTGGCCTCCGGGTCTTCTCCTGCCTCCCATTCTTCCAGAGATGACCAGGTTGTCCCTCATGCTCCTCGCCTGAAGATCCAGAAGGGTTTCCTTAATGGAGCCGTTCTCCTCAGAGAGACGAGCGGTGTCACTTCTCAGAGTCTTGACAGTCTCTCTGAAGGCTGAACTCCGGGGCCTCTCGCAGGCCTTGGAACTCTTTATGAAGGATCTCTAGCAGGTTTAAAAGGCAATCAAGGTTGAAGAGCTTCTTATCAATGGGGTGTATTGTGTCGCTGATGCCGCTGCTTGGAGAAGAGGCGGCCCCGGGAGAGTCTTCAGGACGGCCGCGTTTGGAGGAAGGAGTGGTTTTTAGATCAAATCTGGTTATAGTCTGGCCAAAATTTTTATAGTTCACACACACGTATGAATGCTGCAAACTATTGACTGAATCTGAATGAAAGCAAGAATCAGATTAAAATCTTTTTTATTTCTTTCACAAAAGAAACATTTTCTGACGCATTAAAAAAAAAAAAAAAACAAACAAATAAAAAAAGGTTTTGGTGTGCCTGCTTGTTTACTGTTAAGTTACCGGAGTTTCAACTAACAGCATCATTAAAGCTTTCAATTTTTGTTGACAGACACACCATCAAAACGCCGTCTGGGAAACGTAATGTGAGAAAAGTGGTTGAATAAGTAGTCCTTAAAGTGGTTCATTAACTAGTGTTGCAACATGGAAAATGTTTCATATATCTGTTTAACTTCATAGATTTTTTTTTTTTAACTCGACTTCAATTTAGCTGAAACCTTCTTTGATTGGTTTATTGTTGGGTTTTTAGAGAAGTGATTGTCCAGACAATTATTTTTTTATTTAATTTTACTGTATCAAAATTGTTAGGAATATTGTACAAAAAGTTATGCCATGTTCTACTTTCAGCTCCTTGCCTGCACGAACACCCTTATGTTTGTTCTTTGCTGTTCAAGGATGTTTCCTCTTCTATCTAAGTAATGCAAGATTGCTTCACCCCCATGATTATGATTATCTTTTGGAACATTGTGTATTTGCCTTTGCAATCTTGTGAAATTAGGTCATGCTTAACGAATAAAAAGCAGTGAGTGACAGAGATTCTGCAGAGTGTTTGGAGAATCTTGTAATTAAGGTCTCTGTCACTCTCCCTGCAGGTAAAACCATACTCAACTCTCTCTCGTGTTTCTTTGCAGATTTACTAATGTTTGGGTTTTGAACCTAACAAAAATCCCTTTAAAAGGTGGGTCATGGTAGATACATGTTTGACAAGTGTTTGCATGCATTTGTATGTGCATGTCACTGAGCTGTATTTGTGTTGTGTACGTGTTGACATATCTGTGTGAGCAACTTGCTATCCTTATTTTGTAATTCTACCTCCTCCTAGAGCCCATCAACTAGCTTTCTTCAGTTAGCACAGAAAACAAACAAAAATGTAGTTGATCTTTATAATGTAACTGTCTACATTATTTTGTTCTTCTTGCTGTTCTTAATAAATGTCAAATTTATATCCGTTGTAAATTTGGGAAAACAAAGCTCTAGTTTAATATTTCCATATTCATACTTACAGCCATTTATTGTGTAAGAAAACTGGACAGACTGACGGTGATGTCACCCATAGGAAGTGACTTACTTTCGGCTCCAACAAAAGTCAATTCAGTTACCATTTTTTGCAGCACAGACGTCGCCATGTTGAAACCAGAAAATTGATTTCCATGGCAACCATTCTTTTTCAGTCAGCTTGGCAGAAGTCCACACCCTACCACTTGAAAGAGGGCTCGGTAGAATCTGTCTGTCAATTAAAAGTTTCCCACATTCACCGTGACACCACATACTTTTATTGTGGCATCTGTTTGGTCAGTTTATAGCTTGAATCACTTGACTACAGAAATAAAATCATGAAGAAAATAGAATCAACAAGAACATGCTAAACAAGGGTATCAAATCAAGAATGGTTATTCTGACAAACAGAATGACTGACTGAGTAGTAACTGTTTATTCCTCTATGGAAGTCTTTGAGATTTTGGCTTCTTGAAACCAATTTTGAGGGGCGGACTCAAGCATCGACCTTATATGAGCAGACCAACTGTATTGCTCACATCGAGACTAAAAGTATTTGCAATATGTCCATTAGATCTGTCATCACTAAAAGAGATATTTATTTATGTATCTGTTTGTTTATATTTAACCAGAAAAGGACCCATTCAGATCAGGATCTCTTTTTCTAGAGTGATCTTGCCATGAAGTCAGCAGGCATGTAAGAAAATGGCTTTCCTTCTACGTACACCTGGACACAACTCTCCCACTCCACCTGGAGAATCTGTATGGTAATCTTGGATCCTGGAGGAACTTCCAATACAACAAATCCAAGTTGTTTCAAATCCACAAACTGCAGGCCTCATATAAACATCCCCCGGACAGTTAATGTTAGGTTTTTTCGGCCTTCCTTGCTACCTAACGCTAGAACAACTTTTCTTAAATCGTATTCCATAGAACAGGGGCGTCAAACTTCAGGCCTTGAGGGCCGGCCTCCTGCTGGTTTTTCAGCCATCCTGTCTCATCCTGCCATAGATTTCCTGGATCAGGTGTGTTTGGCCAATTGGGAACTTCAGTGGCAGGTTGGCTTAAAAAATTGTGGGACACCTGCCCTCGAGGCCTAGATTCTGCTGTAGAAAAATGCTCATTACTCGTAGACTTTTACAGATCAAAGAAATGACAAAAAATATGAAATAGTCATCAAAAACACACATATTTGCATACTAAAATGGCACGGGTAATTTAGACAGATTTTTCAGTTTTATACTTAGAGATGTAAACAACTGCCTATTTTTCTCTACTACAATACATGTAAAAAGTATTCCTGGATCAACTCAAAAATGGCGCTTCAGCGTATTCCAAAATGCAAATTAAAACCTCCCCATACCTGAAAAAACTCTAAAACCATCACTTGAATAAAGCTTGATTTGGAGCCCTAGTTGTCAAAGTCATGACACAAAGTGATTTTCAAAAGTGTGGGATTTAAATCCCTGGGTTCAAATTCCACAGTGCTATATTACATGTACAACCTTACAATCCTGCCTTCTAAATGCTATTTTTCTGTTTTCATTTTCTTCTTCTTTTGCCAATTTCTTTGCAAATATTACTTTAAGCCATAAACTCTATGAAAGACCTCATGATACATTTTTGAGGCGGAGCCTCAGTGTGTACACACAATATGCCACTGACTGTGGGATTTGAACCAGGGTTAGTCTGACACATATATTTCACTCTGTGTCTTAGCAACAATCCCAAATGAACACTCAAGTCAGAACCAAAAGGATTTTTAAAAACCAACATTCCTGCTTGTTTTTCAACAAATCCTGCTCTGTCATGTTCTCATTGTCTGGACCAGATCCAGGTAATCAGCCATGAATAGGACAAAGATAAATGGCAAACATGCAGACACACCAGCCCTTTAGGTCCGGACTTGCACATCCGTGGATTAGATTATAACAAATAAATGTTCTTCTTTGGATTCTGATGATCCAAATCATCAGAAGAGAAATCATGTGTTTTTGTTTAAACAGCATGGTGGTCTGATAATTTGACGTATACAAACATTTAAATGACAATGTTCATTCTAACACTCATCCTGATATTTTTAATAGTATGTTGAAAAACGTCATATTTGTCAGAAACTGAGCAATAAAACAAACAAACTTAACTCAAAGCAATGCATTCAACAGAAGACTATCCATCCCTTTCTTCCGCTCATCCAGGCAGCAGTCTAAGCAACTCAACTAAACTAAATCCACCAATGCAGCCATTAAAGGCAATGCCTTAAGGCTTTAGTTAATCGCAGGAATCTGTGTCCCACAATGCATTTGGATGTCTGCAACTATACTGCCAACGACATTTATGACCCACCCACCGGAAATCCCTTCCTTGTGGGTCAATAATCCTCATTTGAAGAGGCCAAGTGTCCTGCAAATTCTTTTCAATATCCTTATAGTTATAATACAACAATGTTGACTCACTAAAAGACTTAGTATTTCCTTATTTATGAAACCGATGTTGAAGTAAACGCTTACAACAATCTACAGCTCTCATAAGGAAACGCAATAGTGGTTCTTTTTTTGTTGTTGTTAAAACAGAATTTTAGAAACTAGACTTTAGCTTCACAAAACTTTAATCTCATAAATTCTCAAATTCTAACTATAAAATTATAACTTTCTTATAAAAAATATTGACTTTTTTTCTCATAAATTTAGGACTTTACTCTCGTGAACTTTTTTTTTTATTTTCATGGTGACCCTAACATTTCGTCGTGTTAACCAATACTCAGAGAAAGAACTTGTTTTACAGCTTTTTATTTTTTAAACAAAAAAACATAAAAGAAAAACCGTGTTTGCAGAAAAGGTTATTTATTGAAGTTTACACTGTGTTCATATTCAAACTCATTTTGCTATTACAGAATGATGTCCGAGACAGCAGTAGGAAGCTGCTGCATTCATTTAACTCTTGTCCTTTTACTGGAGCTGTCTTTGCTGCTGCCGCCTCAGGGCGCTTTCAAATGCACATCTTCTATGCTGAAAATTTACAAGAAAGACAGGAAGGAATGCAGACAAGGGAGAGAGGGGTTCAGACAGTTAACACCTGCACTGAGAAAATGTTAGTGGTTGGTAAAACGTTAAACAAAACACGAAAATGACAGGAGACTGCACACCTCCAGAAGAGCAATGATGCTCCTTTGGCTTTAATGTTTTAAAGTGCAGCACATTAACTGCAGGAAATTTCCCTTCTGTGTAGCTAAAAAAATCCTCTAACACTTCATAAGACGGAGTCTGAAAGTAATCCTGTCCTCTCAATGGTTTCAAAAATGTACTAAAACACAGACAAAGCTCATTAATCAAATGCATACTTATTTTATTTTTTTTTAAATAACCATTTCCTTTAAATTAAAATATTTCAAATGGTGACATTGTGAAGAAGCATTATGCAGCAGCATAATACCCAATCCAGAGCCACAAAGAGGATTCCAGGATTTATCTAAAGCAGGGCTGGCCAACCCTGATCCAGAACGACTGCAGATGACCATGAGGTTTCAATTTAAATATATTAAAAACATAAGTATTTACAATTTGAACAGAGAAAAATACATTCAAGTAATCACATTACGTTACCTTTTGGTTGAACATTTTTTTCAAACTCCTCAGGGCTGTTTAAGTTGCCAGGAGGGCGGTACTGACCAACCACAAAGACGGTTTTACCATCCGTGGCCATTCCCACACCCAGTTCTTTGGAGTTTTTCCAAACCACCTGAGTAAAATGCCCTGCAGAGGAAATAAAAAAGGATATGACATCCAACAATAAAAGCATCTTGAGATGACTGACATGAACACAAATAGAAAGCTGGGTGAATACATAGCAAAGATGGATGTTTTACTTGTTCTTGCTTTATAAATTTAAACGTGTGTGTTTTGTGTCCACAATTGCCCTAATTTGTGTTATGTTATACCAGTTCCAGATTTAAATCCTGGTTTCTCAAAGTCGTAGTCCTTGATCTCATTGTACCATGCATCCACAGCTTCTTTTCCTGAAAAATACCAACAAAAACGGAATAAAGGAACGCCTCTCTTGTAGAAATTGTATTAAAATATGTCCTTAACGTTGGGAAATACTTCAGCAAAGTTTTTATTTAAGTCAGACTACCTATTGGTGTGTTGCAATAAGTAGCCATGAATATATTTAAGAAAAAATGAAGATTTATTTGCTCTTGTAACATAAAATCTGATTAACATAACAAGTAAACCAAGACATATCAGAGATCATTTCACCTGTTATGTTGACAGATGGATAGCCAGACTTACAGAAGACATTCTCTCCATCTTTAGTTTCACTGTGAGACAGAGTATTAGTCTGAGAACACGTTTCAGCCCATTTCTGGGCATCAGTGCATATTTTGCTGTTATAAGTCAGTGGTGGTGCACCGTGCAGCGCTCTGTAGGTGTTGTGGGCCTCCAGGAACTCCTGCTGAAATTTTTTATCTGCAAAATAATAGTTGCAAATTATTAGTTTTTTTCTTAAAGGGAAAATAAAATGAAAAAGCAAACATTTTTAATGCAAAAAAGCTGAAAAGAGGAATCTATGTGTAAATGTGGATGATGCTTGTGGTTAAAGCTCTCAGAGAAAGGTTTGCACGTACCTGCCATTGTCTTTACTTGGAGAAAGTCTGAAATAAAAAGAGAGAAGAAACATAAAAACTTTTTAAAAAGTATCCTTCGGCACTTAACTCAAAGTAAACCCTAAGCTTTACAAATGATAAACCTACGAATTTGTCATTTTTCATTCAAATATTGCACTTCTATTGCATTCATCTAATTGTTTACCTACTTCAGTGAAGTCTCAATGAAGATTCAGGAAACATACAAGTCTTCTCAATGAACTTGGTGTTTATGTACTACCTGACTCCTCCTTGTCGCTCATGTGGGAAGAGTGTGTTTCAGGAAACAATGACAGAAGTTCCAAGAAAAGTGGTTTAGAACCTGTTTGTTTAGTTTGTTTTGCTGAATAAAAAAATAACTTGTCTGGCCATGGCTTGTCTAGACGGCCTGCAAAACTAGAACATAAAAAATTAAGTAACAAATGTTTAACAAAGCTTTTTTTTGGATGAAGAATGTTATGGTTTAATGGGAATCACTAATAATATAGTTTATTTATGGTAAAGTGAATACACAAGAAGAACAGTAGGAGGATCCATCCTCAGCTGTGATCAGTTTAATTCTTGGAACGAGCCTTTTGCCAGAAGGGAATTGCTAGAAAATTGCGTTCATATCCAGGTTGAGAGAGGTTTGCTGCAATCCTAGCTGATGCTGTCTGCTCATATTAAAATCATAAGTGAACTGAATACCATACAAGGCTTCTGTGGACATACATAAGAGACGTACATGGATTTCGTCATCCACAAGAGGATGCATCAGAGTGGAGGGGGTTGTGGCTTGCTGTAGTAGGTAAACACCTGCAAGCTTTTTCCAGCTGTATTTTTTGTCTGCTCCTGATTCACCACAATTTGAATAAAGAAATACTCTGAAACACAGCTTTGATATTATTTTTTTTTATATAAAGGGTTCTCATCATCAGAAAGATGCTGCAAAAACATGTCAAAAACACCCAAAAACACTATTTTTATTAGAGTTTTTTTATTTTGATAAACATAGTCCCATGAATAATACATTTTGGCTGATCAGATACTAAAATAATTCTGGAAAAAGAATGATTTTCATTAATTTCTCAATCTCCCCATACTTACTTTATATAAATTCATTAGAAATGCGAATAAAATATAAAACAAAAAATAAAAAAGTATCAATACACACAGTAAAACTGACTCCAGGTGTTAAAAACAGAGATAGAACATCAACCAATTCTTCTCAGTCTTTTAGGATCAAATTTTCCAACTATTTGGGTCTTATGTTCTTATCATTTGGTGACAGAGATAGAAGAGATAGAGGAGAGTATTGTGGTGATCTACTTTAGCCGGCATTCTTTTTCCCACCCAGTTTACTCATCTCACAACGGGTTTTACTGTTTTTGGTGGTGTTTAATCCAGCCTGCCTTCACCACTCTGACAGCTGAAAGCCGCCTCTGACTGTTTGAATATGCAAATCCTCTACACTGAAAATTTACAACAAAAGAAAAAGACAGGAATGCAGCAAGACAGAGGGGTTTAAACGATTCAACAGTTTCAAACCTGCACTGTTTCTTTAAATCAGCACTTAAACTGCAGAAAATTGCCCTTCTGTATAACATATAAATGCCCCCAACAGTTGAAGAGGCTGAGTCTGGCAGTAAACCTTTCATCTCAGCAGTGTCAAGTCAATTCCTGTGCTAGCAAAGACAGGAATGCAAGACCTTGTTTTGAAAGGAAAATACACAAAACAGAGTTTGCATTTAACTTCATCACAGTACGGCATACTTTATGATACAAATGTTGAAAGCATTCATTGTTTTGTGTGGTTTTCAGATAAAGTAGTTGCTAATCTAGAAGCATGAATTTAACTGGAACTACTACAGACCACCATGAGCCTTTGATTTAGAGATGTTGAACACATCATAGCAGTGTGTTTGCAATTTCAACAAAGACACATAAATACAACAATCACATTAAAATACTATTTCATTTATTTATTTACAGAATCGAGGTCCAAACAATAAAAGTGATGAAGTACGAAAGTGGAAACTTAAAAAAATAAAACTTCAACGGCTATTCTGAGGGCAAAAGGGGGGTCCTTCTGGAATACCCTACCTTTAATGATTTAGTAATTTCTCTGCTTGTTACAGGAAAATATTTAGGTGACATAAACCTTTGCTAATTTAACATAAAAAAGATTGTTAACATTAACAATTCCCTTGTCTACTGAGTTCTGTTTAAATATATTTATTTCTACAAGTAATATTTTCATTTATTCCCAATTATAGCTTTGTGTAGAAAGAAAATCAGACATAAACAAGATCACATCTTATTTTTCTGAGTTGCAAAAAGAAGTTATTTTTGTAGAAATTCTCTTTCTTCTAGCTAAATTAAACATCAGATTGTTTTGTTTTTTTTCCTTTGGCAGCTTAATCTAAAACAAAAAGGGTGGGGATAAGCAACTCTTGAAATGCTATAAGCTTTCATTCAAATAATTCAACCAATAAAGGAGAGGTTACGTTGATCAAAAATTTCAGGGAAGTGTTTGGATACTGAGTATATCCTTATGAATCATCCAAACAATTGAGATCAACTTTCACTCGAACCAAATAAGTATAGAGCATTAAAAAGGAGAATAAGATATTCCACTGTGTCTAGAGTTTTAAGTCTAGAAAAAGGATGAGTGTGCAACATATTGAGTAATTTCCAGAATAATCTTGTATAATCATTTTTTTTGGTGAGGGAAGAACCACAAAAGCATTAGCAGCAATGTCCAAAGAGTTTAACTCACAAAATGCATGTTCTAAACAAAAACCAGGGGCTCAACAATTTAATTAGGAAGCAGAACAAGCCAACACTGAAGGATCCAGCAGAGTTTTTATATATATAATTACTTGAGTTGAAGCCGCTGTGATTGCTCAGTAGGAGAATGGGCGGAGTCACAGCCAGCCTGCACAGAAGCAAAAGCAATAACACAAGACAAGCAGAACATAACAAAATCAGTTTGGGTCTCGCTTGGAACTTCGTGTAAATTACTTTGTAGTGGTTTGGCAAAACAAGAGCAAGTAATTGTAATCTTCAGTACATTTATGAGTGCTATTGAGCTCCAGTTTTCTATGTCAAAAGGTTTGGGATAAGGTTCAAACTAATTTACCACTCTTTCACAAGAAGTTTTCACTTTACTCAATGCACTCCTTGTACCCATAAAAAAACATTTTAAAAAAACATCTCAAAAGTAAACAGAAAATTCTCTAGAAAGACCATCATTATCATGTTGTCCCAATCTTCATTAGTTTTACAACATTTAATAGCTCATCGTGTGAGAGGTGGTTGTCACTGATTGATTCAAAGTTCTCTGAATTAAGAAAAAAAAACAACAAACTTAAACCAATCCTGTTCAATTTTAAATTTAGCATAAATTAATCCTTCATGGAAAGTTTCCACATATATTTTGAATTTTCTGTTTTATTAATAAAGATAGTGTTGACAATTTTCCATTTAGGTATTATGTTCCTTTTGCAGTTTTAAAATAAATGGTACTTTTTTCATCATTTTCTATTTTGTATTTTCTATTTTGCTCAAGACCACAAAGCACCCTTTGCAGCACGAAAACAACTATTATATTGAAGTTTGGTTAGTTTAATCTTATGATCCCCTGAAAGACATGTATAACTAATGAGGAACATGTATTTTTAATAGATATTATGCGTTTAATAAATAGGTCTACATATGTGCATTTAAAGTATTCAAATTTTTTACCAATATTTAATTTTTTTATTCAAAATATATATATTTTGCTTCTAATCAAATTTAATGTGGAAAATAATAATAATTGATGAATAAATATTTCATATGTAACGTTTTCGTAAATTAATGCTAATAAAAATGAGATCCAAATAAATGCATGGAAACCATTTTGTGGTTTGAAAAATAGCACAATACGGCGACATATTTGTTATGAATTTGATTTGATTTCTCTTGATGTTCCACTGGTGGAAACCATCGGTTACCCTGTGACGATGTAATTCAAATCTGAGCGCCTGCTGTGCGCATGCGCTCCAGCCATACGGGAAGTAAACAGTGGTTCGTCTTCCGCTGGCGCGTGGCTACAACGGAGAGCGGGAAACGGTGAGTTTAAAACAATTATTTGGTGTTTCGTGAGTATATTCCGTGTATTTGATCGTTTTATAAAACCACGACATTCTCGTACTCTCTGCTGAAATCCTAAGGTCGTCGGTCAGTGAGCGCCTGGATATTCTCTCAGGTCCCGTAATCACGAAAGGGGTCGCTAACATGGACATAAAGTTCGTTTTCAACCAAAGCACGTGCATCCGTCTTTTTAACGTGACTTTTTTCTTAACGACTTTGATTGGTGGCGCTGGATTTCAGGACCAAGATGTTCTATCAAAAATGTGTCGTAAACTTTTTACATTCATGTGCGAGTGGAAATATTTTAAACGGCTGCAGTCTTATTAACAGCATGTATGTGGTACGACGATCACGATAAGCCTTTTAGTTAGAGCAAGTTAAGTGATTGTAAACTAGAAACAACCTCAAATCAGCTTTCTTCTGATGTTTACTTATCGGCCTGCGCAAGCTGACGGTAACGTAAACAGTCACGTGACTTCCGCTGATACTTTTTGGATGGACAGTCAGGAGTTAAACTTTGACCCTGTTATCAAAAAAAATCTCGATCTAAATTAAATTGATGGTTAATGAGAGACATCTTTTTTGGAAGGTCTTAATATCAAAAGCAGAAGGTATCATGTTCTGCATATGTTGCTTTATCACTAGATATTACCTAAAATATTATCAATTAATTAATCAACAAAATTACTTAACTTAAATTACTTAACAGACATTACTATAAATATTAATTACAAACATTTGGATAATTCTTTGGATTTAAAACATCATTGGAATGTATTTTTTATAGGCATGAGTTTTTTAAGTAATAAGTATTTAACACAAATAAATGTAATCCATGAAATCTTTAGTTTAAATTTTTTTGCTGGTTTTCAAAAGATGTTCATAGAAATTTCTTTTAAAAAATGATATATTTTTTATGCTTAATGAAATGAACTATGTATTTAAAAAGTAAAACACAACGTTACTGAGGTTTGAACCTGATTAGATCTAGCATTGTAGTTTTATAACCACACAACAAACCACTGTGGCCACAAGCACAGATTTGATCACTGACTTTTACTTCTTTTTATTTTTTTTGTGGGTAGAAGGTTTATATATTGGTTAGTTTATTTTTGGTGGCCCGCGATCTACATGAAGACGTAATCACCAATGTTTTTGTTAAAATCTTTGAAAAAGAAAAAAAACAGATCTCTAAACATCATCCGTGTCTTCCCTGCATTGCACATCAAATGCAGACACCTCTTTATTTAGTGATCAGCAACATTAGCTGCTAGCTCCTCCCACAGGAAGGGAACACATTTTTGGCCACGCAGCGAGCAGCAAAATGGTGACTGTGTGAGTGCACCATTAGTGGTTCTTTAAGACTAAGGATGAAAAATCAGCAAAACAAGCCTTCAGGGACAGCTTTAAGGTCAAAAAAGGAAGAAAGAGGAGAAAAACAGGCTCAAAGCAGATGTTTTGTCTGTTTTATTTGCATTCAACTGCTTGGAAATCACCTTCGGTGGAAAAATACTTTTGGTAGAAAAAGATAAAATAATTGGTGATCTAGTTTTTTTCTATCTTTAAACCTTTAACATTGGAGATGCCTCTTTTAAAACCTACCATGCTTCCCTTTGCAACTGTTATGGTGGTGCAGTGCTTGACGCTGCTACCTTTCCATGCAGAACATTGTTGGATCAAGCCGCACTTGAGGAGGGATTTTTTTAAATTTTATTTAAATTTTATTTTTTTATTTATTATCGCAAGTTATTATGTTATTTAAGTTTTGAGACTTAAAATAAATACATTCTTTTTCCAGGCAGTTAAATTGATTCTGTTCTGGTTGGTGGTGGGGGTGCTGTAGGGATGTTGGTGTGTGTAAATACTGACCTTGGCCGTGCAGCCCAGGGTCGAGCCTGGGTGACCTTGTAATTGTTGCAACATTGCATTATTTTTGGGAAAGGTTCGATCCTCTAACAAACAAAACATATAAGTGACGTGGATAGTTGGGGATCAGTATTAGTTTATATATTAAGCTACACAGAAGGTATTTAAAGAATATTATCAATAACTGGATCAGTCTGAAGGACATTTGGAGCAAAGATCGAGGGATTGTTTTAATTAAATTTCTATATGGCCCCCAGGCCGTAGTTTGCTCTGGCCACCCCGTGACCCCAGAAGGATGTAACGGGCTAAGAAAATGGATGGAAGTCTGGATGTTCTTGATAAAGATTGATCTCTTGTGGCAAAGTACCACAGTGACATTTGGTGGCTGATTATTGGAAGATTATTTTTAAGATGCTGAGCCTAAAAAACTGGAATGTGTTTCTTGGAACCTTTTATGTTATAACACCCACACAAAATTCTGATTAAGCTTTTGTAAAACTAAGGGTTAATGAACCATAAAGCAGTATACTCTATCTTTTATCTTTGGTAATTCAAGGGTCTTTTGAGTTTTTCTTCTACTTTACAATTTGCTCTAAAAATTTATTCTTAATATTGTTTTTTGTGGCAATGCTTGATATCCATCTTTTTTAGGATAACCCAACTTCTTTCTTTTATAGATACATGTTAATTTTATTACACAATAATTTCCCAATAAACCTGAATCTGTCCAAACAGCTCATTTCCAAGTGGTAAATTTAGTCATTTTTATAACAAAAATCACAGAAAATTAGATCAAACCTTTTTTATGTTTCATAAAAAAAGATGAAATGTATAAAGACAAAAAAATAAATCAAAGATAAAGTCAAAACAATGTGAAAAATGCCTAAAATCACACAATGTTCCGCTCAAAGTTCCAAGGATTTAATCCTAGTGGTATCACAATTATGTTATGTTTTATGTCTTGATATATTTGCTTTAAACCAAAAAATGTCAAAGATTTTTTATAAAACCTTTGCATTAAATTTTGAATGAAGCAGTCATTTTAAAGCTAACTTTTTAACATTATCTAATGTCTTGCAGATTAAGCATCACTTTCTTCAGTTGCACCTCTCAATATGATGGAGGCTATCAAAAAATCCCCTTCCTCCAAGAAAAGGAGTCTTGACCCATCTCCTACTCCTGTCAATATTGACACTCCAGTCAAAATGAAGAAAAAGAAAAAGAATAATAAAGAAATAGTTTCAACTTCTTTTGATGTACATTCAAACCACAAGAAAAGAAGAAAAAAGGAGCGAGAGGAGCAGGAGGACTTTATTCCTTTATCTGATTCTGTTGAGCTGATAAACAGCCATAAAAAGAAGAGTAAAAAGGAGGATGAGGTCAGCATCTCTTACCCTGGTGATGAACAGGTGGTCAAAAAAAAGAAGAAAAATAATTCGATTGACAACACAAAGAAGGAAGGGAGTGTTACTATAGATACAAGTGAGACGGAGGAAGAAAAAAATAAAAACACTGAAAGACTGAACATGGAGGAGGCTGTCGTGACAACGGTCAGCAAACATAAAGACTCCAGCATCATCACTGCAGCCAAACATGCAAAAAAGAAGAAGAAGAAGAAGAAGAAAATGAATCTGATGTTGAAGGAAGTTCACAGGAAGGAGAGACTCCTAAACACAGGAAGTCAAAAGAGGCAAGCACTGCCATGGTAACAGAACATGTAAAAAATAAGAGGGGTGTGATCGTTTCTCTAGAAACAAGTATCAACAGTTCAACCAAGAAAAATGATGGAATTGGAGGGAAATCACAGAAAGAAGGGGCTGCTGCGAAGGAGACTAATAGTGGACAAAGCAGGATGAGAAATCAAAGTTTACCTTCCATGAAGGAGTAAGTTGTTTCAATCATTCCAGTAGTTTACTGTTCTTTCGGAGAATGTATGCTTCCTCTAGTGGAGGTAATGATTAATGATGGAGCAGAGCAAGGAACTTCTGCCCCACCCAACATATTTTCTACATCACAAATAAGCACTATTTTAAATGATATTTGTTGTCTTCTCCTGATTCACAATAATTTAAATGAATAAATTTTAAGCTGATTTTTTTTATATGTCACCTATTATCAGAAAACGCAATTTTCATTGAGCAAAGTCCTTAAGGCTCCAAGTTTTTTAAAAAGATAAAATCCTAAAAATATAAAAATGGTTTGGTTTATTCATCAATGTATTGCTGTGATGGAAGAAAGTGCTGATGGTTTCATGCTGTGTCAGCTTGGACTTGAATCCCATCAGTGAGCTGCAGGAGTTTATCCCTGATGTCAGAAACAAATCTGCCCCTGAAATCATCAAATTGCTACGATATGATCTCCATCGCTTTAAGGACTTCAAACAGCAAGGTAAACTACAGGGGAACTGGGCTCCAAGTGTTCATGTTGTCACTTTCAGTGAGTCATACAGTGTTGTATCATTCAGGTGTGCCCCTCCGCTCTGGACGATACACTGTTTTGGAGAATCACCAAATTCGGAAGAACATTGGAGACTTTCTGGCTCTGACGGGCATCAGCTCAGCCGAACAGGTTCTGTTTCCTCAAAGGTTCAAAGAACAGGCAACACAAATCCGGAAGCTGAAAATCCTACATTGCTTCTTGGAGAGAATTGGTAAATTCTTACACCAACATGAGAGATTACTTTCAGTTTTTGTTCCTTCATTAATCTGTGTTCTGAGTTGTGGTTCGTACCAATGTGTTTTGTTTGTTCTGGCAGCGGAGGGCATCCCTCGGCCTTGCCATCAAGTCTACACGCGAGCAAAGAAGATCTTTGACAACCGGAACCACATGGGAAGGTCAAGCAGTCACCACTCAATCTTAACTGTTTTGATTGCTTTTGCACTCTGTGGTTTCATCCTTACACAATTTGTCATGTGGCTGTTTTCCCCCAGGTTCTCTGAGGATGAGCTTCAATCTCTTCAGAGGCTTCACCAACTCCATGGCAACGACTGGAAAACAATGTCAGACAAGATGGACCGTAGTGTCTACGCGCTGCAGAAGCGCTTTGTTTGTCTTGGTAAGAGCTGATCCCTGACCTACCCTTGTCAGACCCAGACCTCCACCCCTCACCCAAGCTTTTGTTTGTAGCTCCTGCACATGGCCCGTGGAGTGAGGGTGAAGAGTCCAGATTGAAACAGGCTGTTCGGGATCACTTGGAGACTGTGTTCCAGCAGAGCTCAGATTCTGGTCTGAGCATGGACCAGCTTTGTAACAACCTGCCATGGAAGACGATCAGCCAGAAGGTTGAGACCAGACACTGGAACCAGTGTCGTCTTAAGTGGTTAGTGGACCGGAACTTTTCTCAGATCTGGGTACAGTTTTAGACAATGATGCTTCTGGGGTGACATAGAGATTATTATCAAAAGACACAAACTCCTGTTTGTTTTTTAAATTGTTTTTTCTGGTCTTGGAGTAGATCCTTCACCAGCCTGCATTTACCAAAAAACTGGATCTGATGAAATGCGGGATAATAAATTATAGAGTGTTATTCTAAGCTCTACTTCTCACATCAAACTACTATTTTTTCAGCAGCAGTTTGAAGGAGCATGGCTGAAGTCCTTCCTTTTTTTTCTGTGTGCTGTTAACTGTGTTGTCGTCATCAGTGGAGACTTCAAAACGGCACATCAACTATTTTGTCATCATGTTGTTGCATGTTGTTCGTGTTATGTTGATTTGATGCTGAAATCTCTACGTCTTTGTTAGAAGACGCTAGTTTTTGTGTTCATGATGTTGTGATTGTGTCAGTCTGTTCATGCCTGAAGCTTCAGGTTGAGGCAGAGCAAATTGTTGACATTTTGAAGATACCAGACGTATTCTGGTTGTTGCTTTGTTCCTGTGTGTTGTTATTGTGGCCTCTGGCACTATGAGCTGTTTTTTGTGTTACAGGTTTAGCCTTTTGAAGAAAATTACTAAGAGTGGATTCACCAGAGGACCTGAAGGTTATCAGGCCAAAATCCTCCTTATAAACACGTAAGCTTACACCACACGCTCACATATAGAAGTGTTTAAAATTACAGCCATGAACACACTCTAATAATCTTTTGAGCTTTTGTAAAATCATTCCCTGGGGTCTTTTATGATTTTGCAGTTTTTAGCCAAAATCTAAAAACATGTCTTTTCCTAGGCCAAAGTTTCTGCAGAGTGGCAGGAATTCATAAAGCTGTGTTCACATCGTATGCGATTCACGCGGCAGAGGCGGCCAGTTTCAATGTTAGGTCAATGGTACAGACGCAGTCTGAGCTCCTGCGGCGTTATATGAGCGACGGGCGCGGCGGTCTGGCAGCAGTGTGATTTGGGCTTCGCGACCAGAGTTCAAATATTTGAACTTTGACAAGGTCGTCGTAGCCCATCAGTTTATCAGGGACTCAATTTTGGGCGCGTGACATTTTCAGTGACTCCATCAGTGGATAGAATACACACTCATTACAGTGGATCAATCCCATAGTTCCCTTCCTGAACTTCCATTCATTTTCTCAACTCACTGTATAAGTTTCGGGGCAGCTGGGATTCTGGAGCTCGTCCCGGCTACTGTTAGGCGAAGGCAGGTACACCCTATACTAGGGGTGCCCAAATCCAGACCAAACTACCCTACACTGACAAAAACTACAAACCAAACACACCACTAGCTGCTGCTGTGCCAGAGTCTGTCATAAAGGGAGAGTGGGTGGGTTAAAAGCAGAATAGGAGATTCTAATTGGTTCATGCCGTTTCATGTTATATAGTAGCCAATTGGAGCCAACCTTGTTTTACCCACATGCATCCCAACAAACACCTAACAGGTGCAAGAAACTGCAGAAACGGCAAGTCCAGACGGTTGGAAAGTTTGCATTTTCTGGGTGGAGATGTAAGCACTACTTTAGATTACTTGAGGGCAAAGGCAAGATTATGCATGTAGAGAGAGCATTATGATCAGGCGAGAAGATGCTGCCCACGTGCACAAAATAGGTGCACGACTGTCTGAGGTCTTTGTTTTGTTTTGTTCATTTGGATTACCATTACATTTAAATGTTAACTTTTATTTGACAAAATACTTTTATTAAAAATATTGAAGGTTATGCAGAAGTACATGCATATTTTACTCATGTCAATTGACTTTTTAATTTATTTTTGACAAACAGTTTTTTCACAGTATTGCAAAAGTAACTGCTTAACTGGTTAGATTACATATATGAATGACCAATGTGCTCTGCTTGTTTTTGTGTCAGATTATTCTCCATGTCCGTGGATGACCTCGCAGACATTGAATGGGATGAAGTGGCTCATGCCGTCGGGTGAGTTAGAGTAGCTCTGTGACTTTTGAGTTTCACAAAATGCGGTGACTCAGTGGTCCCACTTAAAGCACGATGGCAGGCATCAGATTTGATCAATTACAATAAATTAAAAATACTGCTGCATGGTGTCGCAGTGGTTAGCGCTCTTCCCTCACAGCAAGAAGGTTCCCGGTTCAAGTCCTGGCTGAGGGACTTGAAACAGTATCACCAATGGGGGACCCTTCTGTGTGGAGTTTGCATGTTCTCCTCGTGCATGTGTGGGTTTTCTCCGGGGACTCCGGCTTCCTTCCACTGTCCAAAAACATGCTTCATAGGTTAATTGGTCACTCTAAATTGTCCCTTGGTGTGGATGTGAGTGTGCATGAGTGTGTGACTGTGGCCCCTGCGACAGACTGGCGACCAGTCCAGGGGTGTCCCCTGCCTTCGCCCATGAGTATCCGGGTTAGGCTCCGGCAGCCCTGTGACCCCGAAAGGGATAAAGCGGTTTAGAAAATGAATGAATGAAAATTAAAAATAGGTGTTGTTGAATTTAAGGCCTACTAATTTTAACGATTAGATGTTTTTAGGAAATTAATGCAGGGAAGCAGGTTTAGATGGTTTGAAATCATTGAGAGGGGGAGCAGAGATGATGATGCTGGTAAAACAATCATTTTTATTTTCGAATGATTGAGGCTGTGATTCCACTAGTACAGTGTTACAGCATTACTAGACTTCAAAGCAGCTGCAGATATTTTACAGAGACTGAAAAAACACTTTACCCTCAAAATCCAAGGGAACTGGAGGCTAAAAAACCAAAAATCAGACGCCTGCTTCAGCGTTGTACAGACCAGTCTATTAAAATATTTTCTGACTTTAAACTGATCTGCGGCCTGAAAAAGGTTAGAAACCACTGATATAAAGGAGCAGTGAGTTCAAGAACTCAGAAGTGCTCCATTTGTTAGTACTGTAGGTGAGACTAACAGCTAATGTCTAATGCTGGGAGTTCAATGCATAAGTAGATTCCATGTGGGCTAACAGGGAATCTGTGTTTTGCAGCAATGTAACCCCCATGTGCGTGCAGAGGATGTTTCACAGACTGAAGGTCACCAAAGTCCCCAACTGGACCAAAATGTCTTATGGAGGTAAGGGCTGCAGCGCAGGAACGTCCAGTTTACCACAGTCAACATGAAAATACTTCCACAACATCAAGTTGGTCTAAAAACATGTCTTTCCAGAGAATACCAAATGTTCTCATTTGAGTTTTTGCAAATTCAAATGATGTTCTTGTTTCACTGCATAACAGGCGCCTTGGTGAAAAATTCTAATCCCATTGGCAGATTTTTTTTAAATAAGCGAAAAATCTGCCAGTGTAAAGAACATTCCTATTTTAAGAAAAATTATTGTCACTATGACCTGTTTTTTCAAACAAATGATTTTGTTATTGAAAAGCTTTCCTGATGAGATTATTTTTCCTGCAAGACAAAGAATAGACATGTTTTTTTCAAACAAATGAAATGAAATATTCTAGTCCTGTTTACCACCAATCAGAAGCTAAGACTAATCTTCAGGTGTCTAACTCATGATAAATACGGCTTGTGGACTTTTCTTTCAGGAATTCTGCAGAACTTCAAAGTAAAACATGTTAGCAGTTAAATCTTTCATATTTGGTCACATCTCCTGTCTGCCTGAAATAAGGAGTGGAAACATTTTCATTTGACGATGGTCTTGGATTATTTATGTGTTAGGATATAATCTCTTACATACTGAACCAATGTTCCTGGGTGAGATTAAGCCAAGCAGGAAGTCTCATGGGAGAATCCAGGCCTAATGTTCTAATATCTGACATGCAGATTCCACACTACTCTGTGGTACAGGTTTAACGATTAATTCATATCACAATCTTTGGTACTGATCTGATTCATTTTGAACGATCCAAATCGATCCGATTTACTGACCTAAAAGGAATCCAGGACATCTTTAGCCAAAACCTCAACCAGTGTGACTAAGATAAATACCTTCTATTGAACCGTGCAGGTGAAGTTTTCCAGATTCTTTGTATTTCTTGTAAGATAAATAAAAATTAAATATGTCCAAACACGTAAACAAGAACTTATGTCAAATCTATTCACATTTTACTTTGATAAAAGCCCTCTGTTGCTTTTTAATGACTGCTTTATTTCAAAATAAAGTGCAACCAATTATGATTCAGGCTGAATTAATGTGGTTTTACCTGCTACTTCCACTGCTATTACTGCTATTAAAAATATTACAAAGAGAATATTATACCAGCTTTGATTCATTCATTCGCTGAACACAGTAGTGAGGCTTCAGCAGTGCTGACATCAATATTCACTGCTGCAGATGCATGAATGCAAGAGGTACCTGGACAGCCAGCATTACGAGAAATTTCATGTCCTCTTAGGAGAAGGTTGGAAAGATGAGTATAGGTCGAGTGTTTTACTTGTTTTATTTAAAACTTCAGGCCTTTGCAAAATTCAAAGTGTTTGGACCGTAATGATAGCTTGATTTCTTTTTTTTTTTGCCATCCACTGTTTCTGTGCTGGCGCTTGGTCCTGAGTAAATTGAATTCTGTTCTAAAAATAGATTTAAAATACACCTACCATCCCCCAATCCAAACATTTTCTTGCTGAAAATGATAGTTTATTTCATTCAGAAGCAGTTTATGATGGTTTAGGTCAATTCAATTAACAACTTGTCTTAGACAGATCGATCTGGTTGGATTGTAGGAAATTAGAGTTGAAACAGCCTATTCTCTGATAAAATCCACTTCTGAAAGATGCAGAGGACAAAGAAACAGATCAGAGACAACACCACTTATTCAATATGTATGTCTGTCATCCATTTCTTTAAAAGTCTTGACAGACATCAGACATTCACTTGGTCAGCATAAACTTTCTTCTCTTTATTAAATTAATGAGTTATTGTTTTGGGTCGTCGTTTAGTGGACGATATCTGACAGTAATGTTCTGCCACACGTATAAACACTTACTCAGACAGTTTTATCCCAAATCTGTGTCGTCCTTAAACACGAGTCAGCAGAATGAATTTCCTCACATTTCTTTGATTTTTGTGTGGTTTTCTGTGGTTCTAACTGGCAACCTGAATCCTCAGACATCATCGCCTTCCTGCAGCGCCATGTGGTTCCTGCTCTGAAGAAGAGGCTGAGCTTTATACCAGACTCCCAGGAGCCACAGCCACAGGCAGAGGCCAGGTACCAGCTGTCCCAGATCATAAACATGGATGAGGATTTCGAGGTGGATAACAGCTGACACCCCCACCCCCGCCGATCTGGACTTCACAGTTTTTTTTCAGTAGAATTGACCTTGTTTTGCAGACATTGTCACACTTGTACTGCTAATCTGCTTAAGGGACTTGGAAGTCAGAAGAACTGGAGCCACAATCATAAAAGGAATTGTATCTAAATGTCAATCATCTATGAAGCTCTCAAGTCAAATGCAGACCACCTAAGAGATCCCCAGACTGGTGACAGCAAAAGGGGATTGTGGGTAATGCAGTTCATTTGTGACTGATGGCCTGAAGGCTGCTCGTCCTCTTCATGATGTTTGGGACAAAAAGGAGTCCAGAAGCTCTTTCGATAGTTTCTATGGGAACCAGGAAACTCTCTAGAGGAATCTGCTCATCAACAGGTTCATTTGGTAAAACGTATGACCGTAGCTCCACCCCCCTGCCTGCCGCCTGCTCGAGGATCAGCACCTGTGGAGACAGCAGAAGCAACTGCCCTGTTTAACATTTCATTCACGAAAAAAGTGACAAAGATTCAATCATTTTTCAGTTGTAAACCAAGTTAAACAAAAAAAAGCACTATGAAGCAGAGTACCAGGGTCACTAAATAAGAACATTTTAAATATGATCAGTCAGACTTTAAATTGACACAATGAGAAGAACTGATGGTTACAGCTGGAATAATCAGCTGGCTTGCTTTTAAAAGCATTACATGGCTGTCAGTGAAGTGGGTGAGATGTGTTTGTAGCTTTGATATGTTGAAAAAGTTCAGGAAACGAGTCTCTATGAAGGTTGAGGTAGACACATGATGACGATCCTGATAAATAAATACCTCAGGAGGTATTTATGATACTCGGGGACACCCCCCTCTGTTTACCTGATTTAGGAGTTCAATCAGAGGCAAGTTGAATGTTGTAGAGCTTAAGGATCAGGATTTCTACAGAATTGAGCATTTTTTAGACTGTTTGTTTTTTGTAAATTATATCAAACATAAGACTTCTTTTTCTGACGGAGAAATAACGTCTGGTAGATGTAGGATTCAAATGTTAATGCACAGTGTACATACACAGTTTAAAATTAAAATGCTAACCCTCAGTGTGATGTGGATGATTTGCTGAAGTCCCACTGATCATTATTTGATCTATGTTAAAGTGTTCCCAGTTGTCTTTTAATTATGATTGCGCCATTTTTGAGCCAAAATAATAATTTAAAAAACGTCTGTTTTTGGGACAGTTACTAAATAGCGGCTCTCAACAACCCTTTGCTGAGAGCTCTCTGTTTACATCCTCTCCTGCTAGCTTACAGCCCCTCACACCCCCAACCTGACATTAAGGTGGAGCTGCAAAAATGGTGATCAATACCGGAGCTATCCAGCCATACAGTTTTGAGCCAGTTCAGACGAGGAAAACAAAGACACACATGGATCTACAAGTGGATGCATCTGAATGGAGCAGAGCAGCATATTTTCTACGTTACAAATACACACGTGGACAAAATTGTTGGTACCCCTCAGGTAAAGAAGGAAAAACCCACAATTCTCACTGAAATCACTTGAAACTTACAAAAGTAACAATAAATAAAAAATTATTGAAAATTAAATAATCAAAATCAGCCATCACTTTTGAATTGCTGATAAACATAATTATTTAAAAAAACAAACTAATGAAACAGGCCTGGACAAAAATGATGGTACCTCTATAAAAGATTGAAAACTATTTGACCAGACGGACATGATTAACTCAGGTGTGTCCTTTAATTGACATCACAGGTGTTACCAAACTCATAATCAGTCAGTCTGCCTATTTAAAGGGAGACAAGTAGTCACTCTGCTGTTTGGTGAAAAGGTGTGTACCACACTGAACATGGACAACAGAAAGCCAAGGAGAGAATTGTCCCAGGACATCAAAAAAAATGATAGATAAACATCTTAAAGGTAAAGGCTATAAGACCATCTCTAAACAGCTTGAACTTCCTGTGACAACAGTGGCTCATATTATTCAGAAGTTCAAGACCCACGGGACAGTAGCCAACCTCTCTGGACGTGGCTGCAAGAGGAAAATGGATGACAAATTGAAGAGACGGATCGTTCGAATTGTATCCAAAGAGCCCAGAACAACCTCCAAAGAAATTAAAGGTGAACTCCAAGGCCAAGGTACATCAGTGTCAGATCGCACCATTCGTCGTTGTTTGAGCCAAAGTGGACTTCATGGGAGACGACCAAGGAGGACACCACTGCTGAAAAACAATCCTAAAAAAGCCAGACTGGAATTTGCAAAAATGCATGTTGACAAGCCCCAAAGCTTCTGGGAGAATGTCCTTTGGACAGATGAGACCAAACTGGAGCTTTTTGGTAAGGCACATCAACTCTATGTTCATAGACTCAAAAACCAAGCATACGAAGAAAAGAACACTGTCCCTACGGTGAAACATGGAGGAGGCTCAGTCATGTTTTGGGGCTGCTTTGCTGCATCTGGCACAGGGTGTCTTGAATGTGTGCAAGGTACAATGAAATCTGTAGACTAGCAAGGCATTCTGGAGAGAAATGTGCTGCCTTGTGTCAGAAAGCTTGGTCTCAGTCGCAGGTCATGGGTCTTCCAACAGGACAACGATCCAAAACACACAGCCAAAAACACCCAAGAATGGCTGAGAGAAAAGCGTTGGACTATTCTAAAGTGGCCTTCCATGAGCCCAGATCTGAATCCCATTGAACATCTGTGGAAGGAGCTGAAACATGCCATTTGGAGAAGACACCCATCAAACCTGAGACAACTGGAGCCGTTTGCTCATGAGGAGTGGGCCAAAATACCTGTTGACAGCTGCAGAACGCTCATTGACAAATACAGAAATCGCTTCATTGCAGTGATTGCCTCAAAAGGTTGTGCAACAAAATATTAAGTTATGGGTACCATCATTTTTGTCCAGGCCTGTTTCATTAGTTTGTTTTTTTTAAATAATTATGTTAATCAGCAATTCAAAAGTGATGGCTGATTTTGATTATTTAATTTTCAATAAATTTTTATTGTTACTTTTGTAAGTTTCAAGTAATTTCAGTCAGAATTGTGGGTTTTTCCTTCTTTAACTGAGGGGTACCAACAATTTTGTCCACGTGTGTAGGCTAAAGTCTTCTACAACTTTTCCTTTGTCACAACAGTAAAACCAGTGTACATTGATGTCCAGTAAATTGGTGAATGTAGACCACAATGCATTGCATTTGAACAATTTTTCAATTTTATGAAAAATAATACATTTTAATTCATATTTTTATAAACCATCAACGTTTTTATCCTCAGAACATTAATGAAAAGCCTTCATGAAATGCTATTTATTTTTAGGTTCTTATTTTAGAAAATCGGTGACGCCATATATGTCCTTAAAAAAAGAAGTGTTGAGCATGGTGTCTTTTAAAATTCAGGAACTGGACAGTCCTGCACTATATAGTTTTTAATAGTTTGGTAGTAGGGTGGGAATTTGGACATAGCAATTGTTTCACTTTGACAAAACCATTGTTATTTTGTTTGTGCATTGTTGACGTTTCAGATTAATGTTTTTAACGCGTCTTTAATGATTCCACTTTGCTGTTTCTTTACAGGTAGAGTAATGTATTCTCCTTGACTGACTGTAAGTCGTTTTAAACCAATATTTCCGGCTTTGGTTTGTTCTGTTGCTTTATCGCATGTTCAGCAGTAAGTTAAGTCTGCACTTTCGTGTTCAGCGTATTATTACAGCTCAAACAAAAAAAGGTAAAACATCCTCCAATGCAGGACTGACATTCAAAAGATATCACTGCTCTCTGAAGCCTGAAAAAAGGAGAAACTTACCTTGAAGAAGTGTGTTGGTACTGCTACGTGGTTTTTCCCGATGACCTGGTACTGCACATAGAGTTTTCCATTGGCTTCTTGCCTAAAACACAAACCGTTTCTGCAGGTTAAAGAAAAGCCTTCAAAGTCACTCATTGGACTTTGCAAAAATGAAAGTTTTGAATACAACTCCAATGTCCACCATCTTTTAAGAGAAAAATAACACAATTAATTGCCAGATTTGTATATTAAATGCATTCAGTGTTCTGTAGAATTGTTGATTCCAGTTGGATAATGTTATTAGAGACAATCTTATGATAGGATATGACAAAGTGACCAAGTCTGACCAGGAGCTTGATTCTAGACCTCAAGAGTCCAGATGAAACAGGAAACACCGAGTGTTTCATAGAATTCCATTTCTGGAACCAAAAAGTAGGATTTTGTGCATTTTAAGAATTAAAAAAACTCAAATTTGAAAAAAATCAGTTTCCTGAATAAGTAATGTTTATGAACACCCATGAATGTAAAGGGGAGGACTGAGGTTACCTGGGCAGGTAGAGTGGACCAGTGCATACATAGACATTGAGGTAGTGCTTTGTCAGAGAGCGGCACAGCTTCTCCAGGTTGTTCCAGGTTTTCTGGTTTAGGTGAGGGTTCTGGACAAAATCACAATAGAAAACTTACTTTAAGGGGTGTCCAACCAGAATAAAAAAAAAAAAAAAACAGGAAGTTGATGGGAGATCTAAAGGAAAGCTCAAATTCCATTTCCAAACAATGTTAGTAGTCAGTCATTCCTATCAAATTACATAGGAAGTTCAACACAAACAAAAATTGAATCAGAGCTAACATGTAATAGGTTCAGTGCTGTAGGAAAAATGTTTCATCTGCAAAAATATGGAGAACTGGATAGAGCAGGTGAATGTAAAGTGCAAAGGGAGATCCAAGGATCAAAGAATAGGAGGCGGCCCAGAACAAACCCCAGTGGAACACCAGTGGAGAGGCATTCCTCACAGTTTACCCAGATAAACGGGATTTAAGGTAGTCCAGAACAGTACCAGTCGCAGGGGCTGGTTCTTGTAGTATAGACAGGAGGATTTGTTAAATTTACAGCACAGAAGGCCGCAGAAAGATCAAGCTGGATTCAGACAGAGGAACACCCTGCAGCTTTTTAAAACACAGAGAGTTCAGAACAGAGAGCGGACCTGTTTAGGAGGAGACTGGGATGCATAAAACCTTTTATTTTTGCATTAATGACATTTTTTACTTATTTGAGTATGACGAAGATAAAGACAGAAAGCTGAAGTGGATACATCATTTCAGATTTTAGAGACAAATCAAGAGGCGGTACACTCCAGTCTTACAGAACACATCTTTCAAGTTGTGGAGCGGCACAAATAATCTTTAAAAAGGAAAAAGAAAAACCTTATCTTTGGATGTGACTGCATGTTAGAATGGAGCAGGACATTCCAGGTGGCACAAATGCGCAAAAACGTTTGTGTGAATGCTAGCTACCTGTGGAGCCACATTGCTCAGGTAGAAGGTATCCTCCATTGCTTTCTGACTCCATTTGTGATTGCCTGCAGCAGCTAGGTGACCTCTGTCAAAGCCACTCCCCTTGTAGTCAGCATTGGTCGCTCTGTGGAAAGCGTGCACGCTACACAGGAAAACGCAAAAGTGTTAACAATCGAATGACACAGACCCTCTTGATGTTCACCTGATGGCTGCTGCTCTGACTCACCTATCATCCTCTTTAAACTCGCAGTACTTTCGGTCCGATTGGCCTGTGAGGGCGGCAGGATTCAGCCTCTCGATTACCCAGTTTGCAGTGCGGGTGCGAGGGTCATAGGATGTGACGTAGGACTCTCTGGTTTTGATGTTGACCAGCGAGGGGAATCCGTATTTCATCACGGCTCCTGAACCCCCTGAGCTGTCCTGCAGAGAACCACATATTTCAGGACGCTTTGTCACAGAAAATCCCAAGCTCCTGATTTTCAAGACAGATAGCTTACTGCTACGGAACCGTTACTGCAAACTATTTGATGCTTGCAAACATTTAAAACCCTATTTTTTTCAGGTATTTAAAATATTTTAGCAGGTTTTAAGTTGTTTTAACATATTAACTCTTAACCAAAAAACTTGATTTAAGACTCTAAAAACTCTAATTAAACTGTAATTTGGGTTTTCAATTTTAATATGTACAAGTTGAAAACCAAAATTACAGTGTAATTAGAGTTTTTAGAGTCTTAAATCAAGTTTTTTGGTTAAGAGTTAATATGTTATGTTAATATGTTTTAATATGTATAAGGGGCTGCACGGTGGCGCAGTGGTTAGTGCTCTTGCCTCACAGCAAGAAGGTTCCCAGTTCAAGTCATGGCTGGGGGATTTGAAACACTACCACCAATGGGGGACCTTTCTGTGTGGAGTTTGCATGTTCTCCCCGTGCATGTGTGAGTTTTCTCCGGGGACTCCAGCTTCCTCCCACCATCCAAAAACATGCTTCATAGGTTAATTGGTCACTCTAAATTGTCCCAAGGTGTGGATGTGTGTGTGGGTGTGTGACTGTGGCGACCAGTCCAGGGGTGTCCCCTGCCTTCGCCCATGAGTCGCCGGGTTATGCTCCGGCAGCCCCGTGACCCCAAAAGGGATTAAGCGGTTCAGAAAATGAAAATGAATGTTCAATGCATAATTACAACTTTGTTATTTTGGAAGATAAGAATAAGTGCTACTTATAGATTTTATGAGTGTTACTGAGCACCTGAGTGGTACGGTCCAGAATTTTGAGTGTTTCGATTATAAAATGGACCCATGAAGCCGGACTAAACCGTACCATTTTTGGACCCCCATTGGTTGAAAAAAAATGGAACGTTTGTAATGAAATGTTTTGTACATATGAAGTACCAAAGGCCAAGCAGAAAAAAAGAGCTGTTGGATGACTTCCATTGTTGTTTGCTTGACTCCATGTACCGTGACGGTCCTACTTTGAGCAGAAACGCTCACCTGAATTGCCTGTTTCTTTCTAAACCGTACCGCTCAGTGGAAACGAGGCACAGTTTTACTACTTTGATGATTTTCTTCTTAAGATTATTGTTCTTTTCCTATTTTTAGGCTACCTCTTTAAAGTAATCCAAGTGTTCATGTTTTCAGAGAGCATCATATACTCTCAGTGAAGAGAGACATCTTTCCTGAGTTATACGATCTTAGTAACTGGTCTTAAAGGGCCTGTTTCATGCTGTTGTTAAGCCTTTTCAGAGTAAACTATATCCATATTTATTATATTATCTTTGGTAGACTTGCCAAACTTCACCTGCTGAAGGCTAAGAACAGCAGAAGACTGACGCTCAGAATATAAATAGAATAAAGGACACAGGTAAACTCACCAGTCCGGATTGTCTTCTTGCTCAGAGTTCTGAAACCATCAGTTTATAAACGTGACTTATTACTTTGACTTTATGCTTTTATTTTATATTAATAAATGTATATATAATTTATAACAGCTGAAGTTTCAACCTGCTGCAGTTCTGATGAGACATTTACATTTTATTTTGTTTTTAAATATAAAATCTCATTTTTGGATGATTTAATCTAAATCTAAACTATGGGGCGCTGTTTGTAAACCGGTGTAGTAAAATTTTAACAGCAATATTTTTGATTATTTTGCCTCTTTTATGAGAAAAACAAATAGGTTTGGTTTTTCAAATGTGTTTTTTCACCTTTTAATTCATGTATTTATAAATGATACATTTACTTGCTTAATATTTAGTTAGCAAACTAAATATTTGATTTTAAAGTTAAATATTTATTTTATAATTAAATATTTAACTTGCAAACTAAATATTTAATTTTTTAAGTTAAATATTTATTTTCTAATTATATATTTAGTTTTCAAACTAAATATTTAGAGCTGACCTAAATATTTAGTTTCCAAAATTTATATATTTAAGTTTTGTAACTAAATCTTCGTTTGATTGATAAATAATAAAGCCTAATTTAAATGTTTAGATTACAGCTAAATGTTTAGCTTGCAGCTAAATGTTTAGTTTGCAGCTAAATGTTTAGATTATATGTAAATTAACTTGCCGATAAGCGGATGGCCTACCAAAATAAAAGCTGGATTTTTGCTCCATCTCTGAACTGATTTGTGCCAGAGTTGTCGCCCTTATTTTTATACTGGTTCAAGACGTGTCCCACATTCTGGCCAAAAACATTGGATGAGATGTTCTCATGACTATCCAGACATTTGAGATTGGATCATCAGCAACAGCCTTCGCCACAGAGCCACAATCAGCGGTAAGTTTATGGTCCCTCGCTAACCGGCTAAGCTGTACATTGCTAGCTAGGCTAATGCAGATGTACACTTCCGCTTATCGGCAAGTTAATTTGCATATAATCTAAACATTTAGCTCCAAAGTAAACATTTAGCTGCAAACTAAAGATTTAGCTCCAAACTAAACATTTAGCTGGAATCTAAACATTTAAATTAGACTTTAATATTTATCAAACAAACAAAGATTTAATTACAAAACTGAAATATATAGATTTTGGAAACTAAATATTTAGGTCAGCTCTAAATATTTAGTTTGAAAACTAAATATATAATTTTAAAATAAATATTTAACTTAAAATTAAATATTTAGCTTGTAAGTTAAACATATAATTATAAAATAAATATTGAACTTTAAAATTACATATTTTGCTTGCTAACTAAATATTAAGCAAGTAAATGTAACATTTTTTTTCTCAAAAAGAGGCAAAATAATCAAAAATATTGCTGTTAAAATTTTACTACACCGGTTTACAAATGGCGCCCCATACTAAACTGTTTAAATGTATATTTATGTTAATGATTAATTATTTAGCTTCGTCCCAAATGAAGTGAAGCCAACCTGGAATAAATGCTCTGGCTCTGCAGAGGACATGGTCTGCACGTGACCTGTCTCTACCAGTTACACTCACTGTCACCGTGGACGCTTCAACCGCAGGAACCGGGATGACCGGAAGTCTGCTCAGCAGACCGTAGTCCTTTTCATCCAGTCCGGACCCGCCGCCCCAAACTCGGCTGGCTGCGGCTCCAAGCCCTGCTCCGAAGAGCAAGGTCAGGCCGGACCGACACCAGCGGCGCATGCTGCCCCAAATCAGCTGTAAGTGACGCAGAGTGATGACGCAAAGAGCTGACGGACGACCGGAAGTGTTTTGTGAGCAGGTGCATAGAAAACAAACTAATGTCAATGAGCTGGTGTGAAGATTATGACAACTGAAAATAAAGGATAAATGAAAGAATTGTTTATGTTTCTGATCTTTTTAATGAGAACCCCTTCTGGATTATGAATGAATTAAGATTAAGAATGAAAGCTTTCCCCTCATGATTAATCAACTAATGACAGCAGAATTACAAACTAGGCTCTTTATAAATGTTTTAAGTCAGAGAAATGCTGTGAAGGATTTCTTCAAAGGACATTTTAGTTGTACATCATTATTAGACACTTTTCAAATGTGCTGGGTGACTTCATTTTTAAAAACATTTCATTAAACTGTTTTCGTTTAAAGGGGTTTACCATGATTTGAGTAAATTACTTCAAGACTGTTTTTTAAACAAAATACATGAAATTGGCAGCAAAGCCAAAATTGAGTGAAACCACAGACATCTTAAATATATGCATTGTATCTATCTATCTATCTATCTATGTGTTTTAAAAAATAATCAGAAAGCATGTATTAAATACTAAAATTAAACTGATTTACTTGTTTTTTTATTTCAAAGAATATTTTTTAAATTAAGAATGGAACAAAACTCACAACTTGAAAAATAATCTACAATGACATTCCTGTTGTACTTCTGGTTTTGAAGAACAGAACAAAAACTGAAGAGTTCTCATTCAATTCTTTAAAAAATTAAAAAGGAACAATTGTTTTCCCCCCCAGAGTGGAATGATTACTAGTTACTTCCTCAATCATAATAAAACACACACTGAACTGGAGCTTCCGGATTTTTTGGTAAACTTGTGCATTAAATATATTTTTCCATCTAAAAAGCATACATTTATGCCACGTGTCCTACATTTGAAAGAAATGCTTTGCTTCTTGATTCCCTCCATTTTTTCAGCCCCAGCAAACCAGGATGTTTTAGTCTTCATGCATCACAAACATGGAGAAAAAAAAAAAAAAAAAAAAAAAACACTCAACCATGGTTTGATATAACTGATCCTTTTAATGGTTGTATGTTAAAAGCCAAAGATGTTAAATGAAAAACAAATTGTTCATCTTATAATGTGCTGTTTGATATAACATTACCCGTTTAATGCCATGGCAGAACAATTCCCAAAATTATATGCAGATGAAAGGGTCAACATACTATAACTTTCACCTTAAGTCTACATTCTTTCTGCCAACATTTATTTTTGTAATTGGTTTCTCCAGTAAAGTTTTTTTTTATTATCTATGTAATTATGTTTGCTGTATAAAAACACTTATTGTTCCTAAAAGGGGGTTCCATGTTACTCCAATGAAGGCGACCTTTAAAGGAGAAAACCAGACCTTTCTAATCTAAAAAAAAAAAAAAAAGAAAAGAAAACTGACATAATGAAAAATCACAGAAAAATGTTTTATTAAAAAACATCAAAACTTCACAGTAGTACAAAAATCTTTGTATTTTTAGACTATTGCAGACAAAAATGTATTTTTTTTAAAACAAAACTATCTTAAGCAACAGCATTGGGTTTGAACAACTAAAACTCTCATATTTACGAAAATTATTACAAGAGGAAAGAACAGCTTGCAATTCATCCTTTGGAGGCTTTGAATCAAATTCCTCTTAGGAATGGGAGGTTTAACTAAAAAGTATAACAATGACAGCCTTTTTAATTAAAACATCCAGATATGGCAGAATTGCAACTGCAACGGTGAAAACAAACAACAAAAAATGTACTCTTAAACACCCTTACCAGTGTTTTCATGTGGAACAGTGCATCTTCCACTCAAAATAACTATTGTTTGTGGAGCAATAAAACTACAACTAAATAATTAGTTTACATTTGGGAAGTGAGAACATTTTAAAGTTTTAAATCCTTTGATTCACAGCTCTGTCTTGATGTCTATGTGTGCCTGTAATCTAGAAACTACTAGGATAAGAATGAAAACAGAAATCACAAAGGCCAAAAAGAAAGAAAAATTGCATCTATTTATGCTGTTGTAAATATTAATGCATTGTATTTTATTTTGGAAAAGCACTTTTTTAAAGAAAAAATATGAAAACTGTTTTAAATGTAAAAAGAAAACTTTAACCATTGTCTGTATAAGAGAGCTGGACCAAGTGAGTGTGACATCACCCATAGAAAATGACTTACTTCCAGTTCCAGCGAAATAAACTCAATTCAATCGCCATTTTTCCACAATATGGCTGTTGCCATGTTGGAACCAGATGTCAGTCAGCAGCGATTGGTCAAAGACAGTCTGAGTCAACATTCCAAAGGCAACTACGCTCACCAATCGAGAGTGAGCTTGACAAAAGATCCCACCCCTTCCACTGGAAGCAGCTTGAGAGAATCTGTCAATTAACTGCTTTGAACCTTTGAAGCGACACCAACTACTTTTATTGTGGTATCTGATTGGCCAGTTTGTAACTTGAATAACTGCTGAAAAATATGGAAAAAAGCATAGGATTAGCAAGAACATGTTTAGAAATGTAGCAGAGCAAGAATAGTTATTGTTTAAAATAAAATGACAAATAGCCATTTATGTGTGTATAGAAAACTATGGGATTTTGACTCTGTGACAAGCAGGTACTTCCTGTTTGGAACCCGAGGGGGAAGAGTCACTCAGTCCAGTTCACATGTACAGTCAAAAGGGTTTAACTCATCTATAGAAACAACACCTACACCCTTTTTAAGTAACAGCTAAATAATTAAAAAAAAAAAAATCCTTACATTGTTGATATTATTCTGACAAATATTCTTTGTCAGTGAAAGTAAAGTCTATTGAGGTAAAAACTTTTTGAATTTGGGAAAATAAAACTGATTATCTTGTTGTGTCATAAGAACGCCAGTAATCAGATCCTCAGATCAAATAAAATGAGTATTGTTGAAGTTGTTACATTTTGCTGCAACTCTGGTCATTTTATCTATATTTTTAAAAAGTTAATTGTGTTGAGCTGAGGCTTTTTTTTAACCAGTTGGATTTCTACATAACTGCTCCAGAAGGCTGTGATGGGCGGTTTCTGTTCATTTGCACCACACAGAGATTTTCTCAAGAGACTGATGCAGAGCAGGAGAAGCACAGAGGGATTTGATTTTTCGCTTGATCGCGGTGGAATGGTTAACATTTTGTTCGGCTTGATGACCCTGGATAGCTAACAAATTACTATAGTTATCAGATCAGCAAACGGGTTTGTTGTGTTTTAAAGACAAGAACAGAGAATGACAGATTTCAACGAGACTCTACTTTGCTTTCAGATTAACAGGGTACAAAATTTTGGATTAAAGAGGATTTAAATAGGACAGTAAAAACAATTAAAAATAAAACAATAAGAGCCAAGTTTTTATGTCATCCTGGACATCTTTTTGAGAAACAGATCCGTGTCATCTTTGGGGGCAAAACTCCAAGAATCTGGAGGTTATTTTGCAGAGAAATGCTGCATCAGAAGAAACAAAGGGTCTTCATTGAAGGGCTGGTATAGATTTGAAGCATAAACGGTCCTCCAGGAAAGAAACTAAGCAAAAAGTCAAAAGGACGCAAGAATTGTGAAGCTGCTAACGCACATGGGGTCCTTTGTTAAAATGTAACTGGACCTGTTAAAATGTCTTTAATAGAAATTGCTTTTGATTTTAGTAAATATAACCTGCTGCAAATTCAATACATGACCATTTTCAACTATATCAAATATGGTTATCATTAGGAGGTTTCTTGATTACATTTCATTTATACTCTTACAGTTAGAAGTTATGCTGTCATTTGTATTTACTCAGAAAAGTCATAGAAATATTTTCTTTTGCAAAATGATAAGGAACGCGTGTAGCTGAGTTTTTCAAATACAAAATTATGTGACAAATCATTAAATTCTGGCGTCTCTTTCCCTCATCAATCATATTGACCATATTCCTCTTGTAGGTTTTACAGCAGCTAGTGGACATTTGATGGTTTAAACATCTGCATGGTCTCTCACCACTGCAGTCTCCAGCATTGATTTCTATCTGATGTTTGTGGTAAAATCCTTCCTGACAACTGAGAAAAAGTTCTTTGCCTAATGGATGCAACCGTTTTTAAATACATTCATATACTTGTTCTCAATAAAATAAAGAATAGAACTCCTGTATCAACCATCAGACGGGTTACAAATGACAGGAACATTTGACAGAAAAGAAGGTTCCTAAACTTCACTCATTTCCTGAGATTTGACACTGTTGCAATGTCAATAGAAAAGGCACAAGTGACTTTACCTTGGTAAGCATGTCGTAACTAAAGGAAAAGATTTTTAGATTCAATGACGACTAAAAACTAAAGGGCTTTTGTTGTTATTGGTTTGACCAAATGCATATTTAATAAACAAGACCATCCATCAGTAACTACTAAGTGGTCAAAACGGGTTTAGTATTTTGAAGGAATCTGCTCAGACTTTCAGTGCAACTACAAGATGTAGTAAAAACAATTCTGAGCTCTCCTGAGAGCTGAAGCATTTAAAGAAAAGAAACAGCTCCATCTTCCTGTGCTTTGTAAAATTACAAAAGCAACAAACCCAATGTAAAGCTTATTCTGATAACCCATTTCTGAAATATTACATTACATATTAAACATTCTGTTCAATATTCACAATATTTGGTAAATATTATTTCTAAAAGTCTCAATAATTGTGAATTCTATAGTAGATGACATTCAGTTATCACATTTTAAATAATCTTTTTCAGCTTTATAGTAGTCGCCTCATCCAAGTGATTGAATATTATTTTAGTTTGATCCCTGCCCTCCATCCACTCACCTCTTTAAAAAATGTCTTTTGTTCTCATGGCTCTAAATTTTTCACGTTGAGTTCAGCTGCACAACAGTGTTTATTGTTAGTCAACTGAAAGGAATAGCAGCGGCTGTTAGCCACAGACTGAAAACCTGCACAGATCCACTGTTAATAAAAACGTTTGCGTTTGTTTTCCTTCCAGCGGTTGTAAACCACCAATGCCACCACGCCCAGTACTCCCAGACCCAGGATGGAGAAGAGAAGGGTGAAGAAAAGCTGCAGTCCACTCATTCTTTCTCCGTCCTCCACTTTGACTGCAAATAAAAGCAACACACATTCAAACGGATCAACTATTCCTTTTTTTTCAACTGTTTTTTTTTAATACCAAATTCGATGTAATAATTGACTTTTAAATATAAATGTCCAGGATGTCCAACTTCATCCAGCTATTTCTGAATGTAACAGTTGTACATTAATGACCCATTCACAGGATATTTTCTTATACCAGTGTTTTCAGCCGTTGATGCAGTGTTTTCCTTCCCAATAATAAATACAGTGATCCCTCGTATCTCACAGGAGTTACATTGGTGCCCTCAAGGACTTTTTTGAGCAAGGGTAACTAGCCTGGACATTCAAGTAAAAATACTGGCCTGAAAGTATTTTAGATAACATCTCACAAGAGATAGATTCAATAAATTCCAAGAGGGACATAGAAACTCTTTAGACTTTGGTCCTTCGTTAAGTCTAAAGCTCAATCCAAACTCTTCCCTTGACCCTACCATTTCTCCTTTACCCTACATTTAGTCCTCCAAACAAAGAGTTATTTGGATGTCACCATCACTCGATGACGTCACCAATAGTTGCCGATCAGTTACATTAGCCCGGAGCGCCCAGCGCTTAAATATACATGACAACAGCGCTTTTATAACTTTAAAAAAGTCATGCTAAAACAAAAAAATCATTCTTACATTGAAATATAAACTTCTGTGCTTCAGAGCACACCCATGTGAAGAAACGTGCTTCTCCTCCGCGGTATAGCGGGATGTGGAACCCCCTCGCTATGGAGGGTTTTGTATCACTCCGCTTAGGGTGGCCCTTCAAAAAACATTTTTTCACTACAAATGCCTCTAGAAATGGAGTGGTAGGGAGAAAGGGCAGGGCGAAGGGAAGAATTCAGATTGGGCCAATGACTTGAAAAAAATGCTGACTTTATGATTAACGAAAAGAAAAAAAAACAAAATACCTTGAAATTGTTCCATGTTATCAATTCTAGGAATGGTGACCTCCTCCTCTTCAGCTTCCTCAGAAGTTGGCTTGCTTGTCAGCTGGTATAACTTCATGGAGATGATGTCATGATTATCTAGACATACAAGAATGACTCACGAATTAGTTCAAGAAAAGAAACCACCAGGAATAGCTTTTCTAAGAAGTTTAACAATCAGGTTCATTTAAATTCATTTCAGGACATTCAACATTTCTAATCAGACATCCTTCAAGTGATTGTTGATATTCTATACCTGACAGCTCTCCTGTAGCAGAGGAGGCACCAAAGTAGTAACCAGTTGGAAGCCTCAGTCCTGTGATGTCAGCGCATGCTCTCCATTCCCCTTTACCATCGACATCAACCATGACCTGCACGGAGGATGCACGGAAATACAAAAAATATCCAGAAATATCACAAATGTTCTATTGTTGATCAAAATTTTAACATCAGTATCAATTCCTCACTCTGCTCTATTCCGATGCATTCACTTGTAGTCACTTGTAGATGACTAGATCCATGTACATCTTTGTACAAACAAAAACTGTACAACTGGATAGCTCCAATATTGCTCGCCATTTTTGTTGCCCCGCTAATGTTAGGCGTGAGGGGCTGTTGCCTAGTGGTGGAGCGTGTAAACAATTGATGGGTACAGGAAGACGGGCGGAGTTTCTCTACGCCATCAGCCTGGTCACAACTCAGAGTTGAATTTTAATGAGCTCCTGCTGCTCTGCAGAAACTATGTCCTATAAAGGTTTTTTGACTTCAGATAAAAACACCATAATCATGAAAGAAGACCACTGGGAATTCTTTCAATATAAATCAAAAGATCATCATAGACTAGTGTTTGCCTGAATGACATCTTTGATACACAGGAGTCTGAATTATATTTTTGCACATTTATTCCTTTCCTTCACGTATCAACAGACTATTGTCATTTTAAAAGACAAATGATAAATTGTGTCATACCGTCAGTCTTTTTGTGGAGTATCTGACGAGGAGAAACGTGTCATGAACCGAGTTCCGCACTATAGCTGAGCATCCACCTAATTCAGTGGGTCGGCCATCCTGGTCGTGGTCGTAGACCAGACTCCCATTTCCGAGCATCACAGATACATATGGAAAACCCCTCTGAGAGGAAGAGAGAAAGAGAAATCACATCAAGAGTTCAGCTTCTGATACAAATGTCCACATTAGCAGTGCTATTCAAATAATCACTATGACTCTGAGTTCTGTAACACAGTAGTTTCAAATGGTTTAACATCTTAACTGTTAAAAATCCCTATAGGCCAGTTCCACTCAAACACTGTACATCAGTAAGAAGGCACTTTGTGTGTAAAAACCTTCTCTTGGATCTTCTGTGCTATTGGACATTAAATCCTGTACTAAAATATGACTATTAAATGACAACATATTTTTATTTTTGGGGGATTTTCCAAACAGATTTGCGTCATTTAAGTTGCTGTCATATTTGAACTAAGGTCCACTGCATGTGTCTAAACAAGATCAACAATTTGAAGCTCACTTCTACAGCTTTGGAAGTCAATTTCTTTTATTTGTTTGTTTTATTTTCTTCTTCTATGGAGACACATTCTAATTAACTTAGTTTTTTAGAAGGCAAGTTAGTGTCGGTCAGTTTGTCTTGGACACTGTAAAACAAACTGTTTGACACGGATGACCTTCAAACTAAAATGACTGCCATCTAAGCAGAAAACTCAGTAAATAAAGCAATAAATGCTGACACTATTTCCTAATGCAATGACAAGTATATGGGCGCTTTAAGATGAGTGCATGATCAGTATGTCTTATGCAATAGAATTCTGCTATACAAGTACCCATAAAGTCAACTGTGTAAAAATATGAGGAAGAGAAATGATTTGAGAAATATGAAATCAAGGTCACGTAAGAGGGTTTAAAACCCTGCTGGTCTTGAAACTGTCCCTAAGTAAGTAATTATTTATGTAGCACTTTTTACAAACAGCAACTTACAAAGTGCTTCACAAGGACGAGTGGACAAGCTGCTTATAGCAGGTAAACACAATAAAACAAGTAAATCACAAAAAAGGGGACGTCTTAACTTGATTTTCAAAAACACTTGACAGAGTTAATCTGGTGCAGGGAAAGACAGAGGGCGTTCCAGAGTCGGGGAGCGACTACTTCAAAGGAGAGGTCCCCCTAGTTTTGAACTAAGCTTTTGGAATGAATCATATCTGTGGAACTTAAGGAATGTGCAGGAGTGTAGCAAATTAAAAAGTTAGAAATATAGTTAGAAGTTTGTCTGTGGAAAGCACTAAAAATTAAAATCCCTATCCACTGGCACTGTATAAGAACATACCTCTACATTCTTAGAAATCTATTTGGACACAATCGTTCACTCAAACTGAAACAGTAGCTGTGTGGATTGTAATAAAGTGTAGTAAAAATATAATTCAGGCACAATGCGCTTACTGCTCTGAAATGCAGAATAATATTGGATTTTAAGTTTAGAAAACGTCGTTATAATATGTCGAATGTGCAGCACCACTGTCATCGGAGTTAAAAAAAAAAAAAAGAAAAGTGTCGGTGAAGCTTTCCATTTTCAAAGTAAAAATATCGAGTCCTTTTTTTTTCCACATTAAAGAAATTAGACTGAACTTGCACTTACTGGCATAAGTTCTGAAAAAGACCAACTTGTTTTAACACCAGAGCTGTAGCTCCAGCGTTTACATTCCTTTTGGTCATGGTAACTCTTCAACCGTTGATGCACTTACTTAATTTCAGCAGATTCTGAAGCAGAGAAAAGCAGCTTTGCGCTGATGTGCAGCGCTGCATAGAAGTGAAATGCGTAAGTAAATGTTCCAAAACTACAGAGATGTTTGTTTTCTATGTTGTTTATGTTACTGCTGAATTGACAAAAAACTGTTTAAAGTGACAAACACCATTTCTTTCTAAATCATTTGAGATTTTATCAGTTTTGTTTATTCTGATTTCCTTTTCTAAATAAAAAGGTATACATGATAGTGATTTATTCCATATCATTTTAATTTTCAGACATCCAGTAAAAAGACATATAGCAACAAACATTCTATAAAAAGTAAGAATCTTGGTTCAATCTGTGAATCACTGAGCTTGATTCGTGAATGGAATCGGATCACTAAGTAACAATCCACAGCCCTCGTCACTCACATCATGGCTCTTTTCAGCATTGGGGTAGGTGTCCAGAAAAACTCCAAGTCCAGTGAACTGATTCATGTTTCCAAACACAGCACCTGGCAATGATAAAGAAACAGATTTTCAATCCAATCAGTCATTTTGTGCAAATAAAGACCTTTTTCTGGTCACTTCTGTTTATTTTGCATACTCCCCTGGTCTGAAAAACCTTTTGAGGGTTGATGGCACAAGTTCATAATATTTGATAATATACAGTCTATTTCAGTTTGTTTTCAAGACATTATGCTCAATGTTTTATTTTTCTTAGCTCCAAGGATGCTAGAAATTATTAGCATCTAAAAGTGCTAAAAGTATCAACAATGTTTATCTTTTTTGTTGCAAAGCACAAATGTGCTGAAATGTTCTCCAATTCAAGTTACAACTTTGATCAAATAAACTGAAAATCCTCAAATGTTTGTGAAAACTATTGTGATGAGAGAAAACTAAGCATATGTGGTGTGCTTTAGGTTGGTTTAGTAGCTGCCTTTTGTTTACAAGCTTAAACTGGTCAGATAAAAAAATACTTGGAGAACTGGCAGTTTCTTTTTTGCTTAAAAAAACCCAAAAAGGTTATTCAATCTGAGAATTGAGAAAGATCTTAAATCTCGGTTAACCTCTATTGAGAGAAGAAGAAACTGGATCTAACACGAGAGGAAAGGGGATTAAGAGGCTTCAGTGCACAACAGAGCCTCATTTGAGACCCTCAACTGGAACTAATTAAAATCCACCAGCGTCAGCAACTAGAGAAAACTTCAACATGCTGACTTCACATAAGGAACACTAAGTAAGAATCATTTCAAGCCGAAATTGACAAAAACAACACAGAAATTGAATTCTTAAGGTGTTGTGGACAAATGAGATCTTTTTGATTCTATTGTGATTTAGTTGATTAAAGGAAGACTTTCAAACCAGTTCATGCTATAGGAGATGCTCCAGCAAGTATGGAGCAAAACTTACACATCTTAAAAAGGTTACAAATAAAATAGCTTGAAACTGCCAGACTGTATTTGCTGCCAAGGTGTTAAAGTATATGAAAAATGTATTGTTTTTATGAAAAACAAAAAGTTCCAAATGACAGCAGACTTTTAAGTGGTGGTTTATTTTTAACATATAAAACATTTAAGGGAAAATAGTTGTCTGTATTTGAACACCAATAACCTCATGCTTTTGCCAATATTTAGATGAGTGGACCAAAATATGCTTGAGCATTTTATGAACAAACTAACAATCAAAAAAATAAATCTCACTTGGAGAAAAAAAAATGTAAAAGACAACAATTGATTGAGGCGTTTTGTTTTTTGGAGACATGAAATTTGTCATTTTATCATACAGTTTTTAATGTTTACCGTTATTCATGCGGTCTTTAGTCAACCAAATGGCCAGACCATCGCCATTTAGGTTCTTTTTCCCCTGGCCGTGGATTTTAAAGTGCACCTTGAGCTCCCAATCCTTCAAAATAAGAGGCTATAAAAGACAGAATATGTAAAAATGATTATGGGTGCAATTAAAATATGATTGTGTGAATACCATACATTTCTTACAAATATTTAAATGTCATTATGCTGCCAATAAAGTATAATTATATAGACAGGGCATAAAAAGCATCTGTATTTTTTTAAAGACACCCTCCAATGAAAATCTGGTTTTTGATGTTTTAAACATGTTTTTGTGGCATGTTTTTAATAATGGAGGACATGTATAGAGAAAATTATGCATAAAATAGCATTTTGTAGTATTTCAAGAGGGACCTGGTGGCAGCCAAGATGGTGCCGCTACTGACAGAAGTTTACAGCAGTTACACCTTAGCCTAATCCTAACCCAACGTGTTCAGAATTCCAGAGAAAGACTTTTATAAAAGCTTGAAAATGGGATAAACCATAACTGCTAAGGGTCAGCACAGCAGTTGAATAACTTTAAGCGAAATGAGATGACCTCCAGTTCCAGTCAAGGATTTTCGACTATGAACACTGACTATGCTGCTGACCTGCAGCAAGGTCTTCACAAGTATTGCTTTATTCAAACTGTTGGGAATCAGGAGCAGATGGAAATAGATTGTGATAAAGAAGCTACTACGGCAAGCCAGAAGCTTCCCGCTTTGCTTCATTCTTAGATCCATGTAGTCATTTCCTCCTTTGAGGTGGCATCTGGGTAAAAACTGTATTGGTTGCTATTTTTGTTGAGCCACTAATTTTAGGTTAGAAGTGTGAGGGACTGTAGGCTAGCAGGAGAACATGTAAACAGATGGATGATGGAAAACTCAGATGAATTTCTAATGAACTACTACCACTCTGCAGAAACTGTGATTTTGTAAAAAAAAAAAAAAAAAAAAAAAAAAAAAAAAAAAAAAAAAAAAAAACCTGTGTAATTCATAATTAAAGTCATAATTAGAGACGACTTTTTTTTTCATTGATGAAAAGATGATTGGAGCTAGACTTTGAAGTTATACATATGTGAAGCAGTAGAGTGGGATGTGAGAGGTTAAGGTTAGGTTTGACAGTGACGTACGACGCGACTCCACACAGCTCCCTGTCTGCTCTGCAGGTCTGGGGTCAGCCGGACGTAATCAGGTGTCACCATGGCGGTTCCCATGAGATCCCACTGTGAAAAACTAGAGAAGCCCAGTCCTACAGAAAGAGAAGTTGACTTTAGACAGGAGCACAACCACTGAGGACACCTCACAGTTTAGAATTTCACTCCAGCACAACACGCTACTTTTAGAGGAAGTGTTAGATATTCACACTGCAACTGTGTGGAAGATACATACAACACACAATACAACGCAACTGACATTTAATTGAATGTAACTATGCTGCCCTTCATTGTTGTTTTAGCCGATAGTTTTGGGCTAGCTAACACGGGAGCAAAGTTCTTCTAAGTTAATCATTATTCAGAACGTTTCGCGCGACTGAAGCCTGTAAGATAGATACGTAATACACATAGACCAACTATGCTAAATTTCGCCGTTTAGCGTTAATATAACCCTGACTCATGTCAGTCACGCCTATTTCATCGTACCGCTGAGCGCGAGAGCAAACTTACCGCTGTATGGTTTGGCCAAAGAATACTCCTTCTTAAAAAAGTCCTCTGCAAAGTCATGTTCGTCTGCTGCCGAGAAACTCAGAAAACTGCAAACAGTTACAAGCAGATACAGTAAAAAGAAGTCACTTTTTGTATGAAACATGGGACATAAGCAGCGCAAACTTGTAACTTTTAAACTGCTGACTGTAGCGGCCATCTTTAACTGACTCTTTACCGTTTGTCACGTGACGCAATCATTTTTCTGTCAGACCGCGCTGTCAGACCCGTAAGTACATTACCGCCACCTTCTGGATTGGAGGATAATATAAATGGGGAAACAAATCCTCTTGAGCTTGTTTTCCCCAAGACAATAAAAACTACTGTAGTAGCTGAGAAGTTTTACTAAGCAGGAAAAGCAAGTTTATTTTTTTAGCACACTTCCTGTACAGAGACAATTCAAAGTGATGCACATAAAACATTAAAATAAACATTTACAAATATTACAGGAGTGATCATCAAAATAGAAATTTAAGGTTGAAAAGAACAGAATTTAAGGTTAAAGTAAAGTTAAATAAAAGCTATTCAAATGCAGCTGAGAACAGGTGGGTCCTTAACCTGGATTTAAATAAACTGAGAACTTCATCTGATCTGAGGCTTTCTGGAAGTCTGTTCCAGATCTGTGGAACATAGAATATGAATGGAGATTATCTGTGTTTGGTTTGGACTCTAGGGACTGACAACAGACAGGATCCAGATGACCGGAAAGGTCTGGTTGGTACATGCTGGGTCAGGAGGTCAATCATGTGTTTTGTTGATAAACCATTCACAGCTTTATAAAGCAGCAACAGAACTTTAAAGTATGTCCTTTAGCAGGAAGACAGCCAGTGGAAAGACCTCAGAGCAGGACTTATGTGGTCTGCAGGTCATGTATGTAAAGCTAAACTTTGATTCAATTTAAGACGACCTAAAATGTTGTCCAACTGTCATTGGTTTAAATTCTGACAGTACATTTCCAGAAGAAATATCCACTGGTGCATTTTGTCGCACATGCATCACATTCACAAGAAATGCAATTTACTGTTAGCCTTTAAAAAAATAATTGCATATTTAGGCTGCTAAACTGAACAACATTCTAAAGGCATGGGGACCATTGACTACCAAAATGAAATTTACTTCATCAAAGTGAAATCACGTAAAAAGCATTACATGTAAATAGCATCAACAATGTGTATAAAGATGAGAAGAAGGGGCTGCCACACTTCTTTTTCCAAAAGAGGTGTCAGAGTTTAGAAACTGAAGAAAATGCACATGGCCTCTGCAGTCTGATTCTGAAGATGAAATCTGGTATCAAGTCCAGTTTGGACAACATCCTCCTAGTCCCCACTTCCACCATGTGCGGACCATAATAGAGCTGGCGTTCAAGAGATTTATATCTTCTTTTATTATAACGGAGATGTTAAAAATAACTTTAACATCTTCTGACTTTTTTGCTGATATAACCATACTGAATATTAAGGTATTTCAATGTTGGGATTGTAGTCTAAAGCAAGTTTAGGTTTAAAACTTTGCCAGTTAGTCTATTAACAAAGTTTTTTTGTTGTTATTACGTCATCTACATGAGACCGACCTGATCGGAATGGCTCTAAAGCGCAGTGAGGAGTAGCGATCATTTCTCGCTGGTTATTGTTTACTAGCAGCGATAATGATCTCAATTAGTTACATTCTGCTTTGCGGACAGTTTTTGTTGCTGCTAACAGTGTTACTGTTACAGTGTCTGGAGGGAATACACTCCCAGAACTCTTCGACAGCAGCTCTTCCTGCGGCTAACACTGCTTCACCAGGACTGGAAGCTACATCATCCCCCTTTACCGAGCAGCCAGAGGCTGGAAAAACCGAAGGGTTGACCGAGAACGCGAATTCTACCGAGTTGTACGAGTACAGACCCCCGTCCCCTGTCGTTCTGTGCCAATATCTGTAAGTAGGCTGAAATGCTAACTGTGTTTTGAGCAGATTAGCTTAAGCTAGCTGTTTGTTGCTAAGATACCATCGATTCCTTCAGATTCTGGCAAATCAAGCAATACCACGAAGTAATGAGGGATTGGTTAATCTAATTGCATCAAACAAGTAGAGTGTGAATGAAAAACTGTCTATTATATTCCTTAATTTTGATTTTCTTTATGTTTTATTGCATTTGTTTAAAGACCGGAGGAGTTTATCTACTGTCAGGACCCTGTGGATCATGCAGGCAACTACAGCGCCTTTCAGGAGATGGATCACGGCTGTGTTGGGGTAAATGCAACTTCCTCCTTTCTGGTAAATGAGAAACAGCAATAACATGTCTGTTTAGTGCTATATATTTTTTCTTTGTCTTTTTTCCAGTGGGGCGGCCAAACTGAAAAGGAGGTGAACCACACTCGTGTTATCTGCACAGCCCTTGATGACATAGAGTGTGCTGGACCCAGGGAGTTTCTCAGAGGAAATGTGCCCTGCATCAAGTAAGCAATCTGACTCTTTTTTGAGACAAATGAGTTAATAAGTACTTTATGAGTTTCTTCTTATTTACTGCAAAAATGCACCCAAACAACAACATTAATTGTTACCAAAGGAGTAGTCAATATGTTTGATACATTTATAGCAATTATTTAAAATATTTATGAAATACGTATGAATGTTAGAAGTGATTATGGGTAAGTTTGTACTCCACAGCAGCCATCTCTGCTGGAGGTCGTGTATGTGAAAAAAAAAGATCATTAATTTGAAATTCTTACTCCGATCCTCCATGATTATGCCGTTTTTAGCTGAAATAATAAAAAAAAAAAAAACCTGTCCTGTTACCAGAACACAGTTTCTGCAGAAAGATCAGTACTTCATTAGAAATTCACCTTTCTGTTCTGGGCAAGACTTTTGGAGCGGAGTAAGCCCATCCCCACTTTTCATCACCCATCTGTTTACACGCTGTCCTGCTAGCTTACAGCCCCTCACACCCCCAGCCTAACATGAGTGATACAACAAAAATGGTGAGCAATATTGGAGCTATCAGGCAGGATAGTTCTGATCCAGATTCCAGCTCAGAAGAGGAAAACAAAGACATACATGGATCTATTTGTCTACAAGTGGATGCATCAACGTGGAGCGGAGCAGCAAGCTCATGGCCCTCCAATTGTAGCACCTATACCTCACAGCTACAAACTTTTTTTTACACGATTTTTGTCTGCCTCTGATTCACAGTGATGTGATTGAAGAAATACTCCAAAATGCAATTTTAAACCCTTAAATATATCCTCCATCATGAGAAAAATACGACAAGAACATTTTAAACACACATTATTCATTAGAGTGGATCTATAAATAACCTTTGTACATAATTCTATTTTAAATGTTATTTTATCATATCTTTTACTATTTTATTTTATTAAATTCAAAAATGTTGTTTGATTTAGTTTAGTTTATTGTGGCAAAAAACTCCAAGATATTTTGATTTATTTATTAAGTTTTATTGAAAATATAAAAAGCATTTCCAAGAAGCCAACATAAATGTTCAAACCAAATACACCCAATTTAAAAAAAACATTATTTTTATTGCAACCCTTTCCTGTTTAGAAATACTAACTCCTTTTAAGGACCAAGAGAACCAAGGAAACATTGTCAAACTGAAGGAAGCACTGCCATAAGAAAATGAATAATAATAAAGTAACATTAAACAATATATAAGTGGAGTCATGGCACACATGGTCTAACTGTCTTCTCTACTTGAAATATTTCACCTCTTATTCAAGGAGCTTCATCAGTCACTTGGTTTTATTGAGTTCAGACAGCTTTTGTTTTTATATAAATATTGTAAATAAAGAAACAGGGTTTGAATTATTTAAATGTAACCATGTGTTACTATGCAAAGCTGATTGATGGCCCAAAATATTTAACAGCACAAAGTCCTCTGCTAGAATCAACATCCTACACACAGAAAAACGTATTTAAAAATAACACTGCAGAACAGCAGTGTTTTAGTGGAGATTTTCCAGCGTTTTATCAACTTCAGGAATTTCTGAAGAAGTAACAGGTCAGTTATGGTCCTGGATTCTTGCTTGTTTTCTTTTTTCTGCTCCATTAATGCAGATAATTCTTTAAAATCTTTCATTGTGATTTTATTTTTACATTCAGTCTTGTCCATTACCTGTAATAAAATGACATGCCTCTCATCTATTTAAGTGGAAAAAACCTCATCTGTGAATGCCAAATACTGTTTTTTGCCCTTCTCTAAACACCAATGCCAGCAGAGCTGCCCTTTAAGGCACAAACCAGACCACTGGGAGTAATGCAGGGGTCAGGGGTCATAATATTGCTAATAGATCATTTAACCCTTTAACTGCCTAATCATCCAATTTAGGAAGAAACGCATTGTTCAAATTATTGTGTATAACTCATACAAGACAAAAAAGAAATAGAAAAAAATCATTTGTTCTTTTTTTTTTTTTTCCTCGAGTCAATTTCATTTTTTCCCCTGATGTTTTTTTTTTTTGCTTTGTCATTGTTGTCAAATCTTTTTTTAGTTATGTTCAACTGTTGCCATGTTTAATTTGCCATTTAACAACTAATCTTGATGCATGCAAGTTTGTAAAAAATCCAAGTTGGTTTATTTCAAACAATAAAAAGCAAAACTATATCAAACCAAATGAAGATATTTAGTAATAAATTGATTGGAAAATAAAAGATTATCACTGTTTTCTTTTGACAGATACACTGGACACTACTTCATCACCACTCTGCTGTACTCTTTCTTCCTGGGCTGTTTTGGAGTTGACCGTTTTTGTCTCGGCCACACAGGCACTGCAGTCGGGAAGCTGCTTACTTTAGGAGGTCTGGGAATTTGGTGGTTTGTAGATTTGATCCTGCTCATCACAGGAGGCCTGATGCCCAGTGATTACAGTAACTGGTGCACTTACTACTGAGACGTACCGCAAAAAATGGCATGGGACTCACTACTTTGTTTTTCTTTTTTTAAACATGTCAAGTTAACTTATTTCAGGGAGCTGGTTTCAGCCTGCAGTGGTGGATTCTATGAACTGGCACTCTTGAGGGAAAATACTGAAAGGTTTTTCACCTTTTCAAGACAAAAAGAAACCTTGAGTGTGTCTCGTGTTCATTTTTTTATGGCTTTGTTTGCTTTTATTTTGTCCAGAGAAAGCTTTTGATTTCAAGCTCTGATGTATTTTGTATTTAAATATTGTAAATAAAGAAACAGGGTTTGAGTCGTTTAAATTGAATTATTTATGCTGCTCTGCAAACCATTTCCTCCTAAAGCTGATTGCTGACAGCCCAGAAATATTTAGCAGCACAAAATGTTCTGCCTGGATCAGCATCCTACACACTGAAAAACTTACTTTAAAAAGACATGCAGGAGAATGGCAGTGTTTTAGTGGAGATTTCCCAACTTTTTACGTTTACTTTATAAATTCCTACAACATTGGGGGTACTTTCCTTATTTGAAGAAAACTTAAGCTTTGTGAAGCAGAAGGTGGAAGAAGTTTCGAAACATTCTTAGCTTCTTTTTTTGTTTTGTTTTTCACACTGAGATGTGAATACATGTTTTAAAGCTTTGAATAAAAAAAAACAAAAATACAACCAAGATGTCATAAACCAAATTGAATCTCTGTTTCTACCTTTTGATTGGACAACATAACAGTAACTTTGATTTATATGGTCCATTACTGGGTTTTAGAGTGGCCCAGAACATGATAAAACAAAACACAGCTAATAAGAAAACATTTAATGTTATAATATTTTGACAGACATGAATGCAACACATCAGGCTCTTTGTACAGCCTACCATATTGTTCTATTGTAAGACTATTAACCCAAGCTACTCTACTTGAACTGCTAGGGCCTTACACTCATCAATGACTCCATGAAGAAGAGATCTCCTCCAAAACAAAGTGTCTCACAAATACACCTTTTCTCCTGAAAGCATGATCTTGCTTGCCCCATTACTCATTTATGCTAGCAACACTCATTGAGAATGTGTAAACACATTCTGGTGGAATACTGAGTTCATCCCGGTTGCAGTGATTTTGTTCCCTTCAGCGAGGAAACGCGGGTCAGCAAGAGCAAAACAGTTTGAGCGGGAAACCAAAAGTGCGTTTCTTTTGACCACTTAGTGTTTCATCAAGTTCATTGTAAATCTCTGTTGTGTATTTATTGGTTGAAATAATCCAATAAAGTCTTTGATTGTTAAAATGACTCGCTTCCATTTTCAGTTTGCAATTCTGATTTTCTTAGTAGAATCCGTGACTATCATCACATCTGCTGCCAGCACCAACTGAATATCAGGCTTCTTACAGAGGAAAATCGATGGAGCGTTTAAGCCTTTGCTTGCATTATTTCTTCTGACACTTTTTCAAAAAAACACAAATTACACTATAGCTTCCACATTGTATAAAGCCCTGGATGCGACATTGAAAAAAATTATTCAAATTAATAAGTTATGGCCACAATTTAGTATTTTATGTGCGCAAGTTAGCATTTTATTAGCATTTTGTGGGTGCAAATATGCATTTTCTGCTAACAAAATGCTAATTTGTGTAAACAAAAATGATAGTTTGTTGGCAAAAAAATGCTAATTTGTGCAAACAATATATTATTTTGTGTGCTAATTTGTGCACACAAAATGCTCATTTGTGCATAGCAAATGTGCATTTGTGCCTACAAAATACTAATTTGAATAAACAAAATAGTATTTTGTGCACACAATACTAATTTTTACCCACAAAACAATAATTTGTGCAGACAAAATGATAGTTTTTGCCCAAAAAATGATAGTTTGTAGCTACAAATTGCTTATGTATGAGCAAAAAAATGCTAATTTGTGGGCAGAAAATGCTTGTTTGTGTCATACATACATAGATTTGTGTCAGTCACCAGTTTTTTGCAGCAGACTCCTGTACTGAAAACAGTTAAAAAGAATATTTGTGGCAAATTATATTTCATACTGAGAACTGTTAATAATGCAGTCTTTTGTGCTGTTGTACCTGAAATGAGGTTTAATGTATTGAACCCAGATGGATGACAAACGTAAGGTAAGAATCATGTATCTGGATCAGGCATTGGCGCTACTACTCAAACTTGGTCCTCAAGATTTTCAACTCTGCCTGGATTCTGAAAGTTTCTGCATAGTTCTATGCTAATTTGCTGGCACAGGTGTCTGCTCGTTCTGATTGGCTGAACAAACTTGATCTTGGTAACCAGTGACAAAGAGTGCAGGGTGAGAGCTGGAACACAGGATGGGTGGTAAATGTTGAAGACCAGGGTTGGACATCTCTGACTCAGTTTTAGTTTTTATTTCCTTCATAAAGGTAAGCCTGACTAGCTCCTGTGATACTTAGTTTCTGCTCTGTAACACAATGAAACACATTTTTTGGGGTTCATCATCTCATGGAAAAAATGATTAGCAACAAATGAATCATATTCAAATGCAGTTAAGTGCAGTTTCTTTCATAATGACCATGACGCTCTTGCTGCTGCTGGTACTGCAATAAAATAATCAAATCCTTTCTAATCGATGTACCGCATGTGAAAATTAGGTAAGACTAGTAATTAGAACCATACCATGAGGAACCCTTAGCTTTGGTCTGATCAAAAACTGGAAGATAGAAGAGAGATCTCTTATGCCCAAAGGTCAAGTGTTTTTAGGGAGTGATTCGCCTCATTTCCTGCCCCCCCACCATCTGCTCTGCAATCAGACCATTGGCTGTCTGAATATCCAGGGACAGAGCCTGCTCTTAACCAACAGTGTCTCCTTAACCAGGTTACTGAGATGAAGCCATATTGTCTGCTTCATGCTGCAGATTGAGTGAATGTTTCTAATAACAGCAGTCCAGCAGCAGGGAGTGATGGTATTGCTGTATAATCATATTTTATTGCAGACTAATGCTTTTTTTGCATTGTATTACAATGAACTCAATTGTCATCATTTTTAAAAAGCTGTTGAACTTATGAGCCATTTTTTTCAACAGCTCAGAGGCAAGATTTCATCAGGTATCATTTCTGTTCAAGAACATAATGGCAAAAAAAAAAAAAAACTAATATTTTTAGTTCGGTGGGGGGTGAGATATAATTCTTTTTTTAGATACCAGCTTTAAACCTCCAAATGAACTCATTTTAAGTCAAACAATCAACACAATCAACAAAATTTGCTTAAAGTTGCTTTTTTCTTTGGTCAGCTTTCTGATTTCTTCAATAATGACAAAATGTTATTTAGTATATATTTTACTGAAGAAAATAACACTATTTGATGAATTTATGCAATACTTTCAAAATTCCTGCTAAAGAACAAAGATCTTAGCTTAGCAGAAGAGAAACTTACCAGGATAAATCCAAACATCACCAACATTGCAATTATAGCCAATAAGAGATATAGATACCAACATTTATTGTGTGCTCTTTGGGTTACATACTGGTTGATGCAGTTTACTGAAGCTTCAGATAGTTTCTCATTTTAACAACCAATTTTCACCTAACACCGTGCCGGAAATCCTGGACAAGCAAGCAGTTGTTACGGCACCAGACAAGGATATTTTGCCGCAGTTGCAAATGGCATACAAGCTGGACTGCTTTGTGGCCTTTCAAATGACATTAAACGGTTGTTCCTGTACATCACAGAGAGGATGTTGACAAGTTTGCAGCTATTCTGAATGGTGGTGATCTCTGTCAAATCTCGACAAACTGAGAAAAACTGCCTGTTGGTCCTTTTTTATCAAACTCAAAATGAGCAAGTAACCTATACTTCATTCAATATCTAATTATGTTGCTGCACAAGGTGGTATCTAATTAACTTCTAATTACTTTGTACTGTAGTTTATCAGGATGAGTAGGTATGATAGCAGACACAAGGTGAGTAGTTTGGAAAACTTTTACTGGAACAAATTCCTCCATAAGCAGTTACATGACATCCATTTTTGTAGAATTTAAATAATCTTTCATTTCACTGCATGACAGATTGTTTCTCTATGCTGTGTTGATCTGCTCAATATTTCTCTATTTATTTGCCTGGAATGTTTATCTGCATCCTGAGCCACTTTATTAAATCTCCAAATGTGATTAGAGTTCCTCAGTGTTTTTCTATAAATGTATTATCTTATGGGCTGCACGGTGGAGCAGTGGTTAGCGCTCTTGCCACACGGCAAGAAGCCCCCCTGGTTCAAGTCCTCACTGGGGGACCCTTCTGTGTGGAGTTTGCATGTTCTCCCCGTGGATGCGTGGGTTTTTATCGGGGACTCCACCTTCCTCCCCCCGTCCAAAAACATGCTTCATAGGTTCATTGGTCACTCTAAATTGTCCTTATGGGTGTGTGCAACAGAGTCCAGAATCCTGCCTTCACCAAGAGGCCAGGTTAAGCTCCAGCAGCCCCATGACCCCGAACGGGACAAAACAGGTTTAGAAAATGAATGGATGTATTATCTTATATAAAGTAATGATAATGTAGACAATTCAATATTTGAAATATCCTCTTGGACAGCTCTTTGGTCTTGACCATGTTAGCATTTGGAGTCTTACTGATTGGACAGGTGTCTTTATGCAGCAACAACATCAAGCAGGTGCTTCAAATGTAGAATAATAAGTGGACGGAGGTGGACTATTTAAAGGCAGACTAAGAGGTCTTTGAGGGTCAGATTTCGAGCTGATAGACAGGTGTTCAAATACCTATTTGCTGCTGTAGCATACAAATAAATTATTTACAAAATCCTGCAGTTGATTTCAAGATTTTTCAAGATTTTTTTGTTAGATCGTGTCTTTCAAAGTGAACATGCACTTAAGATGAAAATGTTTGACCCCTCCATGATTTTTAAGTACTTCTTTGCTACACTGTAGAGATAAATGAAATGCTTAAATAATCAAGCAAGTTAAATTATTTTAAATGGTTGAGGTAATTTTTTAATTAGAACCCATTAAATTATGCAAGTGTCATGTAAGATCCATTAAATAGCAACTGTTTTTCGGACACTGTTTTCGTCAACATGAAACATTTTTAATCTCTTCAGTGTCAATGTACTTTTCATCTGCTTACCTGTATCTGTGTAAGGTACATTTTAATGCCTCTGTGTGAGTGCTGGGATCAAGTTTGTTGTATTTGGCTTTCAAAGAATCTTCTCTTGGGATGCTACAATTCTCAGTTTAAAACCAAACTGTGTTTCACCACTGAACCAAATTATGGGGAAAGTAAATCTTACTTCCCACCTGGATAGCTGTATGTTTGCATTGAAACTTTAATTTATTTTTTATGTTTCATTACATTACACCAGGCTTAGCAAGCACCATCTGATTTTTTTTTAAAATTATTATTACTTGCTTATTAGCAAATTAAAAAAATATTTTGTTGCTTTGTTTCCTAGTCATGAAACCGAATCAAAACCGTGACCCAAAAACCAAAGTTTGAGCCAAATCACGGGGAAAGTGAATCAATGCATCCCTAATCTTCTTCTACATTATAATCTCTTAAATTTAACCCCTTTATGCTGTATGTCACTACTTTTCAAGTTACTCAACTTAATTTAGCATCACCTTGAATGGAAAAAACACTGAATGTATTTGATGTAATTGGTAATAAATTCTGGCATGAAGGGGTTAAAGTGAGGACAAAACAGTCAGTAAAGTCTGACATTACCATATGATGAAAGGATGCATCTGTAAATACACTTTTAAGGGGAACGGGAACCGTTTTTTTGGGCCCTGGATAACAGTCACATGATGTAGAAAGCTTTTGCAAAGGTCCGGCTCTGAACCAGCACTATCTTGGTGGAGCTAAAACATTTTACTGTATGCAGAAAATTAGGATTAAAGCTGCATTTCTGACTATTTCTTTTCTATGATTAATTTCCATAATTGTGAGTTAGAGGCAGACAAAGACAAATATGCTGTTTGAAAGAGCTTGTAGCTGTAACATAAAAAACTACAATCGGCGGACCACAAGCTCCCTGCGTCGCTTCATTCTGATGCACTCGCTTGCAAACAAATAGATCCATGTAAGTCTTTGATTTCATCGTCTCAGCTGGTCTCTGAATCTAAACTACGTCTGAAAAATGCTCACCATTTTTGTTACACTGCTAATGTTAAGTTGGGGTTGTGAGGGGCTGTAAGCTAGTGGGAGGGCGTGTAAACAAAGGCATTGTGGGAAGGCTTTAAGGAATAGCAATGCCTCAATGTTCTCGCAATCCTTGTCAATATTATATACAGTTATTGACTCAAAAATTGAGGCTCTGCCACTGAATATATATTTAAAATGTAAAATATTTTCTTTAGAAACGTTTTACTTTTTGATGAATCAAAGGTGTGTAAAGGTCAAAGGTGTAAAGACATTTAAAGCTGACTGCTGCCAAATGCTGTTTGGAACAGGGTGCTGGATATGAAGCATTTTCTTGCATTTGACGCTTTAAAGTGAAACATTTCTTGCGTGACACCTGCTCCTCTTCCTCTCGTTCTGCCATTGGTTGGCGCGCTGAGAGCTCCGCGGTGATGGGCGGGGTCAGAGGAGAGCGCCCGTCCTCCCCGCAGCGCGCGCACACTGAGCCAAAGTGCAAAGTAGAGAGACGAGGACGCGTCCTCTCCCTCGCTCTCCTCTGGCACAACCTCCCCTAACCGTCCTCCTCTCTGAACTGCGGGAGTTAGTCCAGCTTAGAGAAGCAGAAAAGAGGCGCCACAATCCCGGCTGCCTTTATCTGGTTTATCTGGAGGCGCGCGCCGGCATGGGTACCCCAACAACCCCGCTCCTCACCTCCGGGCTCCTGCTTCTCGGCGCAGTTTTCTCAGTCCTCTCCAAAGGTAAGACCCGTGCCCACGCGCGCGCGTTGCCTCTCTGTGTGGTGGACGCTTTCTTCCTTTACTCACCATCTGTTACTACAGTGAACATTCTGGATTTGGTTTGCAGTTTCTCAGCAGCGCAAACTTGATCCATTCATTCATTCACAGACTTGGGCTCGCCAGTTTGCTCCAGGATGCTCAACAGAGCGTCTGTTTGTACGGTCAATCTGACAGGTCCTGCCCTCTTATAGTGACACTTGTACTGCATCCATGTGGAAGCAGGTGGTGCTACGGTCAGTCCTGTGCAACAGGCTTGTCAGATTATTCTAACAAGAAGCAATGTTTCATTTGCGGGGAAAAACACATTTCCATCTTCAAGTGTTTAGTTTGGAGTGCAGAGAATGCACGTCTGATGAGTTCGAGCACAGAAAAAGGAATTGTTTAATCAGTAATGCAATTCAAAGGAGAGGGAGGATGCAACAGGAGGATTTGATATTCTATTTTTTTAAATGTGGCATAGCTGAACGTTCATTGGAAATTCCAGATCAAATCTGTATTTTCTAGAACCTGCAAAAAAAGACAAAATATACAGCTACTTTGTGTGTTTAATTTTTTAAAGACCCACTTCAATGAAAATTGTGTTTTTAACACGCTTTTGTGGCATTTTTCACATGATAGAAGACATATAAGAAATTTAGAATAAAATGCCATGTCTGTGTATTTCTTTATTCAAATCGTTGTGAATCAGGAGCAGAAGAAAAAAGTCATGTTTGGGGGACAACAGCGAGTAGGTGACAAAGAAAAAACGCTGGACCGGCTACAAGCTCCCTTTTCAACATCCGCTTGTAGACAAACAGATCCATGTGCATCTTTGTTTTCCTTGTCTGTGGTGGAATCTGGATCAAAACTGTACGGCTGGATATCTCTGATATTACTCACCATTTTTGTTGCTCTGGTAAATGGTGTCAACTTGCATAGTGATTTTCTATCTTCTTTGAAAGCCCAAAGTGCTTTACAGTCACAGTCCCATTCACCCACTCACACACATTCACAAAACGATGGTGGTTCCGCTGCCGAACACTGGTGCCAACCTTCCACCAGAGGGAATGTGGGGTTCGGTGTATTGCCCATGGACACTTCAACACATGGGAGGGCAGGGCAGGAATCAAACCTGATTGGGGTCATCCGCTCTACTGCTGTACCACGGCCAGCCATCACTGGTAATGTTAAGTTTAGGTTGTGTGTGTGTGTGTGTGTGTGGGGGGGGGGGGGGGGGGGGGGGGGGGGGGTGGGGGGGGGGGGGGGGGGGTGGGGGGGGAGGAGGGTGTAAACTGAAAACTGTAAAAAATACATTTTTTAGAACATTTCACCATAATTCTACAAACTGACCATTTTCCATCCATCCATCCATCCATCCATCCATCCATCCATCCATCCATCCATCTATTTTCTTAACCCACTTTCAGGGTCACGGGGTCGCCGTAGCGTGTCCCGGCTACTGTTGGGTAAAGGCGCTTTACACCCTTGACAGGTCGCCAGTCTGTTGTAGGGTAATTCACCATTTTAAATTGTAAAAATGTTAAGTAAGAAGTAAGACACTGATTGACACGTTTGCTCATGTTAAAATCACTTGTGTCTAGGGCTGGGTGATAAAACGATAACTATGAATATCCTGATAGAACTTTTATTTTTTTATTCTGTTGTGATAGACTTTTATTTTGAAAGGTCCGAAATTAACACTTGCCAGTTGTGAGCACTTTCCCTCCTTTGGTGAGTAAAAGTTTGAATGTTAGTCACCACATGGCAAGTAAATTTGAGTAAATGAGTGAACAAATATAGTTATTTAATTTCTATTGTGATATATATTGTTATAGCCAGATATGAAAAAATAATATTAAGATATAAAAAATGCAATATTCCCCAGCCCTACTTGTCACTAGTCATTAGTATCCTCATTCATGACTAAAATAAAACCACCAACAGATGATTTAAGACATTTATGATGGTAAAGATGTTTGGTGAGTTTTAGGTCTATAGTCTCAGTAAAGTTCCAAAAAATCCATGTGAAAGACTTCAGCAGGGTTTCTCTTAAACTTGTTGCTTGATTTATTGGACGTTGTTGTCTTTAAACCTATTCCTTATTGTTGTGCACAGACTCCCGCACAGTTTTGGTCAGTTTCAGACAGACTTCAGTTTGTGAGGATTCTGTGCTTTGGTTTTGGGATGCTTTTGTCATGTTCTGTTCTCTCTGTCAGACTCACTAGGTTCATTCACAGCTGTCTTTATTTAGTTAATCTACCTCAGTGTACACAGTGTCTGGTCTTCTGTTCATCACTGTCGGGTCATCTGCTTTGTTTTACCACTCATTTTCTCTGTTTTTGTCATGTTTCAGTTTATTTATGAAATGTTTGGAGTTTCTGTCGCTAGCCTGGTCTCCAGCATTTTGGGTCCTCCACCACCACTCCCAGAAAGAATGACCTGACCACTTGGACCCAGCAGGAGACTTTTTGCTGCAGAGTCAGGGTCTTTTGCCACTGGAGTCCCACTATGCTATGTCCACCCAATCTGTTGCTGAGGGGGGTCGCCAGGGCCATCCTTCAAGCTTCCTGTTCCTGTAGAAGGACTCCCAGTTTTTTTTTTTTTTAAATATCTGAATCTAAAAGTTTGTTTCCCAAATTAGTCTTAACTTGGAGAACAAGCAAATGATAATTACTGTTATAACTCTTATCATTATAATGATATTTTTTGCAGCTGTACGGTGGAGCAGTGGTTAACAGCTTCAGCTCACAGGGAGAAGGACCTGGTTCAAACTCTGACTGGATCCTTTCTTTGTGGAGTTTGCACGTTCTCTCCGTGCATCCTGGGATTTCTTTAGGCCCTCTGGCTTCTTCCTACAGTCCAAAAACATGCTTCATATGTTAATTGAAGACTCTTAAGTGTGTATGTGAGAGTGATTGTGTGGCCCTGCGATGGGCCTGCGATCTGTCCAGAGTGTACCCAGCCGTCTTTTAACTGGCTGTATTTAATTAAAATGATGCGTATTAAATCACCGTCATTTATACTTGTATTTAGAACAAGAGTTTAGAATCAACAAAACTGATAAAAAAAAAACAAAAGATAAATGGCGTTTGTAACTTGAAATAAGTTTTTTTCAAATCAACTTGCTGATTAACTTCAGCAGTAAACAAAACTTGAACATCCCTGTTGTTTTGGATCATTTAACAACAAATCTTGAACATTTCCTCCACAGTTTTTCTATCTTTACAGTTCTGCAACACATTACGTTCTAAAGCATTGTATTTCAGTGCAAAATCGTTATGAAAAGCCGCTTTTCTCCACGGCAGAATCTGCTGAATCACGTTGATGACGTAATCACTTCACGGTGCAGCGAGGCTGCTTTTCTCCACATCAGAATCCACTAGAATTACGTAAATGATGTAAACTGTTGAAGAGTTACCAGGAACAAAAGAATGTAAACACATTGTAGGAAATTAGTTTTCTCAGAACTTATATCAGTAAATGGAACTTCAGTCTCGTTTTTTATTTCAACTACAAAAACACACTCGCCAGTTTTAGTTAGTTTTGAAAATTGGAAGCTTCACCGACACTTGATTTTAAAGATTTGTTTACTTCCTGTGATAGTAGCACGTTTGGCTTATTTTTAGTTTATAAACCTAAAATCCACATTATTCTGCATCACAGAGCATCACAGAGCAAAACCAAAATTTTTCTCCAATTGTATTTTTACTACACTCACACACTACCACTATATCATATATAGAAAGGTAGCGAATCAGCGATCTTGGACGTCGATTATATTCATACTCAAATTTTTGGGAGCTGATCGTGAGTATCAGAGTACTCAGACATTCGTTACACCCCAATAATAGCACGATGATAGAAAACATTACACCCATTCTCTAAAAATAAGAAGTGAGTACAAACTACCTTGACGAAGACGCCGAGGACAATGAGAAGACGCCAAGACCACGGGAGGCCTCCTTCAGGTGCTTATGTACAGATGTGCTGCCGTAAAACTTAAGTTTGCATCCATCTTCCTTTATTGTTGATGAACGGCTATACCGCCTCCAAAACTTCTTGTTGTGCTTTGCCATTCAAATGACTTTATGTGCTGGTGGTCATTATAATCAATTAACATGACAAGAAAAACAAAACGAAAAAACAACGCTTAGGCAATACTAAATTAGCTTTGATGATTTTTTTATAGTTGATGGTGTCGACTAATCGTTGATAGCTGCTGAAAATAAAAATGTGGAAGACGTAAAAAAAGAAGTATATAAGAAAAAAGGGAGCAAAACAAAAGGTTCATTATGACAACTAGATGATAGACAAGAAGGTCAGTGAGAGTGACTGATCAGCATGAAACCAACCATTCATTTTGCACATACATAGTCATAGAATGGGATAATACTTCAGGAGGGAGGGGTCACTCAGTCCAGTTTTTATTATACAGTCGATGGTCCTGCTCCACACTGTGCTCATTTACAGTCTGTAGCAGTTCTCCTGCATCTCCCAGCTGTGGCCTCAAATCTTATGTCAGGTTCCTAAAGTTTTTGGTCATGTTTCCACTCCAAGCCTCTGCCTTCGGTCCTATTATTTTTGTTGAGTTTATGTTTTTTGATGCTGGATTATATCTTGGATCCTTTAACTTCTCCCAGTAGGAAAAATTACCAGTGTTGTGAGCTGTAAGAGCATATTTATTTTAAGAGTGTTCCATCCTCTCCTGGATAGCACATTCTTCTCTGCTTCTTGCTATCATCGTCTCCTGGACACAAACAGAGTGAGAGCCATTGTTAAATACTTTTCTTTTAAATCTGATTCAGATTTACCCATTAACATACCCTCCAGTGATACCTGCCAGCAGCCTTTAACTGTGCTCGTGTCAATTTAAATTTATACCACCAAAATCTCAAGGAAGATTAATTTCTTTTCAGTTAATCCTCCCCGGTCGTCGCAGACTCAGTCGTGTTGTGTTCCCTCTGCTGCGGTGAGCCTTCATCACCTCATCGAGCTTTTAATTAAAACTTTAAAACTAATACTCTAGAGTCTGAGTCTTTCTGGGTCCTTTTGGCTGACTGCAAAAGGATATGCGAAGAGTTGGAAACTGAGAGACGCTTGTTTTAAACAGATTTGAGTTTTACAAGTGGGTTATGTAGTTTTTTAGCCACTCTGTGTTTCCTGACTAGGCCCGTCACTCATGATTATTTTTTGCAATTAGTCAACGATTATTGTTTACAAAGCTGATGTGCATTTTTTTTTTAACAAAAGGTAGCAGTACCATGCATGGCGTGGAGGTTTGCATCATGCATGACACTGCTAATATTCAAAGTATGGTGTGTTCACAGAAACAGAAATTTTACATGTAAAGTTCATGAGTTTCAAATTCACCTTAAAAAAATAAAAAGTTTAAGATTCCAGGTAAGCTATATGTTAGCCCAAATAAAGCCATAATTGGCTATGTCTTTTTACTGGTTGTATTAAATTAAAATGATGTGTATTCAATCACCATCATGTATACTTAGGAGATCAGAATCAACAAAACTGATAAAAACACAAAGATTTAGACAGAAAGAAGTGGTGTATGTAACTTTAAACAAGTAAAATCAGCAGAATCATGTCGATGACATAACCACTTCACTGCGAATCAGCCCTCTTGGACGTCACTAATGATCAAACTGGAATTTCTATGAGCTGATCGTGAGTATTAGAGTACTCAGATACCCATTACAGCCCATAATAGCACCATGATAGAAAACATCACACCATTCTCTATAATAAAATGTGAGTACAAACTACCTTGACGAAGATGTTGAAGACAGTGAGAAAGACGCCAAGACCGCAGGATGCTTCCTTCAGGTGCTGTTGAAACTAAGTGCATCTATCTTCTTCTTCTGTGGTTGAGGAACAGCTATACCACCTCCAAAACTTCCTGTTGTGCTTTGAAAGCCAAATGACTATATGGCTAGTGGTTATCATAATCATTTAAAATGACCACAAAAAAAAAAAAGACATGTCTACAATGCCGAAATGGCGTTGACGAATTTTTAAAGTCGAGTAGTCGACAACCAGTCGTTGAAAGCAGTATTCCAGACTGTTGCCAGTCCTGAACTGACATGAGTTTGCCCCCAAAGTTTAACATTGTTGGATTACAAAAATCAAAACGCTTCTTCCATTCCACTCCTATCCTTGCATTCTGGAAGTTCTCAGACTTATAGTTGCCTCGACCTTTTAGGAATGATACACATTTCAGGAAAATCCATCAGAACACAGCACTTCGCATTCAATGTCATTGAAGACTCACCTTTGCATTTCGTAGCGTTCTTTTTTTTCATTCAATGTCACTGTGTTTTATTTTAACATTCATGTTTTAGGCAAGAAAGAGACAAATGAAGACAAAAACACTAAAACGTATTGTTGAAGGAAGATAAAGACAAGTTAGAAAGTGCAGAAAGAGATAAATACATCTGAGAGAAAGCGAGAGAGCCAAAGTAAGTAAAAGCATGGCTCAGCGTGTTCCAGGAAAAGCTTCACTATATTCATTTTTTTAAGGAAAAGATTCAGGTGTGCTTTTAAGCTAGATAAGTTTTATATGTTCCAAAATTAAGGAGGGATTTTAAGGTTAAAGGTTTTGCTGCCTTTTCTGGAATTTTAAAATATGAGGATTGACTTTTTTTTCATGAACGGATTGTTTTTTATTAACTTTTTTATGATATTAGCCCAAAAAAAAGTTAATAACTTCCAAAATTCTTTACATCTCTCTATTACTTAATTTCCTTGGCAATACAATTAAAAGAAATGCTACACTGCCCTTTTAACTGCTAGGTGAAAAAAAAAACCCAATTTGCTTAGATGAATAATGCTTCACCATGAAAGCAGCTCAGAATCAATAAAACGGAACAAAGATCCACAATGTTTGTTCCTTGGTGTGAATTTCCTCATCCTTTCTCAATACGAAATATGAAGGTTTATCATCCACAGTGGGTACAATTTAAGTTTTGAAACAAAATTTATTGTTTAAGACCCTCTCTCATGAAATTGTGGTTTTAACATTTTTCTGATGGACATTTATTAAGAAAATGTAGCTCAAAATTGTATTTCTGAGTATTTCTTTGTTGAAATTGTTGTGAAGCAAGAGCCGTTCTTCAAAATGCTGTTTGAAGAAGTGCTTATTTGTGACGTAGGAAATACACTGGGTGGGCCACAAGCTCCCTGCAACAGGAAGAAGAAGAGGGGGCTTGGTTGCGCTGTCCTATCCACAACTTGGATGCAAATTTCACTTTGGTGAACAGACATATTTTCATAAAATTGAGAAAACGAATTTTGGCCACAGATGAACACACTGAAGCCCTCACAAAGGATTATTTTAAAGGTTAAACTGTGCAATGTTTAACATTCTTACCAAATAAAGTTGCTTTTGGAACATAAATGTCACTGGCCACTGAATAAACCTGGAATGCAGCGTAGTTAAGTTAAAGCCATGGGCGGCGTTGTATTGCTCTCAGGCGTAAACTTTCAGCTGCTTTTTTCAGAGGACGCCACAAAAAGTCATCTGCCTCCATCTAGCCCTGTCCTCTGCTCTGTTTACATCCAACCTTTGGGTTAAATCAACTGACAACATTCAACATCACTCCTTCAACTTCCACCTTCAGCCTCATCAGCCTGTGTGATATTTCTTCACCTCTAGAACATCCTTAACAAACTTCTACTTTAGAACCATTCTTAGTCTGTTCAGTGCTCTTTCAATCCACACATGAGAAAATTGCACAAATCTGCTGACATTTTATAAAGCTACATTCACACCGGTATGTTCAAGCCACCAAGTTCCCACTTTTTGGGGCACGATAGATTTGGCTCTGGTTTTACATCAAATGTCTTCTTGACACAATTCACTGCATTTAGGAAACGTAGGAACGGTAAATAAAAACACCAGGTTGGTGTCTACTAGTTTTTGGTGTTGGTATTGTTTTAATGTATTTAGTTATTTTGCTGCTCATAGGCTTCCTATCCATTTTTTCCAGAAAGAAAACAATGATGTTTTTAAAGGAGCCCCAACATCTTAGAATAAATCAACAAAGCCATGCTATCAAGTCATGGATAACAACATGCCGAGTTTAGTGACCACATTTACATTTAAATGAAACCATAAGGCATGCATTCAGAAATGAATACATTTATCTTCATTCGTATGAAGTAGTTCTAGTTATGTTAATATATGGGGCAGCTGGAAGGCATGGCATTTGTCTCTCAGGTATATCTCAGGCTTTTATCATGGATTGATTACCAGCTACTCTAATCACCCAATAAAGTGTCTTCTGTTAAGAGACAAAACTCTGAATTACTTTCTATGGGTTACAATAAGCTTAATCTGCCTGTGTGTTTTTATACATGGGAGGCTACATTATAATATACAGTATGTCAAAGTTTTTTGTTTATGAACCAAAAGGTTTAATAGTGTTAAATAGATGCAGACATTATGCCACAGGGCTGCACAGTGGTGTAACGGTTAGCAGTCTTACCGGGGTTCAAATCCCAGTTGAGTCCTATCAGTGTCGAGTTTGCATGTTAACCTGGTGCATGTGTGGGTTTTTTCTTGGGATCCTGCTTCACTCCCACAGTCCAGAAATATGCTCATTGTTCAACTGTTGACTCCAAATGGCCTCTTTGACCACAGGGATGTTATCTGTCCAGGATGAGCACTGTGGCTTCAAGGCTGAGAGAACGGAAAACAAGACGAGATGGCCTGCTCTACCACTTTACGATGTCTCAGAAGAAAGTTTGAAAAGATATTCACCCAATTGGATTAGTTGTGCTCTATTGAAGTTAATTCACAACTTTTTCTGGGTTTCTTTTCATATATTGTACATTGTTTCAGTTAATTTTTTTTTTGTATTTAAAAACCCTGCATCACATAAAAAGAGACTAAATAGCTCAAAATGTAAGGATTGTCTTTGCAAATAAAGGTCCTGATCAATTTTTAAAAAGACTTGTTTTATTTTTAAAGTACCCTTATTAACAATGAGTCTAAAGCTTCAGCAAAGGGACATAATGAAATAATTGGGAAACTGACGTTAAAAATGCTCTTTGAAAAAATCATTTTTTGTGCAAGAGACCATTCAAGTCCTTACCTGTGTAAAAAAAACTGTGAAATAATTAAAAATTCCTCTTTTTTATGCTATCCAGATTCCCTTTGAGCACTCCTCATTTGGTTTTTCCATCTGTCTGCTATTGTCAAAGTGGGCAGTAACTTTTATAATGCACGTTAGAGCACAGTAGCTTGTGAACTTGTAGTGTTCTAGTTGGAAAAAGATATTAAGACAACAGACGGGCAAAGTTCTGTGTGTGTGCAATTTGCCCGAGTGGATAAGTGATCAATTCAGTACATTTTTAGAGCACATATAATCTGTAAATCTTGACATATTTAGGATGCTCCACCCTTTAAAACTGAGGCATCCTTCTTGCTGGCAAAATAATGTATAGAGTGTATTGGTGTGTGTGGAAGTAGAAGGGTTGTAAGAACCGTTTTACTGTTTGAAGCTACTGAATCAGATAAAATTGTCTTTGGACACTGGTAGTAAAAAAAACAGTGAGGAAAGTAATCCTAATACCATAATTTAGGATCCCTTTTAGTTACAACTGCTCTTCCGGGAAGAAAAAAGGGCCTATATCATTCAAAATGAACTTGTTTTGAAATTGTAAGTGTATTTTGATGTTAATTCCTCACAAGAAACAACCCCAAAGCAGTATTTTGATCCATTCACACACTCCTGAGCCTTCTTCTAAAACCTCAACTCTCTGAGCACCAGCCCTTGCTAATCCACAAAAATGACCGGGTCCTCACATTGTGACATCACAACGTGGGAACAGCCCCTTCCAGGAAGAGTCCCCCAGACTAACACACAAACACAAATATACACTTTTTCTGCTGAGCTTGCAGTGATTGACAACATGCTTTCATTTTATATGTACAATACCGTATTTCTGCCTTCAGTAGCCCGGGCATTTATTCCAAACATGTGGCAGCCGGCCCGGTGTTTATTAGAGATAGGCATCTTTTGGAGACGGGCTTTCATTCCATCACTTACAGAATGGTGATGGGTTCATTTTGCGGTGGAAAATGGACACAAAATGCAAACAACACCAGGTAAACATTTCAGGATTTACTGAAATGATGAGAACATTGTATTAAGTTATGATTAGCGATGGTTGTGAATGTTAATTTTCTCTTTGAAGCATCATCAACCTTCATATAAAAAATTCTCTTGCTTTCATGCCGCCTTTGCTCAATAATCCATGTTCAAACCATTTCTTCTAATTCGTAGCTCACTTTCTGTGCACCTCCAGAAGACAATAGTTCTCTTGTTGCTCCTTTTTCCAAGATGACCTGGTTGCAGACAACATGGCACAAGATCATCATTAGCAGGAAAATCTCAACTGGGACCGGAAATTCACGCGCTCCTGGGTATATTAGGGTGGTGTGTTCATTTCCTGCCAGTTTGTTGTTTCCTCAAATCAGGTCTATGCCACGCTTTGACTCTAGCCATCATCATGCTCCACTGAGCATCGGCTTAGCAAGGGGACCTCTGAACTTTATAAATAAACTTTCTTCTCACCCTGTGCATGCGTTAACTCTGCTTGTCACTCATCCTGAACAGTTTTTGCATTTGGTCTGAGGTTTTCGCTCGTATTAAACACTTCAAAAAGGTTTTTCACCTTCAAGGGTTGATAAAACCGCTTTTCTTCATGTGCTTGATTTAAGGAGCACATGATGAAGCAACATCAAAGACCAAGGGCAGTCACCATAATACAATATTTCAGTATCACCCTGCAAATTTTCCGCTTCTGGCTAATGATGAGTTTGGGCCATAGGTTGGGGCGCAATCTAGTGCGGCGCTCGTAGGTGTATGTGTGTGTTTGTGTTTCCAATTCTTGACTTTCTTCCAGCAAACGATTTTCAGCCGCCATCTTATCTGCAACGAGGTCCCCTCCCTTTTTCTGCACGTCTTCTCAAAATCACCCGCCCTGCTTGCACCATTCTTGGATAAGTTTAGGATCTATCTTAAAATATGTCAATTTCTCACCAGAATGTTCTTTGGCGTATACCACCGCACGAAATTTAAACATTAAGTCGAATGAGGATTTCTTGGCCATTGCTATATGGGCTCACAACACAAATACCGCAAACACCTACATGACCTGAGGTAGATGGGTAGGTCTTAAAGGAGTCTGGCAACTATTGGAGACTGGTGTCAATAAGGGACGGAACACATTTAGAAGAAATACTTTATGTAAATCCATCTTTGCAAAAGATCAGATGTTGTTTGTTTTTGTGGGCAAAATGCAGACACACTGCCGAGGAGCACCATGACGTCTAGGATAACGTCATGAAATAGGCGGCACCCACAAGGAGTAAAAGGCAGTGCCTCAGAGATTGAGGTGTCTTACTTCCAGGTAGGAAACGAGCTCACAAAAAAAAACTCATATTAGTGTGACAAAGGTAATATATTCTTGAATTTATGGATAGTTTACTCTGAAAAGCTTAAGAAAAGCATGATATAGTCCATTTAAATGCAGGTAAATAAATGTAAAGAGTTGGGTGGAATCCAAATTCTTCCTCTATCCCTACGGCTTCTCCCTACCCCTCCAATTGTAGGGGCATTTTAAGGGAGGGAGGCGTCCGAAATTGTTTTTTAAGAGCAAAGGGACTTCAAATTCTGCATCCCTCCGCTGGTAGGGGGAGGCGAGTTGCGCAATGCCGTGGAGGAGAAATGCATTTCTTCACGTGGGTGTGCTCTGAAGCACAGTTCACATTTAAATGGTGACTTGTTGTTTTAGCATGACTGTTTGAAGTTATAAAACTGACGTTATTTTCGGAGCGCTGGCAGCTATGCGCTAACGTAACGACTGGCGAATATGGATGACGTTATTGAGGAGTAGTGCCTGATTTGGCCGACTAAATTCGAAGACACTTACTTTTCATGTCTCTCCGTTTGGAGGGTTAAATGTCTGGGTCGGGTAAGAATTTGGATTCAGCGTTGGTGGTTTTTTTTTGAAGACACACTCCAATGAAAATTGTGTTTTTTTTAAACATATTCTGTAGCATTTGTCTCATGATGGGACATATATAAAAGAATTTATGATTAAAAATATGTTTCTTTGTTGTTGTTTTTGTTTTCTAATCATGCTGGATCAGGAGCAAATTAAAACCTGCGGTTTGAAAAAGTATATATTTGTCACACAGCAACTGAAATTGGTGGGCCAAAGTCTTCATGCTCTGCTCCAGTTCTGATGCATCCACTTGCAGACAAATAAATCAGTCTACATCTTCCTTTTCCTCATCTATGCTGGCATGTGGCTCAGTACTGTATGGCGGGATAGCTTTTTAGTTGCTCTGCCAATGTTAGCTTGGGGTTGTGAAGGGCTGTAAGCTAGTGGGAGTGAGTGTAAACAAAGGACAAATGGGACATCAGCATAGGGTTACTTCTGCACCACCAGTTCAGCTGTTGTTATAACAACTCTGAGGCAAAGTTCTAATGAAGTCCTGCTGCGCTGAAGAAAATATCTCTTAAAAAAACGGAAGAAGCTTTTTAATTTTTGCTAAAAACAGCATAATCATAATTAAATGACCACTGGGAACACTTTTACAACAGATCAAAAACCTATTGGAGCAGGTCCTAAAGTCTTCTTAGTTTGTTTAACTCAAACTTTGTTTTTTAGTGCAGGCTATGTTACATATACAGGTCTTCTGTTTCTTCTCATTCACAGTCACATAGTCATAGGCTACTATGTGTTCCTGTTTCAGTTTATTGTTCATTCTATTCTATGTCTAAGGTTTCAAGCCGCTCAGTGCCAGATCATTTATTTATGCCGTCTCGGTTTTTTTTCCACAGATTTTCTAATTTTTTGTCAAGACATAAATTTAAATCTTTGCTTTTTGCATGTGCTAATCTAGCCAGCTGGTGACGATATCATCAGCCAATGAGTGATGTCAGCCAGGTTTCCACTAATCTAACCATTCCTGACTACCCCCCAAGTTCTCTCTTTTTTTACTTGGTTCCAGAGTTCTCCAGTGGTGTCATTACACCAATATGATCTGTCATGCGGGTTAGAGGAGAACTATTGCACTTCATAAACGTCGCTTCTGATGGACTAATATGTCTGCCTATATGCAGGCTCATGAGTTCATTTGATCTTTTCTAGATTAAATGTTTGCCAACCCGATGGTTGTTCTTCTCCATATGGAGAGAATTTAGTATCACTTCGATTGGTGCACGCCTAATTCTTGATTTGTGCTTAACTTTGGATTTGTGCATGTGTGAATCTTGATATAGGTCCTGATAGGTTACTTGTAACCTGATAAAGCTCTCACAACATGAATATATTTTGTACCCTGTGCTGCTTTGTCTTGTTTCTGGAACTCATCTGATCCTTGTGTTTCTAAGCCCTCCACCTACTATGTTTTTTTCTTTTTAGATCTTCCTCTTTTCAAAACTCATTTTAGCTTTTGATTCAATCTCAGGGGTCCTTAAGGCCAGCACTGCAGAGTATTACTTAAGAGTTCTTTGTAAACCGGCATGTGTTCATCTCAACCCTGTTGGCCGTCTAGCATCTTTGTTGATTTTCAGTGTCTTTCTCCCACGCAGCATCCCAGGGAAAGGTTTTTGTGTTTGCCTTGCAAACTCAATAACATTACAATGCTTAAACATGAGTTTAAATGTCTGCTATGAAGATATAAGTCAGAATTGATAAGTGCTATAAAAAATGCATGCACTCTTAACCTTTAATTGAATAAAAGACATGTTTGGAAGTTCAGTGCAGAAAGAAACCTCTTGTTTGGGAATATATTATCTTAGTTATTAAGGCCTTATTTTTCACAATAAAATGTATGCTTTCCAATATATTAAATAACATCCAGTTTAAAAACTAATTTCATACAGTGACAACGAGCGTTAAGCATTTTGTGTCTTTTTAAAATTAACTCCTACCCCAGCTAAAGCTCCAGAGTTGAATTACTGTAACTCTTCAGCTGGTTACACCAGTCCAACCCTCGGGTCAGTCACCGGCACTGGTCCGTGGGACAGTTGGTAGCCTACCAGGCCGCAGAGGGAAAAAACACAACCTACATTTTTTCTGTTTTATTGATAATCTGATTTTGAAGGAAGTCTTGTTTTGGAAGACAACTGTATCTCCGCACCACATCTAAATAATTCTTGATAAATGTCAAGTCGCTCAGTCATGTGTTAAAAATACACCAGCCACTGATGTATTTTTAACTTAACTTTCTAACTTTCTTAAAGTGGCTGGGCTGACCACTAAATTGAAACCCGTAAGCTAGTAAAGTTAACAAAAAAAAAACGGTGTCATGGAATGGGTTTCCATGGCCGAGCAGCTGAACCCAAGACACACATCACCAAGTTTAATGCAAAACATTGGATGCAGTGGTGTAAAGCATGCCGCCACTGGACTCTAGAGCAGTGGAGACACGATCTCTGGAGTGATGAATCACACATTTCCCTCCAGCAATCTGATGGACGAGTCTGGGTTTGGAGGTTCCCAGGAGAATGGTTCATTTCAGACTGCATTGTGCCGAGTGTGAAATTTGGTGGAGGAGGAAGTATGGTGTGGGGTTGTTTTTAGCACTTGGGCTTGGTCCTTTAGTTCCAGTGAAAGAAACTCTGAATGCTTCAGGATACCAAAACAATGCCATGCTCCCAACCGTGTGGGAACAGTTTGGATTGGCCCCTTCCTTTTCCAGAAATCAATGTCCATAAAGACATGGATGACAGAGTCTGGTGTGGATGAACTGGCCTGCACAGAGTTCTGACCTGAACCCCATAGAACACCTTTGGATGAATTAGAGCAGAGATGGAGAGCCAGGCCTGCTCCACCAACATCAGTGTGTGACCTCACCAATGTGCTTTTGGAAGAATGGTCAACAATTCCTGAAAACAGGAATGTGTGAGTCAAGGCAGGTGAGCGATGCTTTTGGTATAATATGTATGAGCTCAATGTTTCAAGTTAGACATATTCAGATTTGAACTATGAAGGTAAATGGCTGTAGAAACAAATCAATGTCTTCTTAACAATCTCTCATTTGAAAAAAAAGAAAGGAAAAAACAATAGAAACACTTTCATTGAGTCTTAAGGAATTTATATTCATCAATTACAAAATAAGCCTTGGAAAAATGTAAATAATAATATTTTTAAATGTAGTGTCTTTTCTTAATTATTAACCCTCATTACCTATCACAACTATCTACAGCATGAGGAAACATTTGATTTAAAAAAGAAGGAATATTCAATTTAGAATCCTAACAATATCACAAAAAGATTGCAAATATAAACCCTTCAGACTTAATATACTACATTTTATGTGCGTTAAAAATGTGTAAAAACTTTCAACAACGGCAACTTGTACTTGATTCATTTTCTGGATTTCATGTGTTAAAAAGAAAAAATAAAATACTGGAGTTTTGTCCATTAGATGGACAGATAAGCCAGCAGCAGCGTGGTTTACCAGAGATGAAGCAGAATTAAGAGACGTTTTGCTTCTGTACAATGTCACATTTAAACCTTGTGTGCACAGTTCATTCCTCAGTCCCATCTCGCCTGCACTCTTCTTCCTCTCCAGACCCCTGAAGCAGAAGACAATGACAGTCCTTCACTGACTGTACCACAGTTTCAATTCCTCTGTCGAGGGCAGTCCATCTTATACAACTGGAGACAGTTTCATTTATTACAAGAGCAGCCAGGTCCTTGTGTCCATTCTCTACTCTCTGTTGCTTTGATTTCATGTGGGCACTCCACAGCAGAGGCTAACTGCTCATTTAAAAGAGCTGTAATTATCTCTTGCATAATTGCTCCTATAGTTGATCATCTGTAGACCAGACAGTTCTAGAAATCTCTTTATCAGGGATCTCAATAAAGCAGATACTTGGATTACACAATAAACTAATTGCCACAGACCAACCTGCCAACACTATTCTGTGTTTAAACGAAATAGGTGAAAAGTTTAGGACATGGCTATATAATTAGAAGTTTAATTGGGCCAGATTTTCAAATGTCAAAGTCTTTCTGGGCTGTACATTCTTAGTGGTTGGTACAACAGGGACATGAAAAAGAAAACTCAAAAAGATGAGGATAATTTGATTGTTTTTGGAACAAAGAATAAGCTTCATGAAGCATTGAAGCCATTCATCCCCTTAGTTTACTTCAATTCAGTGCTTCTCGAAGCTTCATTTTCTCTACTAGGACATCTAGTGGACGCAAATATATTAGTTGGTATAAATTTGAAGTGTTTTGTAGAAAGCCTGTGAATAAAAATAAATTAAGATGCAAAACATGTACAGTGGGTACAGAAAGTATTCAGACTTCTTTAAATTTGTCACTCTGTTATATTGCAGCCATTTGCTAAAATGATTTAAGTTAATTTTTTCCTCATTAATGTACACACAGCACCCCATATTGACAAAAAAACCCACCCAAATGTTGATATTTTTGCAGATTTATTAGAAAAGAAAAACTGAAATATCACATTGTCAAAAGTATTCAGAACCGTTGCAAGTTTTTCACACCTGGATTTGGGGATCCTCTGCCATTCCTCCTTGCAGATCCTCTCCAGTTCTGACAGGTTAGATGGTAAATGTTGGTAAACGTTTTACTACGCTTGCATTGGTGCCACAATGGGAGACATTTCCGCATATCTCCAGACTGATAAATATGATGTGCTTTCTGGTCTTAAAAAAATATTTTATGTGCAGTGATTGATCCTTGGTCAACCTCACCCACTCTAGACATGATTATTCTGTGTCAAAATCTACTATACTACTGTTGCTTTTATTATCAGGGAATGTCCAGCTCCATGCTGGTCCATCACTCAGTAGTTTCTAAATAGCCCTGAAGATTTCGGAGCCAGATCAGGTCTAGGTATCATTCATAGAAATATTCGCAGCATGTTACCCAATTTAGATTTCTGAAATGTTTGGATAAAGACTACCAACACAGACATCCTGGTATTATCTGAAACTTAGCGAAATAAATCAGTCTCAGATAAAGATATATTTACAAATGTCTAGTTACAATGTCTTTTGTCGTGACCATGTTAATAAGAAAGAGGTGTTGCAACCTATATTAAAAACTAATTAAAACAAACTACCCTCCTAGTCCCTCTTTCTATTCAAAAACAGATTGAATTTCTTGCCCTAAACCTCAATTTCTCTCATGCTTATGGGCTGCTACAGACCTCGCTCTGTCGCTGTGATGCTCTCACCTCAATGTATAATCAGATTTGGGTCGAAATTCGACCGAAATGATCTTAGTTGTTGATTTAAACCTTGACTCTGCTTGACCTAATCTTGACAAACACCTCTCACAAGTATACTGACATTGGAGTCTTTGCAAATGATCTAAGTGACTATTGTGTAATTGGTACTATCAGAAATGTCCCACTACCTAAACTTAGACCTCATATTTTGATCAAAAGAGATTTAAAGCACTTCAACAACGCATGATCTAGCTCACACTAAATGGTGCAGGGTCGCTCTTTTCAATGATGTTGACCAAGCTTGGCAATATTTCTTTGAGGAATTTCTAACTCTAATAAAAAAGACATCCACCCCTGCAAAAATTTAGGGTGAAAGGGCGAAACAATCCCTGGTTCAGTCCAGAACTTGGTGAACTTCTAACAGAAAGAAATGTTGCCTGGGCTAAACCAAATTACCTTTTGTGATTCGTTTCGTAGTTATTCGGATCTCCTCTGATCTTCACTTGAAAAGACAGCACAATAATGCCGCTTGTCTGTCATGTTGTATGTCACGTGACGGCCAATCTAATTATGTATACTGATGGTCAAAACATTGATGGAAATATCCCTCTAAGGCTCTTTCACTTCAATTTTAGGAACTTTTTTTCTTATTGGTTTTACAAAGCATTCCCTTGTTTGACCACAATACCTGTCTTTCTGTCATTGCATATGAATCTGATAATGACTACTTGATGAAATGTAACATTTAGGCATTAGCTGAGAACCATTTCCTTTGTAGGCAAGGTTTTTTCAAGGATCAAAATAATTTGTCATAAACAAGTTAGATGAAACAGAAAGAAATCAGAGAAGACAAGAATAGAATGCTGAATTGTTGTTCTGAAGGTAGTCTTGGCCATGAATTCATTGGCAAGAAGGAGTTTTTAGTTCGATGGCAGGTTTTACGTTACGTTCACACTGGTCTCAGCAACGCTCGTTCAAGCGACCGCATTCAGTGGAATGCTGTTGTGATGAATCATAAATATATTCTGATTGTAACAAAAGTGGGGCAAACATACCTGGGCAACTGTTCCACCCACATTTAATACCACCAGTCCCAGGATGTTAGGCTTGAACATGTGCAAGAGATTAGACAGTAAAAGAACAAACTAACGACGAAAAAGTAACCAGACTAACATTGAGCATTTGAGGCTGGTCACTTCACCGCTTCCCCAAAACTAACAAAGAAATCTGCAAAGTTAACCGGACAAACAATGGGAAAACAGAAGAGCCACCATGCTAAAACAGCGGTCAGGCAGCAAAGCACAAGGCAGAGGCCCAATGCAAGATTGAAAAGAAAGAACACTCTTGCTGGTAAATTCCTCCACCTATTTGTAGGAGAGAACAAATGTGCAGTTTCTCCACCTTGACAACAACAGGCAACTCAACAAAAATAGAAAACCTGACAGTGGGAAGCACAGATGTCGCCATAACATAACATGAACCAGAAATCATCCAGCTGAAAATGTATTTCTTCAAACAAAGGACCTCAACCCTGCAACAGACTGGTGACCTGTCCAGGGTGATCCCCAACAATAGCTGGGTTGGCTCCAGCAACCCCCTCAAAGGGATTCAGAGAGTTTAGAAGATGGATGGCCATGACCACAGCTTTTCAACATAATTTGAACATTGGACTTGAAACCATCAGGCATCTGATTAGTCAGTTTATAACTTAAATAACTTGCATTACAGAAAAAAAATGAAACACAAATGGTTATTCTAACGAATAAAATGTTGTAATATGTTTTAAATGTAGTAATAGCTGTTTATTTATTTATAGAAGCCTATGTAATATTTATAAATTACATTGATAAATTAAGGGGAAAGTTTGAGATTACAACTTGATAAAAAGTTCCACTGTCATTTTTCCTTCAACAGCATGTTGAATTGGACCCTGGTGTTTGTATCGTAGTTGTCATGTCAACGGTACCGCAGCAAATGATGTTCCGTGTGTGTTCTTTTCAAGATCCTTTTTGTGTGACTGACCTCTGGCCAGTCGAAAATTATTAATGCACATGAGCAGTTACATCCACAAGTAGGACGCTGAATGCTCACTCCTTTCTGAAAATTAGGAGGAAGAAAAACTATATTTGCTAGTGGAGCATAGTGCTTAGTTTAGTCAAGGTACAATAATGTATGTATCAGAGGATGTTGGATTCCACAATCAAGTGATAACTATGATTGGCTGCTGGCAATTTATGAAAAATAAATATTGTAAATATAATTATAATTAAAAAATAATAAAAATACAATAATATACTTATTATTTTTATTTTTGAAGACCTGTGACCTACCCATACTTCCTTCAGTTGATCACAATCAACATATTGGGCACTCCTGCTCTAAGCGTTTTTCAGTTCTTTGAGTTCCGCAAATGACCGCATGTTCAAAGCTCTCACTTTCATGCATTGCTTTGCAATTTTCTACGACCATTTTTGAGCTCTGTGTACAATGATCATTGAATGCAACACTAAACTAGGTTGAACTTTGACCAATCAGGGACTCAAAATTGATAGTGACGTATGGATGGCATCCCCCCTTAATTAACAGATGTACCAAACATTTGAAAATTGATCATGAAGGAGAAATTAATAATTGTAGTTTATGATTGGCTGGAATTGTGTAATACATAATCTTTCATATATTGGTATAGAGCTGAGAAAGAAAAAGCCTGGAGCAAGATTCACGAAATTTGCACTGCTCAGACATTTCACATCAAACCTCTTCCAACTGTAAGTGGCGGACATGAAAACAGTAGCAAAAAAAGAAGCCCCTCCCTGCTCATCCATAGTGAACACCGTGCCCCATGTTCAAGAACCCGTGTATATCGTGTTCTTGAACGTGGGCCACATGTGCGCCGCTGTAAGCATAGCTTATGAGGGGCTTAAAAAGATATGTTCAATGTCACATCCTCTTCAACAATTTTAAACTCATCAAACAGCAGATGAGTTTTTTTATGCTCTCTTTTCTGGATGACTGTAGTGTTATATTCTGTAGCTGACTTTTGTTATAAAAATTGCCTTGGAAACAGAAAAGGTTTTTTGATGAAAATTGTGTAAGCGAATAAAAACTTTAAATTTTGTTGACCTCACATCTGTAGATTGCTTTTTAGCCAAGAGGAAATTTAAGCCTTAACAATCAACATACTTCACATACTTTAATCTTGACTGGAATTAATGCAGCCGGTTACCCTGAATCATGACTAAGTTGTTAAAATGATGTCTTTTTAGGCTGAATATTTTACTTAACTGAAAGAAACAGACCTTCAAAAATAAATAAGTGTGAATGCAACCTTGAAACATTCAGTGTTTACTATTCTTCAATTTTTACTTTTCGAGCAACCTTGAGATGAATACCTCCTCTGCAATTCAACTGCACACGAGCTACAGCGAAATCCATCACTCCTCGTAGTAACACCTATCCTTTCAAAGTGTCAGAGATGGGAAGAAGGGTGATATATAACTGTTACCTGACATGTCAGGACACTTTTTACCACTCAGTGTGAGTAAGAAAACCACACATTCGTTCTTTTTTTTTTTAGCGAGTAAGCTCCTGTAGTGTGAGGGTCTTTATTTTTCAGATGATGTGAGTTAGCACCATATTGATAATGTACAAAATCAGGACCAAGGTTTTGCAGAAGAAGAGGAACTAGAGAGGACAGTGCCTTTCCATTCTATGTACAGGCTTTTTCCTTTCAAATGAGTCATAATCCACATTCTCTTCTGAGCCACTGTGGTTTTGAGCCTCAAATCCAATGTTTCAGACACAAGACCCCCGTTGGCTTTGGTGCGACATGTTTTTTTTTTTCTGTTTTCTTTGTCATTTTTTATGTACAAAGAAAGTGTGTAAGAAAAAAATAGTAAAGTAATTACATTCCAGTGGGTATGTTCGTAGCACAACAAAGGAGAGCTTAATGAATAGACTGTGATCAAAATGCTACTTTGAAGCCCAAACACAGTTTTGTTTGTTGCCTTTTGTTCATTTATATTGCTAAAGTGGATTTTTTTTAAGACTTCAGTGTAAACAACTAACTGTGAGTCGTTCATTCAGAAATCGTGAAACAAAAATGTTCATTTCAGTGATAAGTAAAAAAGGTAATATTTTACGATTTTGGGACACATTAAAATAACAAGATTAAAGAACAAAAAGAAACAAACCATCTGGGGCTAATTAACATTTTCTCAGTTATCATAATATTCTCTTCTGGGATGTCACTTAGTCTTTGGCTTTCTTTTTTTTTTTTTTTTTTTTTTTTTTGTAAATGAAACATCAAAGTACGATCAGCTCTAAGATTTCCCAGGCCACACAATTTAGCAAGTAAGATGCAGATCGCATGGACCACCACCAGAGAAAAGCTGTTTGGGAAAAGTGGATAAAAGAGGTTTCTGAATTAGAAAGAAAAAAAGGAAAGCTGTGCAATGGAGGATTGTTACCCTCATGTCACTTCAACAGTTCCTGCTTTTTGTTAAAGATTCATTGGTAATTCTTATGTCATATAGAGCTTTTATTTGCGCCCTCACTGTTTTTCCTTTTATTGTTCTTTGGAAAGATATTGGAATTTCATGGGTTAGAGCTAGCAGGTACGAAAAGTTTGATTCACAGTGTTGGTGACTTTCCTTCATGTAGATTAAAGTTTTTTTTAAAATCACAGTTATTGACAGAATATGAGAACTAGACTGAGTGAATCCTTTCCCCTGGCATTCCAAACAGTAAGTAAAAGCCAAAATTCCATAGACTTCTATAAAAAATACCAGCTATTACTTAGTCATTATATTTATCAGATTAACCATTCTTGCTTTGGAACCTTTTTTTAACATATTTTTGGTAATCCTATTTTTTTGCTTAATATCTTTTCTTAAATGCAAGTTGTTCAAGCTGTAAACCGACGAGTCAGATGCCTCAATTAAAGTAGGTGGTTTCTGCTGCCAGGTCCGGACAGATTTTGTGTCGCATTCAAGTGGTCAGGATGTGGACTTCCAACAAGCTCACTACTGGTTGGTGAGAGTAGTTTCTTATGAAACTGTAAGTCAGACTGGACCAATCACTGCCCACAGGCATCGTCTGGCTCAAACGTAGCAGTGTCCTTATCATGAAAAAATGGTGACTGAATTGACTTGGAACCAGAAGTAATCAATTTTCTATGGATGACGTCATGCTCATATGATCCAGTTCACATATACAGAGTCATATACAGAGTCCAGAGAAGTTATATGTAGAACGCTATGCATACAGAGGTTAGTGTTTTAGTTTGAACTGTTTATCCTGAACTAAAATATACTTGAAGTGAATTTTTGCAAAGGATTATAGACAGGAAAACATTAAAGGAAACTATTGTTTGTATTTAAATTTCTCCTCTGAGATGTGCTGAAAGTTTTTGAAAGTGTTGGGAAAAAAGCCATGTGTGCATGATGGATGTGCATCTTGTCTTCTCTGATGAGTTAATTGATCATTCTGCTCTTTCTTCTGCTAGATTAAGCCCTGCAAATGACAGGTTATTGTGAAGGAACTGGATAATTGCACTAGTCCTAACCCCTCTCATTAGAAGGGCAAGTGAAATTGTTCTCCCCAAATGTCACTTTTTACATGATGCTGTCAACTTCTCCATCCACCTAATTTAAATAACTTGTAACCAGTCTATTGTATTGTAGAACAGACTAGTTATCTACTTTTTGGAAATATGTTAATTGACTCATTTTTAGAAATATAAGGATTAAATAATGACATGTACATGTTGGCATATTTGAAAAGTTCATCTTCAGTGGTCGAGCTTTCCTTTGAGAGCCAATGGAGCTGGCAGACCTCTGATAGGTAAGCTGTACTAAACATTTATTAAAGCCATCAGTCTCACTGGTAAATCCATTATTTCAATCAAATCTCAAGATATCTTTGTTTATTTGTTCCTATTTTTGAATGTGTGTTTGCAACAGCACAGAGTAAGTCATGATTTTTGCCTCTGGTGTTAGTCTACTTGAAATTCTGTGTTTTTTTCTTTTGAATCTGAGCTACTGCATTTTAACAGTTTTAAATGCAGAATTTCCTTTTGTATCTCAGGAGAAAACAGCAACAGAAATGAGTATCTGAAAGTTCCGGGATGTCAACCCTGTAACAGGCTTCAACTGTATCCCACACAAACAATTTACTACAATTTAAGCTTTTTAAGTCATTTTTATTCAGACAGGCTTTTACAGAACTGTTTTTTTGGATTGCCCTTTAGTTTTTTTACATTTATTTTTACTTATGATGTTTTCTTTATTTATTTTATCCTATTTTATTATATTTGTATTGCTTTTTAACCATGTCTTGTAAAGCACTTTGTGGTTGTTAATTGTGAAAAATGCTATATAAATAAATGTCTTCTTCTTCTACTTCTACTACATTAACCGCAATACGTCATGTCACCTTAGAACATAATTTATTTTTGTTCCTGGAACATACTGCCAAGGGAGGACAGATCTGTGATAAAAGCTCTTGCACACTTGTGATGCTGTAGCAGTGACCATGGAGCCTTAAAAAGTCATAACATGTCTTAAAAATAATTTTACTAAAACATTTAACTTAGAGCTTTGCAAATGGCCAAAAAAGACAAAAAAAATCTCAGATTTTTTCACACCAAATTTAATTTTTCCATTTTAATAGATTTTTTTTCTCCCTCTTTTTACTTTTTTTTTTTTAAAGATTACAAAGGACAGAATATATTTAACAAAGACTATTTTATTTTAACACCTTCTTTAGAAATATGATCAAACACAAACTAGAAAAGTTGCATTACCTGCAATACTGCTAGTGCGAATGCTGTTTGCTGAATGTGGTCGCTGAAAATGCTGAAGCTGTTTGCTGACAATGCTAAAGCTATTTGCATAATTGCTAATTGCTAATTGCTAAAATACTTGCTCAACTTCAAAGTAGCCCAAAAAACCTCAGTAGATTCTAAAATAACCAAAAAAGCTAGCACGCTGCTAAATAACTAGCTTAGATCCAAATTTGCCCTAAAAACCTTAGTAGATGCTAAATTAGCCAGAAAAACAAGAGGCACGGAGCTGCAGGCATGTAATGGCGGATGGATCCGTCATGGCGCATGGACGTCCAATGAATGTTGTAAGCGGAAATAGTTCTTTGTGTGACATCCGATACCTCTTGATCAAACTGTTCGACTTCGGCGTGAGGAGAGATGACAATGTAAGTTAATCAGTTTGTTAATTATTCTATATAAACCAACTGTATTTTCTTGCTAAAAAAAATCTATGTCAATGGCTATTTGAAGGAGTAGATGCATAATATTTTTTTCTTTCTTTCAAACACTTTGTTCTGTACGATAAATTTTTAAATCTTTTTTTCTGCTAAGTTCTTTTATCTGAATAATTCAAAAGTCCATGTTAGCGTTAGCTTAGTTAAAGGATGAGTCTGTTTTAAACCCATAGACATATTTTCACTTTATTTTTATTACTGTTTTAGTCAATGTTTTCAATGCGCGAACTTCTCATCTTTTGGTTTTTTATTTTATTAATGTTTTACACAATATAGGCCGATTTGCTAATTACCTAGTTACAGAGTAGGGAAATGACCTAAAACATTTTACTGTCCACAGAAAACAGATTATCAAAACAGGACACTATTCAGTTGATTGTATGTCATATAAGTTGCATGTGATTTTAGTGAATTAAATACACAATAAATTACCATACAATATAATACATTTTTATTTAAAAGAATTACATAAAACAATACATTTTGTTTCACCAATTATTCACATAAAATTCTGCAAATAATTTTGAGATTTTTATGGCTCTGTAATTATTTCAGTAAAGAACTCTCACAGAGAATGATCATCCCCACAATTATCTATCATGTTTAACTAACTGGCTGAATTTGATACGACTGCACCAATTTTCAGGGTAAATGCTCTTTTTTCTTTACTTAATTTTCCTGTTGTTTTCAATACATTTTGAGATATAATGTTAATAATGTTTTGACATAATAGTTCAGCCATGCATCATTCACCTATGAAAATGTGATGACTTTATGGGGAGTTTGTGAATGTCAAACCTGTTTTGCAAAAGACACAGACAGAGAGAACATTCAAAATAGAGGAAAAAATAGATACATTTTTAAAAAGTTATGACACAAAGGAGAGCGGTTTCTCATTCTAAATTTGATCTGTAGATACATAAAAAAATGTATATAGGCTGTACATTTATGTTGTATAACAATGCTTTTTCCCAATCCTTTTTTAGTTTTTAGTTCAAGATGAACACGTGTTTAATGTCAGTTTAATCTGCAGCCGGGTGCTTCTTGTTTTTGTGTTTTTTTTTTTTTTCCTCCTTCAAAGCAATAAAAGTAATAAGTCGATAGCTTTTTATTCAATGTGTAATTCATATTGAGATAAATCCACTGTGCCAGCTCGCGATATTAGTTTAGACTTTGAAAGTTTTCGCTTTCATTAATAGAAATATTAAGAGTCGGCTTAACAAACATGTAGGCTATACATTTGATCTAGTGTAAACACAGCAACCATTCATTTATCTTGAGCTGAATATTGTTTCCCCTTATAAAACTGAGGTTTATACATGATCTTGATTGCAATTTTGTAATTATTGTAATACTACAAATGAAAGCAAATGTAAAGAAAAAGAAAAAGCCGTTTGGAGAATTAAGTTGTCCTTTTATTTGCACCTGATGTCACCTGTTGCAGCTATATTGTGAAAATGAAAAAGCATTTCCGCTATTGACTTTTATTTTGAATATGAGTCACGTTTGCTTCCATAACTACAGGCCTACTGCTTATCCAGCGACACCTTAGAACAATAATAATAATAACAATACATTTTACATTTAAACATTTCTAACAAAATTAATGCACAACTAAAATTAACGAAAGCACAAATTTTGTTTCGAGATCGCCAACTCCCACCCTTAAGAAGAAAAAAAAAAAAAAGAAAACAAAGAACTTCTGTTTGGGATATGATGACAACTTCCGTGGGAAAGCCAACTCCTGCCCTTTAGAAAAAACAAAGAACTTCCATTATGAGATATGATGACAACTTCCATTCGACATCCATCGGTCCAACCGCCATGTTACCTGCAGTGGGATACACTTGAAAAAAACTAGTACGTTGCTAAAATACTAACATAAATCCACCATAGCAAAACAAACCGCAGATTTCAAATTGGCCCAAAAATTTAGCATGTTGCCCAAATGTTAGCTTAACCCATTATTAGCCCAAAAAAACCTCAGTATTGCCAATTTAGTGAAAAAAATCAGCATGTTGTTAAATTATAAGCTTAACTCAGAACTATCTCAAAAAAACCTCAGTACCATATATTCCAATCATGGTAGTTCTCTAATAGACTCATCTCCAATAGACTCTGGTCTCCAATAAAAGCCGGGTGTTAGGTGTTAGTTGTAATAGACGCCGGTCCCTAATAGTGGCCGAGCTCCTTTAAGACCCAACACCCCTCTGTGCGGGATGGAAAAAGAAGTCTGCTTGGGCAGGTACCCGTATTTTATTCTTCAGGTTAATGCGGGACAGAAAGCCGTCAAACTCCGTAAGAGAGAGAGGAAACACCGGGAAGCAGCCGTTCAGACACAGTGCAGAGAAGCTCTGCAGAAGTCTGCGTTCAGCCACATATCTGCTCATTTTATTAACATAACTCACTCTAGTGAAAGCTTCGGGATCGTATTGTGGGACAAAAGGAATCCACCATGTCAAAAGGCGCGCAGACGCTCAATTTCACTGCAAAAAATTGTATTTGAGGTTTCAGTGATCTGGCTCGTTGGACACAGCTCACGGCTGTGGGTCACTTCAAATCTTGCGACCAATCTCGTCTGTTGCGACGGACAAGATTTGGTAGCGACCAACGTGATTTGGTCACGACCAACGAGATTTGGTCACGACCCTCGAGATTTGGCCGTGACCCACAAGATTTGTTCACAACGTAGTCAGGTGTGCCCCGGAAGTTGGTCGAAGCTGTTTGCAGCGCCTGCTATCTCTCGACCTATGGGTTCACTTTACTCCGAGCAACTGAAGCCCAAGAAAGCAGAGCAGGGAAAACAAAAATCTTGATTTTCCCCAAAAATAAATCGTCTCTAACAAATTTAAATTAATCGATTCAATCGATTAATCGCCCTGATTTAACTAAACTAACCTAAATTCTTTTAAATTCTGGTTTTTTCTCATCAACACTTAGCTCATGCTCATTATTGTGGAAAATTTAGAAAATTTAAATTTTTGGGAAATGGCTTTAAAATTGGGAGCACTTCTGGTAGTTAAAACGGGTTAGTGGAAATCTTTGTGAATTGCACTGTTTACCAAAAGACATTTAAACTTAGCACAATGGGGATCATGGCTATTGAATTGCATGTGTAGAGAAAGAAATACCAGACTCCGGCTGTTTGTTTGTTTTTTTTTTATATAAGATTATAAGTGTTCTTTAAAAGTGTTCTTTTATTTTAATAAAATGAGCATTCTCACCTGAGGTTGCATGGATTGATAGGTTGCCCAAACATTCAACATTTTCACAATTCATTTCTGTTCATTTTTTTTTTTACATTTAACAAAGTGCAGTTAACTTCTGTCTCCACTTCAACAATGCAGCAGAAAACGTATTTATTTTTTTCTTGTTAAAGCTTCACATTTATTTTTTACCAATAGTGATTCTCTAGAACAGAGCTGCCTAACCCTGATCCTCAAAAGCCTTCAACCTCTCCTGATTTCCAGCTCTCCCTTGACTGCTTGATGCTAACTACCTAAACCTACACACCTAGGTGTGTTCTGTCAATCAGGATGTGGGATTACTTGAATCAACCAATCAGCAGAAAGATGGTCAAGGAGAGCTGGACACCAGGCAGGATTGTGTCTCTTGAGAACCAGGGTTGGCCACCCGTGCACTAGTATTATTGCCTTGCTTATCAACAATCATGGTACAAAAAAGGATGGTCTTAGTGTTTTCAAGTACTTCCAAGAAACGGGTAAACATTTATTCACCACTCCAATAGCCTTGCAGTAAACATCTAGCTTTCCTGCCATTAAACTCCATACAAATACGGTGATAAGATTCTGCCACGATCCTTTTGCTCGTCCTTTCAGCTTCATCGTTTATATCTAACAGTCACTAGCCAAATTACCTAAACAAGCGTAACAGAATTGGGGTCTGTGAGTTTGACTGAGACAAATGTCACACTGACACACTGGAGTGAAAGGTGTGGATTTTCATACAGACCTCATGTGCATGGGTTAATGCATGCCTCCGTGCATGAAGGTGCATTCATGTGAAAGTATAATAATTGCATTACATGTAGATAATAGCTTTATGCAACCTAAAAAAACCAAGAGGATAAAACAATTTTTTCCCCACACTGATTAGGATTAGGAAATTAAAAAGTTCACTAAATACTAGTATAGGATTCAAAACCATAAGTAGCTAACCTGTATTGCAGATCATCAGCCCCTCTGTTAAGCATTTAGGTTTACCAACATATTGCATAGAAGAAAAGAGAAAAGCTGTAGAATTCTTGTCAGGAACTGGAAGATGTTGGATCTGAAACACAGGAGACCAGGCTTGTAGGGAAAATTAAACATTTAATAAAGAAACTTGAACATCACTAAACCATAAAGGCAAAAAAAAGGTGCAATAAAAAGGTAGCAGAGCAGATGACCTCACCACAAAGAACCGAAAACCAGACATTTAAATACTCTGAAGGTAATTAACAAAATAAAAACAGCAGTGGATAATTAGCATCTTGAACCTGTTGCGACTCTGACAGGAAGAAAAACAAAAGTGGAAAACAAAACATGACAAGAACCAAGAAACAATTGAAAAACCCAACTATAGGGCCCCATCTTCACAATCGGTCCATTCTCTGACAAACATGATTAAGAGCAAAACATTTAACAGTCTTAAATGCTCCAGGAAGAGAGCATCCTTGCAAGTTTTCTTCAATATCAGACTTTTCTATGTTTAGAAAAGAAGAAAAGGTAAATCTGAAAGGTTACAGGTCCTTAATGACTCTTAACTCTTAATTAGAACTGTTTGTTTGGAAACATTACAGATGCAAAAGATTCTCCTTTTCTGCTGTGGTTCTCATTATTCCTGTGCTGGGTTACTGAGCTGCTGGAGCCTATCCCAGCCTAAACTGTCCTCACAGGGCCACATAAAGACAACCTCTACAAAAAGTAACATCTATGTGGCAGACTGTGGGAAGTTTGCCAAAACAAAATCCTGCATGCATAGGAGAACATATAAACTCCTCACAGAAAGGACCCAGCCGTTCATCTAGCCATTTAAAAAAATAAAAATAAAAAAATCTTCAGCAGAAACAAAAATAACATAAATTTGTTTTCATGTTGAGGACATTTGGGAAATAAAGATCCACAAGTAGTTTAATGGAAATTTGGATACTATATTTGGTCTCACAAATTCTATGGTGGCATCAAGGAACTGATAGAAACAGAGAGAAGGTAGAGGTGGCAAAGGGTGAGATCCACTGGATATTGCTTGCAGCAATGCATTTAAAAATGCATTTAAAAAAGGACACTTCATGTTGCATACTTCTAGAAATTGATGTGTGACTCAATATTTATCCACATTAAATGGATGAATGATTGAATCTCCAAATCAATTATCATTTGATGAAGCTTGTGTTTCAGTAAATTCTTTATTCCATGATTTTTTTCAGTCATTATTAATAGGAACATTCAAATTATCCTGTTAATAGCAATTGTTTAATTACAGACATTTTAGCGTGTTATTTTTGTTTTATCTCATTAATCTCTGGCTTCCGTGCGTTTTGGTCTGATAATTCACACTTGGGAGAGCATTATTCTACGTATACCATAGCCATTTACAAAAAACAAAAACAAAAAATCAACTATTACAAATTTATTAACCTATTATATTTTTCAGTTTAAAATGTTTTATCACAAATTTACTATGTGAAAACGCAATGTGTTGCGTTGTCATGGTTACAGCTCCAGCTTGCACAACGACCTCGCTTTGTTCTTGCTATTTCCTTTCAGAGGGAAAGGTAACCTCTAATTTCATGGTTTTGTCCCAATGATGAAGCAAAAATTAGTTTTAAAGAAACAAAGTCTGAATTGTTTCATTCCTCCTCCCCTTTCCTAGAGTGTCTTCTGTATTTCTCTTCTGCTCCATGACAGTCTTATAAATAATTAAATTCAATAAACAGGTTAAAGGAAACTATAAAATCACTCTGCACATGATGTTCACTATGCCATGTTTTAGTTGTATTTTGGTCCTTTATTGCGCCACAAAGTCACAAATTTAAAGGAAAATACCTAAAAATTAGGATTAATACAGCAATTATTGGGTTAAAATATTCATCATTAAAATAGATCAATTATTGTCCCAAACGGGGAGATAGCTGGTTCTACTTACAGCAGGTATATTTACAGTATTCAGACAGGAATCAAGCACAGCTAAAAGTCCACAGAGCTAACTCAGGGTCAGACAGGCAGAGGTCAATCACAGACATGGGATAATCCAAGAAGCAATTAGAGTAGTCAGAGTCTGGGCAAGAGTCAGAGCAGGCAGCGGCAATCAGAACACAAGCAGAGTCAGAGAACAGAAGATTGGGTCAGGACTGAAATGCTCAGTAAAGCAGACAGGGTGGCACAAACAATACTTCGCATTGAGTGAGGCTCTGTGTGCTGCTTGAGAGACAGGTGGGTGATTGTCAGATTGGAGTCAGGTGAGCAGCACCTGGGGACTGTGCACTGGGGCTGCTGGGAGATGTAGTGAGTTAGTACTCTGTTGACGGCACCCGCTGGTGACCAGAGGGGGAGACAGAGCTCTGACTCCTGACAATTATATTAATTAATTACACGTTTAGACAAATGAATTGGATAAAAAAAGTAATGGCATGACAGCACTTTTATAGATATAGCATTTTTTAGCTAATGGCTACTTTCTGTACGCGCCTCTAGCGCCTCTATTGCTTTTGTGCTGGGTTCCTATTTTCAGCTTGCAGAGCTGATAAGCCACAATCCCCAAAGCATCGTGGGGAATTTGTGTTTATTCGTGGTCCTCTGTCCTATTTTCTGGTACACTGAACCAGAATCGAACAATATAGTGCCAAGTACCACTCATTGTTTTCTTTCACTTTAGTGTCATTTGATATGGTGCCATTCATCAGCAGCATCGTCTTTTTCACACTTTGGATCATCAAGGGTGGCAAACAAGGATTTGTGAAATACTGCATGAAATATTTCTCTCAGCAGGCTTATCAGATCGAGTGAGACACTGACCCAAATAGAATAGAATAAAACTTTATTTATCCACAATGAGGAAATAATCTTGTTACTACAGCTCACAGCTCACTACAACACATAGATAATAAATAACACTAAAAATACACTTAAAAACTTGTAACAACAATAACTAGTGTCCAGTGTTGAAGAATATAATAGCTGACAGGAAGAAAGATCTCCTTCTTGCAGCAAGGTTAAAGTCTCTGGCTAAAGCAGCTCTTAGATGCACTCATGATCTCTGCACCACATTGTTGATCCTCTTCCTGTTCCGGTCAGTGCATCCTCCTCCAGCAACACACTCCACAGAAGATGGCAGATGCAACAGCACCGTCATATAAAGCTCTTGAAAAAGAATCTTGCATACTCTGAAGGACTTCAGTTTCAGCATCGCCTGCAATCTCTGGTCACTTCTCTAGCAGCATTTTTTGTTGCTGGGTGACCACAGCTGATTGCGTAAACCAGGGATAGGCAACTCCAGGCCTTAAGGACCACATTCCTGCATGTTTTCCATCATACCATGCTCTAGCATGTTCTAATTGGCTGGACACACATGAACTAGGTGATCAGTTATGAGTAGGGCTTGGATGATGGCTGGAGATCATGCAGACACTGTGGCCCTCAAGGTCTGGAGTTGCCTATCCCTGGTGTAAACGATGCACCAGCACACTGCTTCAGACCCAAAAGTGGTAGAAAGCAACCCAAAAAGGAGTTACAGGCACGCCACTGCATTCACTATGTGTTAAAATAAGTGTGTCTATCAAAAGCACGTTACTAATAACAGCCTTGGTCATAAATTTAGCTGAAAGGACTTGATTTATTTTGTTTTTCTTTTTACAAAATGACTTACAGTCATTGTTTTGTAGTTATTTTGTACATTCCTAATACACACAGTGCCATGTACCATATTTTCCGCACTATTGAGCAGGGGACTCGAACCACCAGGCCATGGGCCGACATCAGTCCGTGGATCAATTGGCACCAGGCTGTTAAGAAATAGTTAATTATGCCCATTTTTTTCTTTTAGGTCTCAACAATCTTTTATTTTGAATTTTTTTTATTTTGAAAATAACTGGATATTCCAATCTACACCTTCAATCACTAGAGCTGACTATGTCTGAACTATCTTTTATTCTGAAAAATCTTCTAGTTTTGAAGATGACTAGATCCTCTCAGGAAAATTTCCGTCACTTGAGCGCTAAATGTAGTCCGGCAGCGTGCAACATGAGAAAAGTTGTATATGGAACGTTTCTTTGCAAATGGATAAGGGATGTAGGGGCAGGAGAACAAATGGAAAAACAGACTACGAAACAGTAGGCTTAAAGGGAGTCCTACTTAAAATATGGATTTAAAGCAACAGGTATTCAACAAATGTTCATAATCTTAACTATCAGAATTTAATGTTCACCCCTGGGTCGCAGTGAAACCCCTACGGGGTTAACCGTTCTGCAGCTACAAAAAGGTTGAGTAATGCTGCTTTAGGGCACACTTACCCTGGGCTCACACCGCATGCGGTCCAGCTCCGGTGTGGCTGCAGAGCAGTCTAGCTACAGTTGGTAGATAGTCGGATTGCTTGCGGTTTTTCTTTGAGCAGCCTCTGCTGCAAACCTCGCTGACCTCTGAACTCGTGTAGGTTCTGGCGAGAACCTGCCATATAAATAGACGTCATAGTAAACAAGTCCATTCTGCTCATTCCGCCGTGATTTTTGAGTATATTCACAACACTCCTTTTTCTGTGTGACTCGCAGAATGAATTTACAAAGGTGGGCATTATTTTCTTATCTTAACTTTCTAATCTGAGTGTGAAACTCACCATCAAGTCCAACAGCCTGCGATATCTCAGCTCAGTCTCTGTCCTTTATGTCGTTATCCTTATGAAAAAATGTTTTGTATCAAAAAGGATGGAGTAGTTCTGGATCTCTGTGATTAGCCTCTTGTCGTCCTTGGTGTTATGTGGCCGAAATTACGTTCTGCCACACACTTTGAGACCCCTGTGTCAGTAGAAATAAACAGGGAAGCGTGTACACAGAAAAAAAGGTTTTATTTTAAAAAATTCTCCAACTTTACAATAAAGTGCTATCGTTCAGCTCCAGCTCCAGCGTTTGAAGCCAACGAAATGGATATGGAGCGCTGGTGAGGCAGGACCTGACCAGATGCAGGTATGAGTGCCTCTCGCTCTTTTCATGTTACTTAAAGATTTCGGCGTCCACACCACAGCCAGACCGCATGCGGTTTGAGCCCAGGGTTAGGGTGTATTCAGACTGGATATATTTGGTCCGCTGAACGTGAATCAGAGTTTGTTTTCCCCGATAATTTTCGGTCTGATTATACCCACGTGAACCCTGGTCTGGGACCAGGAACCACTCTTTGAACCACTCTTGAAAAGCAACAGTTTTCATGTTATCTAACAGATGTTTTTTTCTCTAACTGTTTATGTGTTAAAACATTTATTTTAACTCGCTGAAAACACTTCTTACATGTTCTTCTGTGTCTCATTATGCGGCATGTGCCCGGCGTTGCTATGACGTCATCCTAAAAGCTACGTTGTAGTTATTACCTTTGTAGGATTATCTTTGAAAAAAATGTCATAACACCACAACAATGAGACGAAGCAACTCATTCAAATGTGGTTGGATAAATGCAGGCAAATTCAAACACCTAGTAACCTGGTACACATTGCCTCTTTCACTGCTTTCCTGACAATCTATATGTCATAAATACTTATCAGAGTACCTTCTTAGATTTTTTCTTGCCAGTAACTGTCTTGCAGAATATTTCAAAAGTAGCAGTAAAAACTGTTACACCTCACGTTGATATAGACGTTCAAAACTGTTCAGCAAAATATAAAGTTTGAGTCAGTGAAATATCCCAAAAAAGATTGCAATGCGCAGGACTTCCATTATTTATGCCTCTTGGTGCCTTTCCCCCGGCCTCATAATTCCTGGCCAATGACAGAAGAGATCTTTAGCCACGTGGTTTTATTTGCAAGCTTTGGTTTGAAACAGGAAAGATCGCTTGACAGCAGTCTGGATACAGACCTGACGCAAGGTTCAGGACTCAATCTGGACAAAATTAAGCGATCTTGGTCAAAATCAATTGACTTTTCCAGTGTTAATACACCTTTAAAAGCGTTAATGTTTATATAAATACATATTAAAAAAGAAACAAAAAAACAACAGCCCATTTTATAACCCAGAGTGGCTTGCATATGTCTGGTAGTACTGGTAATGATTTTAAGAGATACAAGATTTGGTGTTTTTGTAAAAATCCAAATGCACCTAACGCGTATGTTGGACAATTTTTTTCCGAGTTGTAAACAAGGTTGGGAGTTATCATACAGCCACAGTAACATTTGTTTTAGCTGTAAGTATTGCAAGAAAGGTTGGGAGTTAAAGTTATGGGGAATCCACTAATGCAGCTAACACATGTTGCGGTGTTGGACTGTGTTTTTGATGTGTTGCAATCAAAGTTGGGAGTTAGTGTAGTCACAGGAATATTGTTTTACCGGTGTCGTTCTGTTTTTGATGTTTGGGAGTTCTTTACATGTTACTAACAAAGTTGGGAGTTAGGTAGTCACTGCAACCTTTGTTTTAGCGAGATTAATTTTGTTTTTCATGTTACAGACAAAGTTGGGAGTTACAGACAGGCATTGTCAATATGCCAGCGTTGCTAACATTTAGTGTGTCACAAACAAGTTCAAGAATTACTGTGAGCACAATTATAAAAGTGTAACTGACGGGCTTAAATGACTCTTTTGTTTCACTTAATTGCGCCAATAATCCGGTGCACCCTGTAGTGTTGAAAATATGGTAGCTAGATGTTTGTTTGGAGCTTCTGCATTGGCAATGATATAAAAGAAAAATTTTATTAGCAGCATATTTTACTTCTAATTACAACCATTAAACACTTCTGAAACAAAGCATGCATGAATTGGAAGAAAAAAAGAGGTGAAGACAAACAAAATCAATCCTCGTACTGCACTTTGGTGTACCAATTAGCATATGATAATTAGTTATGGATGGATAGTCGCATTAAAAAAGTGAAACGCTGGGACATCATTAGCGCATTAATATAAGAGGAACTGTAAGACAGATAGTTTCAGTTTCAGAGGGTCCAAACCTTACGTGTTAAAGTCTCTTGTAAAGGAAAGTCAAGTAGTGCATTTGGTTTGTGTGGTTTACACATCAACCTAATTTTGAAGTTTTATAAACGCCTTTGTGTTAGTGTTTTGATCCGCATTATGTTTTGTTTCCCTCCTTATTTACAGTAAATAGGCTGATTAGGCCTTGTTGATGAGAAGCGCCAGGAGAACAAAAGTGGCAAAAGCTGCTAATTTGAAAGAAGTCAGGCATAATGTTTTCAAATTCCCCTGCTGCTTTTAGTGGCCGTCAGTGACAAGGAAGCGTTCTACCTGTCAGATGTGGAGACTGCAGTAAAGTCTCGTCGGATCTCCACCAGCTGTTCCACACTGGCTTTTTTTTTTTTTTTTTATATTTTATTTTCAGTTTAAGTTTAAGTGTACAGACAGTATAAAACAGTGGCAGAGACAAAAAGGGGAAAAGAACAGAGAGACAACCCACAAAAACACAATTGTTAACAGTAAGAGATAAATAATAATAATAATGATAATAAAGCAAACAAACAAACAAAAAAAATTGCCAGATTACCATATTGATTTTAAAATGAATACATCAATAAATGTTGCAGCCAGACACAACTTGAACAAGAGAAAGAAATGTAAAAGTTACATTTGTGAGTGACCCAGATCCAGCACCTCCCCACCTGGAGTCCTGTTATTCAGTGTTATGGTATGGTATGGTGAGCCAGAAAAGGTTTCCAAACAGTGTCAAATCTATTCTGTGAGCCAGATCTGCAGAGTCGCATCTTGTCCAGCTGGATGGCATGAACGATCTCAGCCAGCCAATGTTCAAAGGAGGGAGGAGTTTTTGATTTCCAGTTTAGCAGAATAAGCTTTTTAGCCACCACCATTCCCAACCGTAGCGCTGTCTGTATATGCTGTGGCGTTTGGGAACTTTGTGAAGAACACCCAAAAATGGCCAGGTGGCTATTCGGCTGAATATCTGTATTATACGCCTCTGAAAAGCATTTAAAGATTTTACACCAGAAACTGTGCAACGATGGACAGAACCAGAATAAGTGACCCAGAGTACCTTCTGATGTGTTGCACCTTTCACAGTTGACTGAGACAGCTGGAAATATTTTGTTCAGCTTTGTTTTGGAATAATGTAGTCTATGCAAAACCTTAAACTGAATCAACCTGAGTTGAGAATTAATGGAACAGTGGTGGATTTTGGACAGTGCCTCATTCCAGAGGTCTACCGGCACTTCACAGTTCAAATCTCTGGCCCAAGCCTCTCTGATCGAGTCAGAGGGAACCACGGTAGAGAAACAAGAAACAAATTTAGATATAATCTGTTTGGAATCAGAGGGTAGCGAGAGGTGTTCAAAGAGGGGGTGTGCAGCAGGGACATCAAGATGTGGACACCACTCCCCAACACAGTGTCTGACTTGAAGGTATCTGAAGAAATGGGAGTTAGGAATTCTGTACCTTGAACTAAGCAGTGTAAATGAAGCAAAATGACAATCAATGAAGAGATCTGAAAAAGATCTGATACCCCTTTCCTTCCAGACAATGAATGCTCCATCTTGTTGGCCGGGGATGAATGCATGATTTTGGCAAATGGGAGCCTGCATCGAGGCGCTAGGAGCTAGGAGCACACTGTTTTTATCTGGTGTAGGATGCGAAGGGGATTTTTTAGGATAAAGTTATGTTGATGTATTTTGGATCTTGGGGCAGAGCTTGAAAACAAAAGGGCCGGGAGTGATGACTTTTCCACAGTGTTAGCTTCCAGCTGCACCCACAAGGGAGTGCCCCCACATCAAGACACTCACACTTTTTTATTGTACCCAGAGATTTTCCCAAAAGAGTTCATGTATTGTAATAGAATGGGGATAGATGTTGCTGGATCCGACAGACAGATGAAGAGGTCATCTGCAAAAAGGGCAATTCGCACACTGGCTTTTAAACTTTCCTTCCCTTTTCTCACTGTCAAAAGGGTTCATTAAACATTAATGTTTAGTACTACTGCCCTAAATGTTTGCTAGATAACCCCAGATTTTGAGACAGAAGGGAAAAAAAAGCTGCAACATTAGAATCATGGATTGTATGTTTACTTAAAAATGCAAAATGTGTTTCAGTTATACTGTAGGGCGCATCTGATTAACACAAATTGGGCACAGACAGTCTATGCATGGCAAATGTGCATTTTATATGCTGTGACAGGCAAAAAGAAGTGGCAAAAAAAAAAACATTTAGGAATGCTCACCACTGTTTTGGAGCTCTGAGGGTTTGCAAACAAATAGAGAGCTGTAGAGGAGATGTCTGTTACCACACCGGCAAAATGAAGATTTCTCAATTAGTTCTAGTATTTAGTGAACACTGAGGACCCTACTGGTACAAAGCTATCCTTACTTTTCGCCGTAGTTTCTCTGTACTAAACATTCTACTTCTAAAAACATTAATTCTGTAGACTGCATGGCTGGATAGTGGTTAGCGCCTGGAAGGTTCCCGGTTCAAGTCTCAGCTGGAGGACTTGAAACAGTGAAACCAATGGTGGACCTTTCTGTGTGAAGTTTGCATGTTCTCCTCGTGCATGCGTGGGTTTACTCCGGGGACTCCGGCTTCCTCCCACCATCCAAAAACATGCTTCATAGGTTCATTGGTCACTCTAAATTGCCCCTAGGTGTGGATGCAAGTGTGCATGGGTGTGTAATTGTGGCCCCTGCGACAGACTGACGACTTGTCCAGGGGTGTCCCCTGCCTTTGCCCATGAGTGACCTGCCTAGGCTGCTGGACCCCGAAAGGGTTAAAACAGTTTAAAAAATGAATGAATGAATTAATTCCATATTTTCAAGAATGACTCTTATTTTGAAAGTGTATTTGGGGGTTTTAAGAACAAAAATCTTTATAAATCACATAAGACATATTTCAGAAATAATTAAAAAAAAGGTTTTGGTAGTGATGGGTTTGGACCCTAAATGCTGGGGGCCAAGCTTGTAATAGGGACTAAAAGGCTTAGTAAATGTTTAACAAATAAAAGTGACAAAAACGTTTAAAAAAACAAAACAAAAAAACCGAGCTGGTGAAACAGGATGACAGGATTTGAGGAAAGGTTGGACAATTTAAAGACAGGTTTTGGAAACAAACAATGACATGGATTTTAGTAGACGGTCCTTTCTATGCAAATTCTGTTTTTAGTCAATCTTTTAAAAACTTCTGAAAAGTAGCTTTTTCCTGGAGTAGCAGGGGAATTTGCAAAGAAGTTGCATAAAGGTTGGTGATGCTGTAGTCCTGGTTTTGGCAGCACTTTCTAATAATGGCTATTGGGTATATGCGGCCCAAAATCAGGTTCTTAGAAAAAGGTCAAAGATTCTTACCCTATTGGCAGATTTGGCAGATCAGCACAAGAAAAGGCATTTCATTAAAAATAACAGTCTACTTATTAAAAAATGTGGTTTTCTTAAACTGAAATGATTTTACTATTGGAAAAACTTTCTTGTTAAGCTTATTTTTCTTGCGAGAAGGAAAACAAGACATTTTCTTAAAACAAGGCTTGTTTTACTTTCTTCAGGTTTTTGCAGTGTGGGAGTGAGATGATAAAATCACTGTTCAATTCCAAGTGTCAATAGAGCACACAGCTGTAAAACAATGAGCTTCAGTGTGCAGGTTATTTCACACAATCAGTTCTTGAAATGCACAAAGCTGTATTAGATACAGTATCATATGAGATTTGCAGTGAAAATCTTTCAAAATCATAAATAGAACTTTCTATGAGTGGTGACTCATAAGGAGAACCATCAAAAATTCTTTCAAAATTCTTAATCTGTGTAGTTAAATCAATCATCCCTACCTCTTAACCATATTGCATACTTTTTAAAAGCAAAACCAAAGAGAAAATTGATATTAAACTTTTCAATATGAATTTGAGCTTTTATGATTTCTGCTTTAAGGCCAAAAACAGTCATCAAGTTCCTTTAAAAAAAAAACTAACTACCCATCCATCCATTTTGAACCCGATGAATCCCTTTTAGGGTCATGGGCCTGGTGGAGTCATTCCCATCTATTGTTGGGCAATGGTAGGACAACACTGAAAAATTGTCATTGTCACAGGGTCACAGGGTCACACAACCACACGCAGACTTACATTCACACCTACAGAGCATTTACACCATCAATTAACTGGACTGTGAGAGGAAACTGGAGTGCCCAGAGAAAACCCACACATGCACGACAAGAACATCCACACCGGAAAGACCCAACTGGGATTTACACCAGTGTCTTCTACCAAGGAGGAGGATAAACCGCTACACCATTATGCAGCCCAAAACTTACTTCTAAATTGAAAGAATACATTTTTATTTTTGACAAAAGTCTTTCTGTGTTTGTTCTTTTCATTATATTACCATAAGTGAGGTAAATAAAGACAGCATGTAGTAGTAGTAGTTGTGTTCTCACTTTTAGTAACTACAGGTTTTTGATTTTGATTTTTGTTTCTTCTTCTCTTTAGTACTGAACAATTTCTGAGCTATGAATCCGAATAAATGTTTGAACCTCTCTTTCTGTTTCATCCTTGTCAGTTATAGTGATTTCATCCCCCAATATTAACTTTGGATATTTCCATTTTTTAAAAGTAACTTACATCTTTCTAGTCATTCCCCGGATATCACTTTCTGGAGTTGATTAACTAATCTTATCACAGTGTCCTCTCCAGCTCTCTCATTTTGGCCTTTTAATAACCTCAGTTGCCCCAGCTTTCAATCTTTTATACTCCAAGAAATTCTTGACAATGATGAGTTTTCCTTGAGACTCTCATACTTTTATTCATATTCTTAATAACTTTTTCACATTTGTCAGACCACCATCATACATTTTCTTCTGCTTTCAGGTATTATTCTGCAGCTTTAATCACTAATTTCTGAAATTCTTCTATTTTCTTTAAAAGTATTTGAAATCAAACCTTTCACAGATGAATGAACTGTTTTCCATTTTTGCTTGATGAAAAATCTGCCTCCCTTCCTATTTCTCTGAAATAATATCCTTCCTTCCATGAACCTTTTAATGAAATCTGGATAATGATCACTAGAAAGTGTGCTCTTCCACAGCACCTAGTTACACTGTGCTGCCTTCTCATTTGAAACTAGTTTTATGCTATGTACACTGGATATGTGTGACACGTTTAAGAACGCACTGAATGTGGGTTTTTGAACACACTTTTGGCACATGGTGTTCACACAGGAGTGTCTCCACCAGATACTAGCATGTGTATACACAGTTGAAAGAGGCTTGGTGGAAGTTTCTTGAATCTTGGTCCAGGCTTTTTGTTTCACAACTCTATTCTGATAAAGACTTTGTGTCATAAATTGTTTTTAGTTCTGCCGTTATTAATTTCTCCGTCATGATCATTGTTCATGTTGTTCTTGGCACTGCCTTGTATTGAAAAGGATTCTATCCATTCGTCACTACCAAATCTGAGTCCCTGATTGGTCAAGGTTCTACTGGTTTAACTTTTGACATGTTTTCAATTGCTGCAGGTTGTGTACGTAGAGCCCTAAAATTGACTTAATAACTTGAGTGAGAGTTTTCAAGCCCAATCCATACCCAGAGCAAAGAGCAATGATGGGGCAATTGACAACATAACAAGAGACAATGAAACACATGTCATGCTGACTCAAATGTTGCCCGACCAAACAAGGTTTCTGGGGAGCTGGAGCCCTTTGATGGGAAGTACTACTAATGGACTAGATGTGAGAACAAGGTTCTGTTGGAATGCTATAGCATTCTACTCAATAGAATACTACTCAAGTATTTTTTTTTTCATTCATTTATTTTCTGAACCACTTTATCCCTTTCGGGGTAATGGGGCTGCCGGAGCCTAACCTGGCTACTCATGGGCGAAGGCAGGGGACACCCCTGGACTGGTCGCCAGTCTGTCGCAGTCTACTCTGTCTACTCTGTCTACTCAAGTAATCCTACTAAAAGAGGGTACATGCAGAGAATGTGGAGTAAGCCTATGTGCTTTGTTACCCACAAACAAGGCTAACTAACAAACAATTAGTAGCTCTATGTTCTAGCGTCCGCAAATAACAACTGCTTTCACAACTTGAGATTGACATAGTACCGCACAAGTGTAACACCACGGGAGAACCACAACCGCAGGTCAGAGAGGGGGTTATACCACACTCCCAACCAAAACTTGGGAACACAGCCCCAAACACCACTGTTGCACTGAACGAGGCAGCAACTGACCTGAAAGACAAGATCATGTCTAGAATGACACATGAGCACCTGGCAGCACAAATGAACCAGCTGCTAAGAGATAGGATTCACCCTGAATGGCTAACAGAAGGGCGGATGATCCTGATCCAGAAGGATCCCTCAAAGGGTGCAGTCCCATCCAACTACCAGCCAATAACCTGTTTCTCCACAACATGGAAGCTTATGTCAGGCATCATCGCAACCAAAATATATTCATGAGCAACGCACAGGAGAGCATTGGTAGAGATTCCAGAGGAGACAAACACCAACAACTCCTGGAACCTGAGGCTATGAAGCCACAAAACAGTTGATACTTGGGAGTATAGGATATGGAAGCTGCAGGAGAGAAAGAGGAAGACGTACCAGGACCTGGTGGAGGGTTGTCGGAAGACTGGTTAAAAGACCAGATGCATACCATTGAAAGTGGGCAGTCAAGGTTGGATTTGCTAGCTGCTCCCTGAGTCAGGCCTACGGCACACTTGGCATAATAGGTGCCAACTGAAAAAGAGCCAATTACAACAGCACAAAGGCAGCAAAGAAAACATCCAAATGGCTCTGGCTGCAGAGAGAAAGAGGATAGGGGACAGGCACAGGCTTGAGCTTGATTAGCCTTGGTCAGAAATTTTCTATTGTAAGACCCGAAACACCTCATGACTCCAGGAAACACTGATGATGCAACCAAGTTAGTGCATCAGTAGATGCTTCCAAAACTAAAGCACTTTGGGGTCTTACATATTTCTTTTTAGAAAATGTGCAAAGTAATCACAAATTCACACGAAATCTATAGTAAAGTCAGTAAAGTCAATTGAACATCCTTTAAGATATTTTCTGCTTTTGAATGTTGGGTTCATAGTCATTTAATGAAGGTGCCTTTTTGTTCTACAGATTAAATTATTGTCATTCCTTTGTAATCATGAGGAGAGACGTTTCCATCACAATCGTAGCAACTGTGATTACCATGAGATTTTGTTACTCCTTTTTTAATGATGGTTCTTTAAACTGAACAATATTTCTAACATAAAAACTAAGCTTATTCTGGTCAAGAGCTCCTAAACGGTTCAAGAAGACAACTGAGTTTCCTCTAAAATGTTGGACAAGTGCTGTTCCAAGTTTAATTGGCAAGGCTACATACAGTGTTCCTTCGCTATATTGCGGTTCACCTTTCGCGGTCTAGTGTTTCAGTGCAATTTTGAATGTTTTTTTTATTTTAAAAAACTTTTGTTGGTATAAAGGTCAAAACAAATGGCTATATAAAGCACGTGGCCTTTTTTCTGTTCACTGTTTCTAGTGATTTATAGGCCCAATAATCAAAACCACAAGTCGACCTAAAATACCCTGTGAGACAGCTGGAGGGGCTGAAGGAGAGCCTGCTTTTTAATGTTGAGGGCACTTCATGTTATTTGGAAAAAGACAGCATGTGTCTCTAGGCTTGTTGTTCATATACTGGACCTCTGAGAAGCTGTACGCCTGCAGCTCTAGTCTCTAGACAGAGTATAATCAACTGTGGTCTGATCTTAGCTTGGAAATCTGAAAAAAAACAAAACAAAAAAAAAAAACAGAGAAGCCATATAAGCTGGAGCTTGGAAGGGAAGGCAGTGATAAAGGGCAAAGGTTTTCTGTAAAAATTTACAAAAATTACTTTCTGTGGTGCCACTGCACTGCAAAAACATACTCTGTAGAAATAAGTCAACAATTCTTACCCCATTGGTAGATTTTCTTTACATAAGCAAATAAATATGTCAGTGAGGTAAAAAAAAATGGTCTTACCAAAATTGCTATTTTAAGAAAAAAAATCTGGTCACTAAGACATGCTTTCTCAAACTAAAATTATTTTTGCTATTGAAAAACTTTCTTGATAAGATTATTTTTCTTGACACAAAGGTATTTTATGGAACTAAATAAATATGTAAGTAAAAAAATAGTAATGGTGTCTCGTGCACACAAGTAAGTATCTAGAAGCATCTATTTTGCTAGAGAAACAAAGTAGTGCTCATGAGAAGGTATCTGGTGTGCACAATAAACCAACTTGAGCGCATTGGAAACTAAGTGGTCATTTGCGCACAGTAGACCTTTTCAGAGTCAGTTACCTGAAAATGAGCTAATTATGTTTTATTATACCTTTGGGCTTGCCTACAAAAACGTTGCAGCTTTGCTTACCCGACGACACCAAAATGTTATCTCTGAATGTCACCTAAAATGTGCTATAAAGTCATGTAGTTTGTTTTGGTGTAGTGGATACACCAGCTTTGATCAACTGGTGCGCTGCGCATGAATTTCTTTCTTGTGCACACAACTTACGCTCTTGTGTGAATAAAAAATACATTTTTTTTTTTAATTTTTACTTCTATGTCCCTTCAGTGATTCTGTAGCCTTTTGACTCTCTTAAGATTCAGTTTTTGCAGGGTGTGGAATTGCTTGAGAGTATTCTGATGAAAAAAGTTCGAGTGCTGCTCCTAATACCAAAAGAGATTTCCGATTGCACTGGGAGAGCAGGGAGGGATATTGGCGTTTTACTGCATTGAAGATTTAGCTCATCACAGCACTTTGATGAATGTCTTGACACATCTGTGACCATTAATTTAGGAACATTGCAAAAAAAATCAATAGTGTTTACGTGAGCTGCCTGAGGTAAAAATTCCCACAAATGCTTTATTTACCTGTTCGTGCCTGAAGATTTGAAGCTTCTGTCAGTTTTGACTAATTAATCAACAGCTCTGCCAACCACATTGGCTATGGTGTTTAAGAAGATTTGACTACTTCCAAATGTCCGTCTGGCTTAGTCTCATTCACATTCTACTCAGCCTCTACTTCATCAATAATAGGTTGGAAGTGGTGGAGGCATGGAGGAGGAATGGTCTCTTGGTGCCTAGGTGATGGCCTACGGAGACCTTGAGGCCCGAATGGTCACTTACTGTCTTCCGATTTTTGGAGTTAATGAGGCAAATGTCAATTGGGCCAAAGGAGCTCCTCTGAGTTTTGAACCAAACCAAATCCCTGCTCTGTAATTGGAACCTGAAGTGTTGAACGAGTCTGGTACACTGACATTTATTAAACATAATAAGACACTCTAAGCTTTGTGTGCTTTTCGCTTATCGGCTGTCTACTTGCAGTTCTGATAAAATAAAGCTTCAAAGCTGGGATGTCAAGTAAATTGTTTGAAACAAGTCCTTTGGGTTGGTAAAGCATGAGACTACATATTTTCTTGTCCAGTAGACTGTCCTGCTTGTTTAGGGACACCGTCACTCCAGCTAGCTGCAGATAGCCACACGATTTTATCCGACTTCTTGTAGACACAGCCATGGTAGTCGCAGGACTTTGAAAGGAATGTATTATGATGACTTGCTGTCACTTTAGCAACTATGAAAAAAGTGTATCTGGCCCAACCTTCTTGTCATCAGGTGTGGAGCTTGTGAGCAATTCTAGCCCCAGCTGCCAATCTCAGCCCGGCAGACCAATGTCCCTGCCAGAATGCCATCTCATATACTGAATACTAAGCAATCTGCTGGCAGAAGTGATGAAGCTTGTCCTTTCTAATCACGCTTGAACTCTACAGTACACATGCTGCATGTGCAGGAAACATACTAGATATTTAGTTTGCTCCTGGGCAAAACTAATGCATCTTTGTTGAATTTGTTATTGGAGGATGGAAGACAGCCTGCCCCCTTGCTTTTGTATGTGTGAACACGGCGCAGCCTACTCTGCAGCTGCACGAGTCTGACCAGACACTGATTCATTGTCAGTCGCGTATCGCTCTTCTCAGTGAAAGCATTATCGATAGTAGAAAAGAAGAATTTATCGGACAAATGTAACTTTGTCTCCTATTTCTAAATGTGCATTAGCTGCACATTGAAATGAATAAAGTCATTATTACAATTTCAATACATCACTGTACATTATATTTACTCTTGAAATTGCCTTCTTTCTTTCTTTCTTGGAGATCCCTGTACAAAGCTCCCGTGGAAAAATGGGCAGGTGACCTCCAGTGGAGTGTCGTGCATGGGATCATAGCCACAAACAGATATCTGACACACGTCAATCCTGGCACAGGGGATGGGTGTCCGTTTTGTTCAGTTAGCGAGTCGGTAGTCCACCTGTTTGCTGAATGTCAGCGTCTGACGAGTCTTTTTTCTTTTCTAAGGGTGTTGTTTGAGGGGTTGGGGGAATGGTTTACTTTGGTTTGCTTCATTTACGGTCCCAAATACGAGATTCGGAAAAACACACTGTTGAACTTCCTTTCAGCTGAAGCTAGGCTGGCTGTTTGGCTGTCCTGGAAAAACCAGATCAAGGGGACCGGGTCCGATGATCTTCTGTTTCTCTTTAAGAGACGTTTTGCACCACGGTTAGGAATAGAGTTCTGTTTTTACAATCTTACCAATGCAGTTGACAATTTTGTTCAAATTTGAAAATGTGTTATGTTCTGTCAGCAGAGACTCTTTGGTGCTGAATTTTTGAGTTTAGATGTTTTTTTTTTTCCCTTCTTCTGCTGGAACTCTTTCCCTGACCTTGTGATTTTTAATTTGTGAAGTGCTGATCGCTTATTAAAGGTTTTTCACAACTCAACTCTTTCTTTCTTTCTTTCTTTCTTTCTTTCTTTCTTTCTTTCTTTCTTTCTTTCTTTCTTTTGTGAAAGAAACTGCTAGTTGCTAACATTTTTAATGATAAAGATTTAATGATAAATATTTAAATGTTTTGTTTCTCCAAAAGCCCACATTGACGTGTTTACTGAGATGGACTGATCTTTGTGGTGGGATGGACTGTATGTTTTGTCACATGACACAACTTCATCTAATGGGGTGGCGGTCCTGTTCTCACCTAGGCTGGATTTCAACATTATTTCTACGACTGAGGTGGTCACAGGAAGGTTGTTGTTGTTTGGATAGGAATTGCTGGGGGTTATTTTTGTTTTATTAATTTATGTGCACCTACCGTGGGTATGAGCAGGATTTCCATTTTTCTGAAACTTAAGGAGTTGTAAAACAATGTGACCCAAATGATACCAATGTTTGGAGGGTTGGAACTGTACATTAGATTTTAATTTGGATAGGGCAGGTGCAGCACCTCACCTTTGGTCTTCTTCTGTCAAAAATAAATTCTAACCTCTCTCTTGTCAATGTTTGGAGGCAGACAGTACACATGGGCCAGGGTATTGATAGCTAGATAGGTTTTATTTGACTACTGGCTGTAGGAATAGGATTTCCAAATATTCTAAATATCCCGTCGGTTTCAGTGACCATCACTGTTGTTGGGTTTTTTACTAGGAGAGTATCTTTTTGGCATTTCAATACTCCTTTCAAAACTCCTTTTGGAAAAGGCTTTTGTGAGAATTTTGAGTTTTTTTGGGAGCTCTGGAGGTGCAGAAAAGGGGATTTTGTTTCTGTCAGTCAATAATAATAATGGGAGGTGGGAAAAGCTTAAATACGGATCTTCTGCAGGCAAAATTCTACTCATGCTACAGTAACTGTTAAAAAGGCATTCTCAACTTTGGAAAAAACATTTCCAGCCGTGAGATGAGTGGAGTGCCCTCCTCGGCTTCATCAGGTGCTGAAACAGAAAGAGAATGAACTTTTTACAGGAGAAAGCGAAGGGGCTCTGGTTAGAGCTCCTTTCACCACCGTCAGAGACATGGACTCTCCCACGTTCCTTTCTTTACCCTGGAGAGAAACAAATGGTCTGCCTTCGTCCTTCACATGGGCCTTTCATCACAGACCCGATTGCTATGAGAGTTCATGCGCTGGATCTTTACAGCACTTTCTTCAAGTAGCAGGTGTGCGACCGTGACTGTGTGGACCAAGGCATGCAGAGACAATTTGGATTCTCCAATATTGCTTGACGAGCTAATAACTGCTATGCATCAGATGAAATCTGGGAAGCCTCCAGGGCTGGACAGTTTGCCATCTGAATTTTATAAGCATTTCTAGAGGCGCCTCGGCCTGGATTACCCAGAGGTGGGGCTGATTGTTCGAGGACTGGCATGCTACCTTCTTCATGTTGCCATGCAGTTCTTTCTCTCCTGGGAGATTTGAATTTGGATTTGATTTGAAAAGGGAGATTTGAATCTGCTTAAGAACTGGAGACCACTTGCCTTAATATGGTCTATAATTTGATCTCAAAAGTTTGAAGGATAGGTTGAAGATCAAGTTGATCATTCTTATAAATTTTCCACATTGAAAGCTTTTAGTTTTGGGAAGGCTTTTATTTAGCTTTTGAGTCTTTTGTATAGACGGGTTTTTTGTTTGCTTAAATTGGTGGGGGGCTAAGCCATCCTGTGATGGTTCAGAGAGGCATTCGACAGGGAGGTCTTCTTTCTGGTCAAGTTTACACCATTACTATTAAAGCTTTGCTCATTAAGCTGCGGTCTAAGCTGATGGGGCTCATGCTGCCTGGGCTCCCTCACAGGCTGTCTATTGTGGTTTCTGTTTATGCTCGCTTGGGTTTCTGCTTGCTGGTTCAGGCTCCCGCGGCATGCATCAATTTCTGAAAAAGCACACTTTGTCGGTCACAATCCCACTTATGGTCACTTACAAAAGAGAAAAATATGCAATCAATACTTTATTCTTGCTATTTTTTAGGTTTAGATCACTTTCTCACAAAAGGCAAACTATTTCAACGATACATAAAAGTCATTAGGGTTCTGCTTCACTTACTGTTGATATGCTTTGTGCGCACAAATAACTTCTGAGTTAACACTTTATAAAATTAAAAATTTCAGACAGTAAAAATATAAGGAAACATATTCTGGCCTTTCTATTGTTTGAAAACTGCATATTGTCGTATAAATGTAACTTGTGAAACATTGTGATTATATATACACGTACACACACACAGAGTTGTCCCAGCTAAAAAGATAGGTCTTTATTGATTATTGTTCAATTATGGATCCACTTTAACAGTGATGTATCATGCATTAAAAAAATCCATGAAATCACAAGCAGCTTGGATAGAAGAGATCAAATGTTGGAGCATTTCCTAAAAAAATGAAATAAATACTAGATTACTGACAATCTACCTCCACCTGGAGCTCCATGCAATATCTCACCTGGTGAAAAACAAATAATCTTGAGAACAGATAAGGAAACAGTCCAGAACTACACAGGCATGGCATTCATGAGGAGTGAGCTCGTGCTTTTTCTAATGTTGAATTGCACAACAAAGACTGACAGCCAGTTGGATGTGAGGCGCAGCAGCTGAGAGTCATCAATAACTAGTGTTTTATTCATCTGTGGGAATGAATGCTGATCAGTGCTTGTTAGTGTTGAGCTCATTTTGTTTGCTGTGTGAATTGAGGATATGTTGGGTAATATTTAGTTCCACGCCATTCACAGGCCAGGTTTTACTTTTAAAGCACTGGAAAAAAAATTAGACTGGATTGGAAGTGGAATGGAAATGGTTTATTTCAAGCAACCAAAGCAAGACTAATGCATACACAAGACAAACAACAGAGGTTTATATCTATATAAAGACATGTAAAACAGGATCATTTGTTATAAAGTTGATTGAAAAATATGCATACGTCAATATACACTAAGTTATTCAATTAATACTCTTAACTAAACATATTTGCTCTTTTGCATATAGTGCATGACAGGATGAGACTATTAACTATTAAGATTGTCAAAAGAAGTTCAATACATTGATTGAAAGAGAATGAATGGGAAGCAAAGTTAAAAAATCCCACCCATGCTTTGCTTTATTTAACTTCTAATTTTTTCTTGACCTAAATTATCACTATCCGATTCCTAACTTCTGATCAGTTAACTACATTTTACCATCACACATTCAGGCAATTCAAAATCTTGAAGTATCAAAAAATCACATGACAAAGATGAAATACATAACAAATATGTAAAAAGACATCATTACAAAACATGCAGATCAGTTATCAAAAATATGTGCAGATTATTTTCATTAGAATACATATCTATATAAAATTGGATAATTCAAGAAATCATTTTCACAAATTATATATTTTATAATCATCAGGAATCATTCATTTAAATCCCATTTTTTGAAACAAAGTGGAGCGATATGATTAGATACTAATTACTTTAATCGTTCTCTACTTGTGGGTTCTTGAACTCTACCCGTAGCATCTTATTATTTGTATGTTTTATTTGGTCAAAGTCAGTGTCCTTGTCACAGATGAACCTACTTACAGAAATGGTAAAGATGTAAAAAATTAAAAAGGTCCATATTTTGTCTATTTTTCAAGGTTGGTATTTCTTCTGCTGTCTGATTGATGGCCATCCTTCTGGATCTGACTGTGTTCATAGGTTATCTTCTCCGTAATGTCTGCAGACAGTGTTTGTCAGGGTCCTTGTCCTTCTGCAGCTGTTATCAGTGCAGCTGAAAAAGTTGAGGTCAAGTTTTCTGCAGTTCAGAGCTCTCTGCTGAAACTCAGGGTCACACAGTTGATTTTAGGATAGTGGTAGATCCCAGTCATCTAATTTTCTTAAAAATAAATGTTACTCTTCTATGTATTACTGCATTTGTTTGCTCAGACGTCCAAAACAAATAAATAGCACACATAAATAGATAGGTGGCGCTGTTAAGGATAATAAATGCAAACAGTACTTTTGGGCCAGGAATACCAATTAATGTAAAACCAAAGTCAAATCCATCTTCTTAACTTGCTGAATCCGTTTTGGGGTAACAGGTTTGCTAAAGCTAACCCAGCTAATGTTGGGCAAAGGCGGGGTACACCCTGAACAGTTTGCCAATATGTTGCAGGTAAAATGTAAACCATGAACAAAACTGTCATACTGGATAAGTTGTGGCCCTAGTTAACAATGACCACCACCAGTGCTGTTGACCTGCAGGGTACCAGGGAAATTTGAAAGACTGTGGTTCAAAAAGGCGAAAAGGAAGTTCATAGGTAAGGAGAGAAAATAGTATTGACAGAAGAGGAAGAGAGAAGGAGGGCTCCTCAAAAGCAAGTTTGCTAAGAAAGTTGTGGAGGTGAGGAGAGTGTCAGTTAGGGTGATAAATCTGAAGGTAGCAGTTGAATGTGTGATGGTGTCAGTGATTAGGCTCCACAGGTAGAATGTGAGCTAAAGAAGAAAACATTCTGTAGAAAGATGGATGAGGTGATCCAAAGTATCCCTAGAGGGGGAAATGTCAGGAGTTTGTAAAGGTTGGTCAAGAAGAAGTGGGTTACTGAGAGAGCAGAGGAGAACGGCGGTGGATCCCTAGACAGGAATGCATGGAGGTGAAGGTGGAGGTGACAAAGGCCCGTGGTGAGAGCACCATTAGAGAGAGTGATGCTGAGAATGAGACAGGATGCAGAGCTGGAGGTAGTTGAAGATACTGAGGTTTTCTTTGGGAGAGATGATGATATATAAGGTATGAATAAAAAAGGGGCAGGCCAGGTTAAGGTTAAGTTAGAAAAGCCAAATTGAGGTAGTTTGGACTGACGAGGGGACAGTGATTTTTTTTTGGTAAATGGTGCCTGATGTTGGAGCTGCCAAGATGGCAATCTAGAGAAAAACCAGAGTTTGTACATGGATGTGGTAGGGAGGACATGAGGATGGTAAGTATTAGAGTGGAGGATGTAAAGAAATGTATTATAGATTAGACAAATGATTTACAGTGGTGATCAAAAAGGGGAACATCCAAGAAGCAAACATTTCTAAAGAAATTATTCATCCATTCATATTTTATACACACTAATTCCTTTTCAGGGCCGCAGGGTTGTTGAAGCTCATCCAGCTACTGTTGGGCAAAACTGGGGACCACGCTGGATGGGTCATCAATCCATTGGAGGGTCACACAACCACACACACCTAAATGGGGAAATTTTAGAGTTGACTAACATTTTTTGGACTGTGGGAGGAACCTGGAGAAATCTAAACATGATGTGATGTTGAGAACATGCCAACTCCACACAGAATGGATCCAGATTGGAATTAGTAACTTTTTACTGTGAGGCAAGAGAACTAACCACTGCACCACCATATTGGTTATAAAAATGTACCTTCCAGTGGAAGGCTTATTTTGTCTTTAGACTTGCAGTATAAATGTAGATCTGTCATGCCACGATCATGAGTAGCACATTTAAGAACGCGCTGAACACATTTTATTGAACACATGTTCTTGAACACACTTTTGGCATATGGTGTTTACACTGGATTTTTGCTATGCGATTGTAGTGCATGTACCCAAAGTTGGAAGAGGTTTAGTGCGAAATGTCAAAGCGGTGCAAATATCGCAAATCTTGCAAATCCTGCTCCAGGCTTTTCTTCCTAAGCTCTATACCAGCATAGGAAAGACTTGGTGTCATAGACCTCTAGCTGAGTACAAACTGCAATTATTAATTTCTCCTCCGTGACCACTTTTCGAATGGTTGGCACTTCTGTGTTTTGAACAGGACGCCACCAATACATCACTACCAAATCAGAGTCCCTGATAGGTCAAAGTTAAACTGCTTTAACTTTCAATGGCTGCTTTGTGTGCCTGAAAGCACACTTACAAACTTGTGTAAGCGCTAAAGGCATGACGTATCATCACAGAAAATGTATGAAAATACAGCACAAACTTAAATTTCCACCTCAAATCCTTACAAGACAGACAATGGTGCATTTAGTGTTCTATTTGTGTCCTTCATAAAACATTTAGCTGCTTTGTATTTTTAAACAGTGTCTACTGCAGCTATATATTGCTTGATAAAGCAGCGTTGCCCTCTCTGTAACATTTGCCCTCTGTTAAACTCTGCAGCTCACAGCACTTTCAAGTCAGTCAAATGTGGGTCACACAGCTCTGCTTGTGGTCTCTGTGGTTTTGGTCTGCACAACAGCACATCAGTCACTACTTCAAACAACCTCCACTGGGAGGATGCAGGACTCACGATGCCAGCAATTGGAACAGACAACTTCTGTTCAGTGGATCTGAAGTCTGTTTTTGTACATTTGTGACATGAGATGAATGAAACTGTAACCCCCAATGGGAGTTTTAAAATGGCATTTGCAATAAATTTGCACACATTATGAAATAGTCAACTCTGAAAAGATTCTGTGCACTAAATTTTTTAAAGGCTAAACCTGGTCTCATCTTTAATTCTTTATCTGCCAATTGAGCCTTTCAGCAGCTCAGTTATGTAAAATAATGAGGCTGTCGAGAAACAAGTGATACTAACTGAAAGGGAAGTTCTCTTGATTCTTGTACAGTGTCAGTGAAACAAAGTAAAACGCTTTAGTAAAGACTAAGCCAATGTGAGATGAGCCTATTTTATTCTGGCCTTAATACCCCTGTTTCAACATGTTTGTCAGTCATGCAAGACAGGTCTTTCATGTCTATTAAACTGCCTATTAAAGAGATTTTCACGTGAAAGTTGTTTTCGATAGCTTGTCTGAGACACCTCAAGACATTAAGCAGCAACTCTAGCTGATCTAAAATCAAGTCAGAGATTACAATATTTCACAGAAAATGTGCTGCTTTGTGAAAGACAGAAAAAGCTTAAGGTATCTCATGAAACTCAAAAAAGAAGTTTCCAGAAATGTATCGGGAAACAAGTAAACAAGTAGTCTCAAGCCCAATCTCATTTCTTTTAGGCATTTCTTTAAGCCCAATTTCCCCAAATAAATGCAACATGAGATGAAAAATGTTTTAAGGAACTTTCTTTATTACGTGATCATTTAGACAGTTAGTCTTAACTGTTAAAAGACAAGTGAGTTACAAGTGTTACTTCAGTGGAGAGTGGAGTACCAGGATGGATAAGATCAGGAATGAATATACTGTACATCAGAGTGACAGCTCTGGTTGGGGGCTTCAGAGATAGTTTGAGAAAGCAGATTCTGATGGTTTAATGGAGGGACTGTGAATATATCCACGAGAAAACAATGCAAGTAAAGCTGTCAGAAAAGAGTGCTATAGTGGTAAACAGAAGAGGAGGTTCATTAGTACAGTCAGGGAAAATATAGAAGCAGTTAGTATACTTGAAGTAGAGACTGGAAATAACTATGAAGGCAAATGATTAGCTGTAGTGTCCTCTAGCTCGAGAAGAGCAGCCAAAAGCTGAAGATATTTAAGGAAGTATTCTGAATGCACTTTAAAAGCTGTTAAATCAAACTCTGGTTATCAGCCTACTAATGGGCCAAAAGCTTGGCTGTAAAAATAGGTTTTAATGCAAGATTTAAAAATGGAAATGAAAGATGCGTGTCAACTCTTCAGTGGGGTAGGGTTCTCCAGAGTGCCTAATTCTGAGAGGGTCAACTAAATAAGTCAAAAAGCAAACAGTAATTTAGTTGGTTACTGTTTGGTTTAGTTGATTGCTTTAGTTGAGATGTAGTGATGGCTTGGATTTCTGTCTCAAAGTCCTTGACTTGGCTTGATTTTTTTAACGGCCTTAAACCTTTGTGACATGCACAAGTGTTGTGGGTTTTTGGGTTGTCTCTGCTGGGGGAGGGTCGAGACAGAAGTGGCTGCATCTTAAGCGTTAAGTTTAATCTAAATCAACTTGGGAGAGTTCGCAAGAGACACTTGGCCTCAACGGCATTTTGTCAGCGTTCCTTACTTTTAAAACATACAAATTTAATTGCTGTTTATGCTTTGATTTTAAACTTCAAACTTCAAACTTTATTTATTTGTACAGCGCCTTTCCTTCTTGTGAAAACCCAAGGCGCTTTTAGGTATGGATAAAACGAGTAGTCCAATTAAAAATCTGTTATTGTTGATGAGTTTATTTGACTGGCAACAGCAAGAAATTCTGTTTTATTAATATAGAGCTCAGGTAAATCAGGTGAAATGAAAAACAGAAAGGGTCCCAAAATTGAACCCTGTGGAACCCCAAAAGACACAGCAGCTGTAACAGATGTAAAACCCAACAAGACTGACACACATAGTTTAGTGTTTTGTTGATGCCCAAAACTAACTGCTCTATGTTCAGAATGAGCTGTTTAAAACAAGGGAGGTTGTCATGGAAACCTACATTCCTACCCCTTCCATGACCCTTTCCCTAGATCTCAACGCTCTGGTGACTCTGACCTGTCGGTCTACATGAAATCATTGCCTATTTGTAGATGTATTTTTGCTTGTACATCAATTTATGCAGCTCTTCTGCGACAGAGATCGAAGATGCTTGATTTTTTATATCATTCCTGCGCCCTCCCTTGTGTGTCTCTTCTGGGCGAGTAGCGCCGTAAGTGGCAGCTGTCCAACACTGTCGTATGTTTCTTTGTATGTGTTTTGGAATTTCCCCATTGTGGGATGAATAAAGGATTATCTTATAATATGTCATCTTAATGGCATGCAGAGAAAGCCTTGGGGCTTAAAATGGTTGACAATATGAAAACTTGTTTTCTTCAAAAAAAGAAAACAAGATGCTATAAAATGAGAAACTCACAGTCTCAAACATCTTAAGTACAGCTGACACAGGTACGGCTCAAAGAAGCCAGAGTCAAAGGGAAAGAAAGCGTCAACCCTTTCAATGTAAAGAAAATCAAAAGTATAAATGCAATAACTTTAAATAATTTGTTTTAGTACAGTGATGATGTTTCATCCTATGTCTTTGACCATTGTGGGCTTTTTGTTTTCTCCTGCTGTGGATGAACTTCTAGACACTGCAGTAGATTTCACTCTGTCTGCCGTTAGACTCTGTGCTGACATGGCACTCCTCCTCTGAAATTTTAGACAAACAGTTCAATGGATAAGTCCCAAATGTTCAGACACTTTTACTTTTTCTGTGTCAGTTTTTCACTCTTGTTGGTGAACGCTGCAGTGATGAAGCATGCTGCATCTCAATTTGACTGCTGAGGGTTTACTAGGACTTCAAGTCAGTCGTCAGGACCAGACTTGGTCTGAGAAGAGGGACAGTTAAGCTGCACTCACACCGAATGCGATTTACGCAGCAGAGGCAGCCAGTTTTAATGTAAAGTTAATGGTTTAGATGTGAATTTAGGGTTCTGCTGCTTAGCAGGTGGTGCTGTGAGAAAGTCTGGAAATATTGAGCGAATTAATCTGAACTCTGGGGAGGTGGAGTCTCCTCAACCAATCAGGGACTGAACTCCGGGCACGTGGGGTTTTCAGTGACAGTGGGGAGAAAGCATCCATTATGGTGGATTGATCCATAGTTCTCCTGAACTTCCATTCATTTTCTTAACCTGCTGTATCCCTTTCTGGGCAGCAGGGTTTCAAGATCCCGTCCCAGTTACTGTTGGGCGAAGGCGGGAACACTCTAGACAGTCTGTCGCAGGACCTATGGAGCTGTGGTGGACACGCTCACTATGCAGACTCCCGGAACAGGAGCTTTCATATCACAGTGGAAAGATGACGTATGCAAAGTGGAAGACAGTAGCTTCTGATGTGTAATTAATCCGTGTTAATAAATAATAAGTTAGTTAGTTTTTAAAAATTAATTGTGTGCGTTAACGTTAACAGCCCTTATTTTTTTAGATCATCTTTTTCATGGTTCTTGTAGCAATGATGACAGTTTTTTTCCCATTTTGTCTTTACTGTTTGAAATGTCTGCCTCTCTTCAGAGACTGATGCCTTTCCCCAAAATCTCCCTGCTCTTTTAGCACATCCTTTGCTTTTTGCATTAAGGTTTTTGTTTTTCGTCTTGTCATTTGATACTTGCAGAACAAAATACCTTTTATATGCCTGACTTTTACCTGCGAAAAACACAAAGTTGAGAAACAAAACAAAGCCTGGAATCTGATCAGAGAATCTGTTCTGACAGATTGAACGTTGAAGACACCCATCAGTGCAAATGTACAGCCAGGACCTGTTTCTCCACAGTAAAAACACAAAAAAGGAAGTAACAAAACCCTCTCCTACTCACACTTTTGTACACACTTTGTCTTTAAAGCTCTGTACAGTGAAAACATCAAGGTGTTGGCTCCAGCTCTTTGTGTGCATCTTGATGCCTGTTGTAATTAGGGTTTTGCATTCCCCGCCTTTTGTTTGGCTACAAAAATATCAGCTTCATGTTTGAAGTTAGATTTGATGTAGAACTCGTTTGTTCCAAATCTTTCTTACAGCACTTTTTTGTCACTTGATGCTAATTGTCGCGAGGCCTTTGTGCTTTGTCGTCTGGATATGAAAACATCTGCCACATGTTTAGAACTCCGATCTGTTTAAAATGATCTGCAGCTGGTTCTGACATAGATTTCATCATTTGATGTAGCGAGGTCTTTGCAGTTTTGCAGTCTTTCCTTCTGGTTTTCACTTCACATAGGTATGTTTTGATTTGAAAGTATAGTCCATTTTGGGATTTTAAGCTTTTTTTATGTTGTCGAGCCCAGAAACAGATCTTGACTGTTTTTTTTTTTTTAATTCATTTGTCATCCCATGTGATGAGAGTGAAAACCAAACTCTCTGACCTAATTCTACTTGGAGCTTGGTTTCTGGATTTACAGTCCATTAATAATGAACTCTGTATTCCAACATACAGATTTTCACAGCTCCACAGATACAGTGTTTTAATAAAGAGAGCTCTTAGGAATTCATATAAAGAAAGATTTATTTGTGATTCAAAAGACATGCATGTAATGCGTGTGTAGTCTTTGGTGGTTACGCTCTGGGCTGATGGTGGGATAAGCTCAGAGTATAGATGAAAAAACCCCCCAGCCTAGAAGTTGATGGTGGTTAAGGGCCAGTCCTTACTCAACAAAGAATTTTTTCCTCTTGGAAGACGGGGTGGAGGAGGGCTAGCAGAACCATCTAGATTGTAGAGAGATCAACATCCATGAATTTAAAAGCAGAAATATGATTGTGATAGGCTGAGGAAAAAAGGCGGGGAATTTAGCCATTGGTTTAGAGTGAAGGCTTAAATGATGAGTGGCATGCAGAGTGGGGGAGATAAGAGCCCCTCTATGTGGAAGTCTACCAGACAAGCACAAACCAGCCTAGATTTTGATCATTCATTTGCTATGTTAGATGTGTTGTTTTAGAGGTTTGTAAGCCTCCTTTAAACCTTTAAATTCCCACTCCGATTGTCTTTTGATCTATTTTAAAAGTGTTCCCAGTGGTCTTTTAATTATGATTATAAAGTTTTAGCTTCTGCAAAGTGGCAGTGGTTCATTAGAAATGTTCCTAGTAGTGGGCGGAACTGTTTTGAAAAGGACCTCATTTCCCATCATACATCTGTTTTCAACACCAAAAACACAATTTTCATAGGAGTATTTCACAAGTGTATGTGGAGATGTCCAATTATTGCATGTATGTCTTCACAAATGTGACCATTAAAACTATTTGTGACTTTGTTTTTATTGGTTTTATAGCAATTATGTTGGCAACTGTCTTTAGCCATCAAAGAAGCATCAGTAAAAAGCATTATTCCATTTATAAATATCATTATTGAAGCTGATACAGTCAATGTATACTAGAAAAAAAAAGCAACGGCTGAGATATTTTTTTTCTGGTTGTAGGTGCATGAAAGGGAAGACAGGGCTGTCAATCATTACGTCTTTTCTTGTTTTCTTTTTTTTTAGGGAAGTTACTTCTCCCAAAAGGAGCATGCCTATTTAGCCTTTCTATAAAAGGAAAAAAAAAATAATTTGACTACTGATGTTCCACAGGGATGGTATCATCTTTTCTCTTCAGTTTGTGGTTTCTGTTTTGAAACCTTTTTGGTGTTACATTTACATCTCTAAAATAATGATCAAAAGTAAGTAAGAAAAGTAAGTTTTCAATGCAGATGTGTTTTACTGTAGACTTTGTTCCTATGATTGTATTCACACCCCATAAAACACAGGATTGGGGGGCATCTTTTCAACACCTAAATGAAGACGAATACTGTATAGCTAAAGCTGTAGAAGAGTGCAAAAGATGGAAAAGGATGGAATATTTGAGAGAGGAGACAGGATAATTTGAACTGATTTGCATTGAACAACTCATTGCCCACGTCTACCCTGACCATGTTGTCAGTCGAGAAGTTTCATTTAAATTCCTGACTTAGTTTGTTACATTCTTTGTTTGAAACTACTGTCAGTTGCAAAGTACTCAAAGATTGGGTCTTTTGCCTTAATGGATTCACATGATCCTTCTTGGCTTGTGTCTCTGCAGGGAAATCAGATTGCACAACGGTGTGTGTGTGTGTGTTTGTGTGTGTGTGTGTGTGTGTGTGTGTGTGTGTGTGTGTGTATGTGGGGGGGTGGGGTTGGGGGGTGGGGGTGGGGTTATATCTAACCACTATACCCCAATCCAATCCCTCTGAGACAAACACTGAAGATCTATCTGCTGCTCTTCCACCTTCAGTAATGTTATTATTTGATCTCATTTTTCTTAGTTTAAAATGCCTGTAAGGCACTGTAAAAAAAATACAATTCTACATAATTTAAATGAATAAATAAATGATGCCTACACGCTGCCTATATATATATATATATATATATATATATATATATATATATATATATATATAACATTCTTCTTTTTTATATTTCGACAATTGAATATGAAATGTTGTAGCCTGATTACTATGTAGACGCTTCATAAAGAATTTGTAAAGAGTACTCAGTTAAAACCTTTGATTTATTTAAAGACTCACTCACTTGAAAATCCTGTTTCTGGTGTTTTTAACATGTTCTTGCGGCATCTTTTTAAATGATATATATGAAGAGAATTAAGTACAAAAAATTACATTTCCGAAGATTTCTTTATTCATGTCCAAGGGAATCAGAAGCAGACAAAAATAATGTTTGAAAAAGAGCATATTTGCAACATAGAAGCTACTACAGCAAACCACAGGCTCCCTGCACCGCTCCATTCTGATGCATCTGCTTGCAGACAAAAAGATCCATGTACATCTTTATTTTCCTGGTCTGAGCTAGAATCTGGCTCAAAAGTGTTCCGCTGGATAACTCCCATGACAGATGGGTGATGGGAAGGGCGGGCAGGCTTATTTCACGCTAACTCCGAGGTTAATTCCTAATGAACTATTGCTGCTCTGCAGTAACTATGTCCTTGAAACCAAAACAGATTTTTTTTAAAAGTTTGTCTAAAAACATAATAATCATAATTACAAGGACCACTGGGAACTGTTTTAAAATAGATCAAAAGATGATCTGAGTGGGAATTTAAAAATCAAATAATTATCAATTGCCTTTTAAAGAGTTTTGTCAACAGACTTTTTATGGAACCACAACGTAAAAATAGCATATTAAAGTCTCAACAAAATCTGAAGTTTCCATTGAGAGCAGCAGAGTAGCATATATGAACCGATTCTACTGAGGGCCCAGTTATCTGCTTCTGCCCATTACATCTTAACCTCTAGCAGGTTTGGTGATGTATTTTTAATGCAGCTTTTTTACATCTTGTAAATGTAACTCCTCTGTCTGAGCTGATGAGCTTCAATTTGATGTGAGGTCAAGTGAAATATTAACAAGGACCTCAAGCAAACCACCCAATCAATTACAGTATGATAAAGTCATTTATCAGTCGTTCGAAGCTGACGCTAAAAGATGAAATGCTTTGTCCCCATAAAACTGACAGACTACCTTTTGCTACAAATTTCCTAAATTTCCTCTCTTGATCAGTATAGCCACAAAATGTTATATTAGGAAGTTCTACCAAATTTGAGGTAAATAATAAATAACTGGAATCAGCTAAATACAGCAACCTTTGTTCAGTTTAACTACTAAGGGATCCTTGCTTTTCTTTTGATATATGTTGATTTAATTTACATTTCACTATTAAATCCAGGATTCAACCTCATTTAAGCACCTTTACTATAAAGAAAACACTGAATAATTTGAAATAAATTCAGGCATGAATGGGCTAAACTTGGACAAAAACCAAATCCGTTTTCCCCCCCGAAAATGTCAGCTCCTTTTGCCTGTTTTACTTCAAAAGACACAGATGGCTCATTGTTAACTTTAGTTAATCATCGTCACTACTTTGCTCAAGGGCTTTTCATGCCAGGTAATCGATACTGTTACTGTCAGGAGTCAGAGCTCTGTCTCCCCCTCTGGTCACAAGCGGGTGCCGTCTACGGAGTCACTACACCTCCCAGCAACCCCAGCGTGCAGTCCCCAGATGCTGCTCACCTGACTCCAATCTGACAATCACCCACCTGTCTCTCAGGCAGCACACAGAGCCTCACTCAGTGCGAAGTATTGTTTGTGCCACCCTGTCTGCTTTACCGAGCATTTCAGTCCTGACCCGATCTTTTCTTCTCTGACTCTGCTTGTGTTCTGATTGCCGCTGCCTGCTCTGACTCTTGCCCGGACTCTGACTACTCTAATTGCTTCTTGGATTATCCCATGTCTGTGATGACCTCTGCCTGTCTGTCCCTGAGTTAGCTCTGTGGACTTTTAGCTGTGCTTGATTCCTGTCTGAGTAAATATACCTGCTGCAAGTGGAACCAGCTGTCTGCTTGTTAGTGACAGTTACAATACACAGCCCATACAGCAGAGAGCTGTGCACACTCTGTTGATACTTCAAGAGCTTGCAGGCAAGTCTCACATAATCTACATGGATATTTTATATGTTTTTCACAATGGAGCCTATAAGGTTTGAATGTATTGCCATGATTTCAGCAAGAAACACTACATACATACTCACACTCAACTCAATTGATCTGCAGCCATAATGGTTTCTGACAAAGTCATAATACAAATACCTACTTAAGCTTCCATCTTCATCCCTTTTGTAATTAATTTTATTGTATCATCCACCAAAGAGACCTGCTAAAATAAAAGCATGACATGAACATTTTATTTTCCTTTGGTCATTCATTTCTGAAAATAATTTGTTTTAACAAATATAAAAAACCTATATTATGATATGGTTCAGTCCATTAGGGCATTTTACGAAGCCAACATGACATTTATCCTTTTTTTTTTTTTTTTTGCAAAACTGCTTTTAGCTTTTTCCCCAAGATAGCTTTTCTTCTTTCTTTGATGCGGATTTTTACAACTTTATTTACTCAAAACAGGCTTGTAAAACTTTTTGTCATTTTATAGAACAGACAGTGGAATGAATTTAAAGCTTGAAACTTAGCATAGAGTTCAATTGTGACAACTTATCCATCAATGCTAATGTGTTCAGTCCTGGGATTTACTTTAACCTGGGATAAACACATGTACTGCAGGGTGTGTTTATTTACAAGAAAAATCCACAAAGATGATGTGATGATATGGAAATCAGTCATCAGCATCTGAGAGGAAAACATTTCTAAAAATGCTTGACGTCTAATAAGAAGCACTAACACTGCTTCAACAGTGTTGTGAGGATTAAGACAGCAGGTTCTGCATGTTTATGGATGAGAAACAAAAATAATGCCGGTGAGCTTTTGCCGCCCTGGTACATATTGTTATCTTTATTGACTCTTAACAATTTTATCTTTGCTGGTTTGTCAGCGGCTTTTTTAAATTGAGTGAATGTGATTCACTTCTTTTGAAGAAGTTTCAGCAGATTTTTTTAAAAATTCCTTATTCCTAAGAAACCTCTTTTGAGTAATGCTATAATAAAGCAAAGTTACTTTGTCAAAAAAGATAAAAGTATACTGCAGTTTTTCTCTGTTTGATTTTAAAGCATTCATTAAGACCAGACCGAGATAACAGGGAACAGACAATGACTATAAGGTTCATCAGTTGAATTTACACAAGCAGTCAATTAGACTGGTTATGATACAAGACCAAACAACAGGTGCTGCTGGGTCACCTTCTACCTTTTGAAGTAACTTAAAAAAAATCTAAATGAGAGGAAGTCTTCTGTAAATTGGAGTCACACTAATCATAAAATGTGAAAAGATGTTTGTAATTTTTTATTCAAAATCCCTCAGATCATCTTTTGATCTATGGTAAAAACCTTCTCAGTGGTCTTTTAATTGTGATTATACAATTTTTAGCCAAAAAAACCCTGTTTCATTTTCTAGGACTTCGTTTTTGTAGAGCAGAGCAGTTATCCGTAGAGTGATCGGTATTTCAAAAGGAAGGAAGTGTCACTCATTGGCCCCCGGATCGTCTAGATCAGGGGTCGGCAACCTTTTTTTTTATCAAAAGAGCCACTTTGCCCCCACACCCACCCCCACCCCGAGCCGCAAAAAATTACAGAGTTTATAAACTTCTAAAAGTTTTAATCTTTATTTAAATTTTAACAGTTGGAATCACTGAATACAATACAATATAATGTGTTTAATAGTAGTAACCCATGCATTCTCCCGTCCTCTTAGGGTTTGTTGGCAGCCAGCCAGTGATCAATGGACGCACCTTAAAATACACAAAAAAAGTATAGTAGAGTTTTTGGTTTTTTTTAAAAAAAAAAAAGCTTATTAAATTATGTCGTTCTTACCTGTTTAGTGGGATTTCTGTCTGCATTTCCCTGCAGATCTTCCCTATGTCGGCCCTGTAAGATGTGACTTTCATCTTCACTTACGCAGGACTGTAGAGTCTCGCCGGTGAAGCGCGAGCGGTATAAGTAAGTTGAGCCAAAGATGGACAGGACTCCAAATGCACACCTTTTCATGTTGATATAGGTGTCAGGAATGGCATTCCATGTTGCAAAAATAAGTTTGTCGGGTTGGTGTAGTTTTTTCATATCACTCCATTTGTGCTCTTTAGCGAGAGTAGCCCTCTGACGGACGACTTCTTCAAGATCCACTGACAGGGATTTGAACTTGTTAACCCACAAAACTTTATCCGCAATATCGGCCAGTTCAATTTCTAGATCAGGCTTACTTACTCCTGTGAATGCGGATGTGTTCAGCAGGGATGGGTCGCTGTTCAGCGGTGCGACAGGGAAAGAGAGAGTCTGTTTCTCCTTTCTGAATTCACTGAATCTTTCTCCAAATGCAGCTTGTATTGCAGTAATGGCACGGTGGAAATAATCACAATTTATGTGATTGTTTGCTTCTTTGAACTCTCTTAGGGAGGGGAAGTGAGAGAGCGTGCCATTTTGTACATCTCTGGCGAACACCGTCATCTTGCGCTCAAATGCCAAAATCTCCTCCAGCATGTGCAGTGCCGTGCTTCCCTTTCCTTGGAGATTTTTATTCAGCATGTTCAAGTAACTTGTCATGTTCACCATGAAGTAAAACTTTTCCAGCCAAGATGGGTCTTCCAGTTCAGGATAGCCGAGGCCTTTACTTCCCAAGAAGGTTTTTACGTGCTCCAGACAGGCAGCGAAGCGTTTCAGCACCTCCCCCCTGTTGTAATATATATCAGGCGAGCGTATATAGTGCGTCACGCGGAGTGATATGTAAACCAGCTCCGTCGCGTATGCTGTAATGTGTTATACTCTCTCTGCCTCAAGTACGCAATAAAACAGGATGTTTGTCCCAGACCAAGAGTGATCTTAATTCCCCGACTAATACTTCATGGTGGCAGCGGTTACGGAAACTCAGAAACCCGGACGACGAGCTTCTCATCACGCGCAGTGAGTGAAAAAAAAAAAAAAAAAAAAAAAAGAGTGTTGTCCGAGGATAATCACTATTATCGTTGCTCCGGAGAAGAAAAGCTAACTGCGTAGCTAAGCTATAAAAATGGCGTCCCATCTACCCATGATGAACTGGTCCGACTCGGATCTGAGCGAGGCGATCTCATTGTTCAAGCAGAAAATGAGTCTATACCTCGAAGACGAAGAAATAACGGATAGAGCAAAACAGGCAAGGAAAATATGCAGAGGCATTGGAGACGAGGGATTAAAGAGGCTAAATGCTAGCGGACTTACAGAAGATGAAAAAAAAATTCCAGCTAACTTGTGGAAGTTTTTCGAAGGTCAATTAAAGTTGGATGTGAACTTCAGGATCCATAGACTCCATCTTATGCAGTACAGACAAAAGCATGGTGAAAGCATCGATGATTTTGTCACCAGAGCGAGAACACTAGCATTAAAATGCCAGTTTACAGAAGAGGAGTTGAATGAACGTCTGATCGAGCTTATTATTATAAGCACACCACATGAAGCTTTCCGAAATGAGCTCTACAGCAAACCCCAAGGATGTTCCCTGGCTGAAATATTAACGGAGGGACGAAAACATGAAGCGCTGACAGCAGGAAACCTGCAGCTACACCAACTTGAAGCAACCACCACCGGAAAGTGTGAAAGAGTTGATGTTATAAACAGAAATAAAAAAAGAGCATGTCACAAATGTGGAATAGACCACAAACCACGTCAATGTCCAGCATTCTTTGATGAATGCCACTTGTGTGGTAATAAAGGACACTGGGCAAAATGTTGCAAAAGAGGCAGACAACAGACAAAACAAAGACAATCTGAATCTCACTTAAAGAGCAAGTCAAGAACTCAGAAAGACAGGTCCCACAAAAGTAAATACCAACGTCAATCATTTAGAGAAGACCATAAACAATACAATAAACCCCGCATAGATACCATACAGGAAAATGAGTCTGGGGAAGATGACGTATATCAAAGACAGTTTCACTCAGTCACAGTTAGTGAGAAATGTATGAGCAGCATCGAGACTGAACCACCTAGAGAGGAGGCATACACAGTACTAAATGTGAAGCCACCTGACCTACCTGGCCGTGGACACACACTCCGCCTAAAGATTGATACAGGTGCATCAGGAAATACCCTCCCACTACGTACATACAGACAAATGTATGGCAGAGGCCGTCAAGCAATGAACCGACTACAACAGAGCAATGCCAAGTTATCAGCTTACAGTGGACACAGAATTAGATGTTATGGGAAAATAGACATCCCATGCAAGTGGAAAGACTCTAAGTGGATCAAGGCCCAATTCTACGTTGTAGATGTACCTGGACCAGCAGTAGTAGGACTACCTACGAGCGAGGCTCTCAAACTGGTCACTGTGAATGTGGACTCTATAACCCTCAATGCTAACACAGTAGCTGACAAAGAAACCAACAAACAGGCCACAACAAAGCCAAAAGAAGCTAACCTGCCAAAGTACATAGCTACAATAGAGGATTTAAAGCGAGCATACCCAGACCAATTTGACCAAATTGGAAACTTCAGTGGATCAGCAAAACTTTTGCTCAAGGAAGGTGCAGAACCATTCCAAGATCCCCCAAGGAAATGCAGCATCCACATCAAAGACAAGCTCCAGAAAGAGTTGAATAGCCTGGTGGAACAAGATGTGCTATGTAAAGTAGAAGAGCACACAGATTGGTGCTCCAGTCTAGCATACAGCACGAAAAAAGATGGTTCCTTACGGATATGCCTTGACCCCAAAAAGTTGAACAATAGCTTAAAAAGATGTCCACACAAGATTCCGACAGTAGAGGAACTCAACCCAAAGTTTACGAACGCAAAGATATTCAGCAAACTTGATGCAAAAGCAGGATATTGGTCAGTACATCTGGACCAAGACTCACAACTTTTGACCACATTTCGCACTCCATTTGGCAGGTATTGTTGGAAGCGATTACCATTTGGTTTAAGTGTGTCTCAAGATATCTTTCAGGCCAAGATGGATCAAATCCTGGAAGGAATACAAGGTGTGGTCAGCATAGCCGATGACATCGCGGTCTATGGAGAGAATGATGAGGAGCACGACAGGAACCTGATCAACTTGATGGAACGTGCAGCCAAATCAGGTCTAGTGTTCAACAGCGACAAATGCACCATCAAGCAAAATGAAATCTCCTTCTTTGGCAACCAATACACAGCTAGTGGTATTCGACCAGACCCAGATAAAATCCGGGATATTCAGAAAATGCCAACTCCACAAAATAAGGATGAGTTACACCGATTTATCGGAATGCTATCCTACCTGTCCCCATACATACCTAAGTTTGCGGACAAAGCGCATACCCTCAGAGGTCTGCTGAAAAATGATGTACCATGGTTCTGGGATTCCAGTCACCAAAAGTGTTTTGAAGACCTAAAAGCAATAGTCACTGAAGATGCATGTCTAAAATATTATAATCCAAACATGACTCTTACTCTGGAAGTAGATGCATCACAGAAAGGACTAGGCGTAGCTCTCGTGCAAGACAACCAGCCTATAGCCTTTGGCTCAAAAACGCTTACAGACACCCAGTCTAGATACAGCAACATAGAGCGAGAAATGCTTGCTATTGTGTATGGGATACAGCGATACCATACATATCTGTATGGAAAATCATTCAGAGTGATCACAGATCACAAGCCACTTGTTACGATATGTGAAAAACCACTACATGCAGCTCCACCCAGATTACAGCGGATGCTAGTACAGGTGCAAGGGTACAATTTTGAGGTTTTATACAGGCCTGGGCCACAGATGATCCTTGCAGATACTCTCAGTCGGTTACCAAACCCTGAAAACAACAGCGAAATAGCACTAGATGAACGCATAGATGGTATATTCTTTGAAACAGAAGACCCTGAAATGCACACAGTAGGACTTATAAACTTTTCACCAGAGAAACAAAACACCCTACGTGTAGAAACAACCAAAGATCTCAGTCTCAGCACATTAAAGGAAATCATTCACGAAGGGTGGCCAGAAGAAATATCTGGATTACCAAAGAAACTACGCGCTTACTGGTCCTTCAGAGATGAATTGGCTGTGGAGTCAGGAGTCATCTTTAAAGGCAGACAGATACTCATTCCCGACTCAATGATTACCAGCATACTGGAACAACTACATGCAAGTCATCAAGGAATTGAGAAAACACGGCGCCTTGCCAGAGAAAGCGTGTATTGGATAAAGATAAATGAGGACATTGAGAAGATGTGCAGATCTTGCAGCGTGTGCACGGAATATCAGGATGCAAACCCAAAACAACCTCTCCATCCACACAAAATACCCGCGAAGCCCTGGCAGTCACTAGCTTCAGACATGTTTGAAGTTAATGGTCATCAGTATCTTCTGACTGTGGACAGATTTTCCAAATTTCCTGTGTTAGACGAACTACACAGAGCATCCAGTCATGCAGTGGCAAAAAAGATGCAGACATACATGTCATTGTTTGGACGTCCAGATGAAATATTAACAGACAATGGACCCCAGTACACAGGAGAAGCCTTCCAGAAATTTGTGGCTGACTGGGGAATCAGACATGTCACAAGTTCTCCACATTTCCCACAAAGCAATGGATTCATTGAGAGACATGTCCGACACATCAAATCTACTGTGAAGAAAATCCTAAAGCATGGAGGAAATCTGCAAATAGCACTACTACAGATCAGAGCAACACCAATCGACAGTAAACTCCCGTCACCTGCAGAACTGATTTTTGGTCGACCCATCACCACCTTACTGCCAAGCCGAACGGACCCTGGAAAGGAACAACACAGAGTGCAACTGGAGCAGAGATCTACAAACATGAAAGTTCACCACGACAGAAGCTGCCGCAGAGAGTTACCACCACTCCACCCTGGACAACATGTGACCGTGCTGAACAAGGAAAGGGGAACGTGGCACCCTGCGACTATTGTGAAAAAGAGCAACGAACCAAGAAGCTACATTGTACAGACACCTAACGGAAACCTAATCAGACGCTGTAGAAGCCACCTACGGGAACTGTTCAAACCAAACATGCAACCCAACACCAGGAGAATCCACCTTGCTGAGCCGGAACAACAAACCGATCCACATCCAACTCCGCATCACCACGCAGAAAAGGACACCAAATCTCCTGAAAACCTCGAGCATGGTGATGATGGACAAAGCAGTTTACCATGTATTCGCACAAGATCTGGCAGGATAGTAAACAAACCTGTTCACTACAAAGATTTTGTTTAGGAAAAAACAGAGGAACACCTGAGTGAAAATGAAAATACATTACGTTAAATGTTTACTCATGTTTATTCTCTTAACGACAGACACCTGAGATGTGTTTTTTTGAATCGGTTAGTAAGAAAAAGCATAACCATAGACTGTGTGTTGATTATTTTAGTCTGATAGACTCTTTTGTTAACAGAGGGGATGTTGTAATATATATCAGGCGAGCGTATATAGTGCGTCACGCGGAGTGATATGTAAACCAGCTCCGTCGCGTATGCTGTAATGTGTTATACTCTCTCTGCCTCAAGTACGCAATAAAACAGGATGTTTGTCCCAGACCAAGAGTGATCTTAATTCCCCGACTAATACTTCACCCCCTGGACAGCCACCGGACTCTGTTGTGCAGCAGGAGATCTGAATACGTGTTTTCGACTTCTTCTAACAACGAACAAAACTGTCGGTGGCTTAACCCATTCGCAATTATTTTGTTCACTATCTTGATAACAAGGTTCATTACTTCCACACATTCAGGGGGAAATGTTTGTGCGCAAAGTGCTTCTTGGTGGATAATGCAGTGAAACGTCATCAGATCTCGGCCCAGTGACTTTTGAAGTAAGTTCACAAAGCCCTTCTGTGCTCCTCTCATACTTGGCGCCCCGTCAGTAGCTACCGACACCAAGTGAGTGGTGTTTATCCCTTTATCTTTTAGACAACTCACAACAGCATCACAAATGTCCTGCCCCCAAGTTTGGCCCTTAAGCGGTATGAGTTCAATCAGTTCTTCCTGCGGCCCATCAGCATTGGCGTACCTGCATAACAGAGCTATCTGCTCAACGTCACTTACATCACTTGACTCATCACAGGCAATTGAAAATGCTTGAGCTGAATTAATGTCATCAATTTGCTTACTACTGATATTTGCTGCCATTTTAATGGTCCTGTCCTTAACGATCTTTGCAGAAAGAGGCATGTCTTTAATTTTCTGAACAATTTCCTTTTTGTTTTTACAATCGGAGAATAGATGCTCTGATATTTGAATAAACGTTTCTTTTATGTATTCTCCGTCTGTGAACGGCTTACCCCTCTTTACGATCTCCTGAGCTGCCAAAAAACTAGCAGCTGTAGTTGACTGTGGAGATCTGATCCATTTTTTGAAAGATACTTTTCTCTCTTCAGCTTGTCGTTGCAATTCCGAAATTGCTCTCTGGCGCTCATCTTTGGTTGGGTATTTTTCAGCAAATGCTAAATGCTTGCTTTGAAAATGTCTTTCAACGTTAGTTTTTTTGTTGTTTGATAGTTTCTCGCTACATATCAAGCACACAGGTAAGCCAGCGTCATTGGCGGTGAATGCAAAAGCAGATGTCCACGCTGCATTAAACTCTCTATTTTCTTCCGACACTTTTCTTTTTTGGGCTCTTTTCATGCTTACAGTGGTAGGGGTTCCCGCCGTGGTCCCGCCAGCAAGTAAAGGCGACGGCTGCTGACGTTGATGTGACATGTATTTTAAGTGACAAATTATAAAAAAAAATAAAATAAAACAAAATAAACTTTATTTAGATGGTATCAACTAAAACCCCAGGGGAATTGAACAACAAAATGAACACATAATGACGATAATAAAAGAAAAAAAAAAAAAACATTCCATGTTTTTTTTGTCACATCCATCGGGAGCCACGACAAGGAGGCTGAAGAGCCGCATGCGGCTCCAGAGCCGCAGGTTGCCGACCCCTGGTCTAGATGGACGATTGGGGCAGAAAGCTTGTAGGTGGTCAGGACGGCCTCACCAACTGAAAAGCTACTCTATGGGGTGCTAGAAGACGGCTCGAGAAAGACTGGACGACCACTTCTTCACTACAAAGACACTATCAAGGAGATTCTGAAGCGGTGCAACATGCTTCACACACGGCTGTTCTTAAGAGACTGGAATGACTGAAAAGCCTACAAGGCATGTCTAACAATATTAATATGGCAAGAATAAATGAGAACAAAAGGAGAAGCGCAAAGCGACACCAGAAAAAAATCTGTTCAAGATAAGAACACAACCATTTAAACAAACACTACCAGTACTCTTTGATTTCTGTATATTACCCTTTTTTGGGTTATAGGCGTAACAGTTTTAGTTTTATTTGTGTTTTTTTCCCACCTCAAGTGACATTTTTATTATTAAATGAAAAGTACTTTATTGAGCGTTGCCTGATCTGTCCTGATTTCCCCAAAAGAATACTCTGATAGGGCTGCACGTTGGTAAAATGGTTAGACAAACATTCACAACTGATTGTATTGATTATAAATTTCCAGCATTTTGTTGCCTGTTGTTTTATGATTCCACCCCTCCTCCCCTGTAATCATCCTCCAATTTCTTTAACCCATCCTTTTTCCCCATCTTCTGTTCCATAACCCCCCTCTCTAACATCCCTCTCTCTTCATACCCCTTCTTCTTTTCCGTCTGCTCCAACAAAAAAGGATACAAACATAATCAATATAAAAAAAGTTTACTTTGAATTACAAAAGGGGTTTATAAAAATATACACCTTGTGTGTTCGAAGACTTATAACCCATGATTGTAACAGTAAAATCGTTCTAACACAAGAGGCTCTCAGCTCATATCTGATTGCTCAGCTGTTGGACAGGACAAGTTAAAACAAACAAAAAAAAGGAGGCCATGATTCAAGATCCCAGCTGGTACCTTTCTGAGTGGAGTTTGCATGTTTTCCTTGTGCGTGTGTAGGTTATCTTCGGGGATTCCAACATTGTCCCTTTTTCTAAAAATATGCTAAATAGCTGTATTGATGTCTCTCTCTCTCTCTCTCTCTCTCTCTCTCTCTCTCTCTCTCTCTCTCTATATATATATATATATATATATTTATCAATCTTTTATCTCTATTTCTGAGATATGAGGGTAGAGAAAACAAACATTTTTACAAAAAAATTAGATTTATTTGAACTATTTTCAAGAAATCTCGATGTGTTTAAAATGTAAGAATTGCAGAATTGTTTTTGATTTAAATATTGTAAAGAAAAAGTTTATAACATTTTATTAATCGATAAGTGGAGTGAAGTGTTTGCCAAATGAGTTTAAACAGCTCCTTACTGTCACAAAGAAGCTGACTCAGCACTTATAAAACAGGAAAAATCTCTTTAAAAAAACCCTATGACACCCATGAAAAAAAAGACTAATTGGTCTCCAATTTGTCAGAAAAAAGAAATTAAAAAAATATAGCCAACAAATAGCCTGTCCTGTCCCGTAATAGTCTATTAGAGACTCTGGAGATCTGCCAGCTCCTCACACATCCCAGAGTTTTCGCTTACTTCACAAAGAATTAGCAGATAAGCCATGTCCTGCACATCAGTGCTTTCCTTCAGTGTTAATGAAAAAAACTCAATTTCTCTTGTCTTCTGCTGCAGCTGGGTTTAAAGGGGTGGTAGGTTTAAAGAAGGTTTAAAGAATTTTTAAGTCAGTAAAACTCCTCATTACAGACTTTTCTCAAACAGACACGAACATTTTCACACATTTCTTTCTCTTTTAAGCTCCTAAAGTTCAAACCTTCATGGAAAAATAAATGCAGTTTTCTAGAATGAAAACGAAGATCTGGTCGCCATCAATGATTGTCAGTATGTAGATATTCCTGAACTGAACACTGCATTCTGTTCTCTGTGACAGGGTTGTTTGGGGGGTTCAGATAGAGCACAGACTGCAGAAGGCTGGAATAAAACGTTACTTTCTTTGCGGGTTTCGATTGTGTGGCTCGACAGAAAAATAAAATAAAATAAATTCATGTGTATCTGATGTTATTCAAGGGTCCGGGCCAGGTGTGGAGGCGTGCCACATCTGGCTTGCAGACCGTGGTTTGGGGACCACTGTGCTAGAGCATCAGTCACACATGCATTTTGGCATTATCCAGCTTGAAATACTTTTTTGCTCCAAATATTGAATTGGTTTATAAATCCATTTGGAAAGAATATGCCTCTGGATGGTACACTGGCAATACCTGCTTCTTTACATCTTTTTCCGCTTCCCAAAAACAACTACTCCCAATGGGTATGCTGACTGCAAAGAAAATCATTTTGTTACAATGACAGTCTCCTTCTGCCACATCTTTTCAGAGGTGATTGACTGAAATGGTGTTTGTGGCTAGAATAGAGTTTGTTGATTTGATTTAAAAAAAATCCAGTACTATTTGGTAAGATTTTATGGCAATTTTGTTTGGGCATGTGGACTAGTACCATGTATTTTGTGTACTTTCGACAAAAAAAAGATGGTTATTGGAGTGTTTTGGTACTGCAGTTAAAACTAGTTTTCAACAAGAATACCTCCAGATTAAAAATTGTTGAAAATTCTAGTTTTTTTGAGTGTCTGTCTACAATCATTAGTGTTCATTACATATCAAGACAAGCCATGTGATTTGTTGTGGAAAAAACAAAGTTGTGGGATATGTCTACAAATTGGAGTTTCTCATTGTTGGATGGGCAGTAACTGAAAAGTTTATTGGTCATCTTTATGTAGTATCATTCTCTGTGATCACAGACAACAATCATCAACATGCCTCCTAATGTCAGCACCAGCTATAGATGGCTTTCTGCTCGCTCTACATTCACCTTCAAGATCACCTGTAGAGCTGGCAAGAATAATTCTGATGATGAGAATAAGGATGGAGAGTGGGTTACAGAAGTCTTCCTGTCCACAAAAGATTGGTGGTTAAACCTGCATGGTATCTTTAGCCATATGGGTTTTTTGCCAAGCCACATGTTACTGCCATATTTAAACTTGTAAATTATGAGCCTCCATTTCCAGTAAAGCAAGCAATGGCATAGTTAGATCAGTATGGCAAGGCCACCTTGTTCCAATTATCAGCTTTCTTTTAAAGTTCTGAATGTTAAACACAGAATAGGAATATTCTCAGCACATCTTAGATAAAGTTATAATTAGAAGAGTGAAGCTTTCCTGGGATTAACAACTTTTTCACCATGCCAGCAACTAATTTTTTAAAGCGGGGATACTGGTTCATTAGGGAGCTACTGGATGGTAGAAAATACATGCTTTAACTATTATATATATATATATATATATATATATATATATATATGCATGACTCTAAATGATTGTAAAATTGTATTTTATTTAGGTTAGACATACTCTCGTTTATCAGTATGTCCTCATAAGAACTTGTTAAATAAGTTAAAGCTAAATATAAACTTAGTTGTTTTCAGTGATTAACATTTCAACCTCTTAAACAAGCTTCTGATAGAGAGGTACCCACTTTGATATATTTATTCATTAATTTGAAAGGGAAAGGCCAAAAAACATTGTTACAGTTTCAGAAGCAACCGATGCCATGTCCATAGGCCATCCAGTGAACAGCTAACTGATGAGCGTCTGACAGTTTGCGTTTCAAATTGATTATTGACATTGATGTAATGTGCGATTTGATTTGGAAATGTAAATGCATTACACCAAGGGGGCGCTGTTTGTAATTTCATTTGAATTCTGTCCTTTTTAAATGTTGCATAGTAAATTGCAAAACACATTTTCAAAATGAATGGTCATATCGCATGTTGCAAATTCATTTGACTTATGATATTAAAAACCTATGACAATTTAAGATACAATTCATTTTGCTTTATGTAATATTTTATTTTTTACATTTCCTTATTGAAGTGTAAATTTTAATATTTAATTTTAAATTGCAAAATATATTTTGATATTCTAGGCCTGAAATTGCATATTAAATTTTCAAAAGAAAAATGCATTTTCCAATTGTATGATCAAACTACAAATTGAACTGTCATTTGAGAATCTCGTACTGTATTCATTTGAATTATGACTAAAAAAACCTTCCATAACCAGCCTTTCTGAAATGAGCAGGAAAAGCTCTTCTACTGCCCCTAGTCGACTCATGATGAACTACAGGGCAGAAAACATAGAATAAGTTATTTGCAATGGGTTTTAAGAAAGGTTTTGATCTAATGGGAAAGAGCAGACTCTGCCTCAGTGGTGCTGTGCTTGCTAGCAGCTCCTCTTCCTGGACCTGGGTTGTCAAGTTGCTCCTCCATCTGGGCCTGTGCTGGCTGGATTGCATAGCTGCTAGCTCCGGATGCAACCAAACCTGACTGAACCAAACATGCACCTGACTAAGGAATAGCAAACGCCTCTGCCACACCTGAGGGGAGCTAACACTGCGGCCACCACTTGAGGTAAACTAGCTGCTGCTGAGACCTGTCCAAAGTTGAAACAAATATCTACTTTACAAAGCTAAAGTACCAGAGAACAATTGGTTTTCTTATTATTTTAATATGGTTGGCAGCAACCATAGACATGAAGTTTACTCAAGTGGTGAGTACCCATAACAATGACTTTATACTTGGAGTACTTGCCACTATGGCACTATTTCTACTATTGTTTACGAAAATTTACCTTCTTCTTCTCCTTTGGGGTCAAACCTCTTTTTCAATATGTCCAGAGGGTCATCTAAACTCCTAAACATTTGTCTTGCACAGTCCTAATCATTCGTTTCTTCAGAAACACATGGCTCATTCCATTTAAAAAAAACTTTTTGTGGTGTAATATCCCGAAGAACATTCTGTTGAGGAATCTGCACTACATTTTGGGGTGAATCTTAAACATATCACAGAATGGCATGAGCAGATGGGTGAAAGAGCGGAGACGGCTGCAGAAGGAAAAGCATCAAACCGATTTCCTGGTGTTTTTAGTGGATCAATCCATAGTTCTCTTGAACTTCATTCATTTTCTTACCCCACTGGATCCCTTTCAGGGCAGCAAGGTTTACATAGCCTGTCCAGTCTGCTGCTGTTGGATGAAGGCGGGTACACCAGGGGTGTCAAAACATACGGACCACTGACAGTATCCGGCCCGTCAGATGCCCTATTCTGTTCCAGTCATGACTAGAAAAATACATAAGGATGTTGGGAAAAAAAGCACATTTCTAGCCCATTCCTGTGGAGAGTTCGGGTTCTTTAAAGATCTGACTGAAACACGCAATTCCACCACTAGGGGGAGCAAAGGAAAAGCAAGATTATCACAATAAGAGATCCAGAAACAAACAGCAGATCTTTGCAAGCGTGTGACACGTCTGGGTAAGATGCAGTTTGGTTTCCCAAGACTCATGCTGTTAAGTTGATATAAGAATGATCAGGTGTGACACCACAATTACCAAAATGTCGTTGTCAAAAAGAAAAAAGCCTGACGTGGAGTGTTGAGCTTTCCAGGAAAAATGGACAGTTTTATTTATTCATGGAGCTGAATGCAAAACCTGCGTGCTTGGTATGTAATGAACAGGGCGCAGAGCTCAAAGGATATAATATTAAGCGCCACCATGAGACTTAGCATGAAGAAAAGTTTTACCATTTGTAGGGCAGTTAAGAAAAGAGACGGTTAACCAACTATTAGCTGGACTGAAAAACAAAACAAAAAACCCCCAGCAGTCAGCATTCACTGCAGCCATGACATCAGTGATGGAGCAGTAAGTCTTGCTACGTTGTTGCAAAAAAGTTGGTGCAAACATCCAAACCATTTGCAGGTGGAGAACTTGATAGTGGTGAGCAAAGGGAAAATGCCGGTCTCTAATAGATGCTGGTCTATTTGTTATTGGTAGAATTCAAAAACCCAGACGCAGAGAAGGCTTGGATGCATATGGATAAGTTTGAAGCTTGTTTTAATCATTGAACAAAAGAACACCTAAAGGTCAGAAAACGCTCCAATACAGGGAACTGAAACACACAGACTTAAATAGACAAACACACAATCAACTAAATAGGATGCAGCTGTGAACACCTCCAGCAGGAGACACAGGTAAGAGGGAGGAGAAAAAGACCACAACAGACAGAACAGGCAGAGAAAAACCAAAAACACAACAAGCAGAACATGTCACTATTGGCCGAGTCGGCAGATGATTTTTTAAATAAACGCCTGGACTAATATTGGAAGATATATGGTATTTATTTTAATTCTCAAAACTTAAATAATAAACACTTATTTATGATTATGGTTTAAAATAATCACCCCAAGAAGGGGTTTGTCCAGGGAACATCATGCCGGGAGGTAGGACCACTGCACCACCATGTTACTCTAATTGCAAGCATAGTAGGTTTTTATCAGGGCTGTTTAAAGAACTCTGCTGGTAAAGGTTTAAAGACAGAAAAAAACTAGATTGCCAGTTAAATTTGTGTTTTTTGACCAAAAACAATAGTATTTTTCCTCTTTTTTGTCCCTGAGGGCTCATTTTGCTTTTTTTCCATCCTTAACATTTTAAAGAAGCACTCCGCCCCCACCCCACCTAGCTTAGACATCGGCTGGGTCACTTAAGAAGGGGTGCGGCACCAGGCAAAGTTATGGATTACTTCAAACTTTTAAGTTATTTTTTTTATGTTTTAAATTATTTTTTATTATTATATTTAAACTAAATGAGTGGTGTGTCAAACTGTTATAGACTTGTAAAACACGCCATAAACCTGTTAAAAAAAAACCAAACAAACAAAAAAAAACACCTTAGTCTAATCATTGTGATTGAACACCAGAAGGCGCCCTAGGCAGCCACCTTGGTCGCCTATCCCCAGGGCTGCCCTACGTATTGGACTGCTGCCAGATGTAGAGCAAACCTGGACAGCTACCTATTCCATGACTACCGGTATTTCAAACATTAACTCAAGCAGCTCCATATTCATTATTAAGTAAATAAAAAAATACTGTTGTTTGGACAGTAAACGCATGAGCATGTGGTCAGGGCTAGATGCACATCTGTCTGTCCAAATCGTGTCAGCATTTTTTTCAAAATTGCCTTTACCACATTGGTGTTTGTTTATCATGTAGCCACACTCCACACCTGCACTTTTTTTATTTACCCATTTAACTAGGACAGCAGCGATGAAATGGGATTGAAGAGAGGAGAGGGACGTTTCGATTTCAAGGGACAGAACTGGATTTTAAAAAGAGAGCTATATTAGCTCTCATGGGCACAGAAAAGCTTAGCTGGAGCTGCCTTGATGAGATTAAGGTGCAATTCTCAGAAGCATGCCAAGGACAACAGGAGCACAAACATCCTGTTTTTCATTGTCCTGGTTCACAAGGCTCACTTTGTTATAGTGGAAGCAAGCGCACAAATGATCTACAAACATATTTAACTGTCATTCTCAGGTTCTAAGATCTTTTTTAATTTTCAAAACTACTCTTAGAACAATGACTTTTTAGAATGAACAGCAAGGTAAAAAAGGAGTATGTACTGATCAATCTGACAGAAGAAAGAAAAAGGGTTACCCCCGAGGAACTGTTGTTAGACATGCTAGCACTTTGATGCATGGTCAGAAGCAATGTTTTTTGTGTGGATCTGAATCCAGGCTGAGATAAGATGTTTTCAGCCCTTAATCTGGGTAATCACCCCACTTGTTATTCTCTCTACTTAGTAATTCTATGCAATGGTTTGAATATCTGAGTCTGTTTTAATAAGAATACTTTATGCATTTAGGCCTATGCTTTGCATCTCAAATACAGTACTTAGCTGAAATAGAGTAACTGTGAAATATGTAGGACTAAAAATAAATAAATAAATTGTTGAGCTTTCTTTTGACATTTCTGAGCAGGTCTTTTATTAGTGTTGATGCAGAAATATAAAGTATGTAAATGTTTTGTCTTTTTAGCTCTAGCATAAAGTACGCCGACCGTGTTTTGGGCACACTGGATTATATGACGCACTTTCATGGAATGGTCTATTTTCAAACTTATGTCATATATATAAATCACACCAAATTATAAGGTGCATTGAGTCAGAGATATGTCTGTCACTCAGTCAAACTTTATTAACTGCGTTCACACTAACTCCAGAACTGGTTTGTAACACACAACCCGTTAGCCGTGTTAGAAGCATTGTCACATTAGCGTATTCAGGGGTGAGTGACATAATTTTTTATATCCCAATATTGTTCTTTTCATATCTGGCAATAATGATATTTATCATGCTATAAACCAAATAACTATATTTGTCAAATTTGAATGCTCTGTGGTTCATTAGAGAAATGTGTAATCATCAGCAGGTTGTTCAGATTTAAATATTAATTTCTTATCATACTTTAAACATAACAGATGCACTGATTGAACATGATGCAATGGGTTTTTTCAGATAACTGAGAAAAGGCTTTTAAAAATATAATACAAACTAAACTAAAAATTAAAGCAAAAGTTTTCAAGTTTCAAAAGAGAACGTAAATAACACAGAACACTAAACTGCTTGATCAGTTCCATTTAAGCATTAATTCTACAAATAAATTATGATGTTTTCAAGTTTTACAGAGCAAACAAAATTGACATTTTTGTCAACATCCTGTGAATAAGCTAGGAACTAAAAACAAATTATCTGAATTCCTTCTCATAGTTTAGACTGTTGCTGCTGCATAGGACTTAACTGTTGCTTTTTTACTGGAGAATTAGCGTTTATTTCAGTCTGAGTTTGAGCATGCTTGGCAGCACTGCTTCAGTTCTACTAACATGCTGGAAAAACAAGGACAGATTTAGTAGAGATTTCCAAATTCTACCTCCAGATGATCACATTTTATATTAAATCATCACAAAAAACACCTGAAAACACTTTAATGTTTTGGGTTATTGTCATTATACATCATTATTAAAATTCAAGCTGCAACTTTAAAGGGGGGAGGATTGAGCACAACATCTGACAGGTTTTAGTGTAACACAAGTCTGTTATGCAACAGAGACGCTGCTAAAAAAGTGGATTCAATTCTGTTATTAGAAAATACCGTTTTTATGAATGTCCTATGAATTAATCTGGTTGTATTCATTTGCAGCGTCTTAAAGGCCGGTCGTGAAAATGCTGACTTTGAACTGGTACAGAAAATACGGTCATTGGTTTTTTTTGGGTTGCATTTATTTTCATATTATCTGATTTAAAGAAAAGCTCGGTACTATAATGTAACTGGGATTTTATATGTTCTCAGGGGTCTCACAGTCTGACAGCTTGCCGTCACTGCATGGAACCCTGCCACACTTCATCCAGGAACCAGAGGATGCCTACATTGTCAAAAGCAACCCTACCAAGCTGCGCTGTCGAGCCACTCCCGCCTTACAGATATTTTTCAAATGCAACGGGGAATGGGTGCATCAGAACGAACACGCATCTCATGAATACAAAGACCTCGTCACAGGTGAGGTTAGATTGTGTTTTTTTCTCCCAACAATGTAATACTGGATTCAAAAAACTTTTTACTTGTAGCAGTAACCCTTTTCAAAATGAAAACTTAAACTTAAAAGATAGAAAGTGCAACAACAAGAAATCTGGCAAAGACAAGTAAGCAATCCGAGTAAAGTACACTACTCACATAATCAATCATTTTAAAGTACAACCTATATAGCCTAATAATTTTCTCTCATAAGAAATAAAGCTATTGCTTTTATTGAAAATATGAATTCAACAAAGACATTTCAGAAAGACAATAGTAGTATTTTCTATAAATGAAGTGAGTAAAGCGTTACTGTGATATATTTCATTATCACTGTGAATGAACTGCTGAGAATACATGAACTTCCTGTAATGTAAAGTAATGACCCTTAAAAAACAGGAATACCCTCTTCCTGTCTGCATCACTTTTCCATAGTTTGTATTAAGTTTGATTTTTTGGTTCATTTTATCAAATATGAAGTTGGTGTAAAGTGTTTTACGGCTGATACACTGAAATAATACGATTGATTTAATTATTAACACAGGTGTTTGACTCGACTTGACTCAGACTTTGACCTCACTAACTCGTGACTTGACTCAGACTTTGACCTCACTAACTCGTGACTTGACTCAGACTTTGACCTCACTAACTCGTGACTTGACTCAGACTTTGACCTCACTAACTCGTGACTTGACTCAGACTTTGACCTCACTAACTCGTGACTTGACTCAGACTTTGACCTCACTAACTCATGACTTGACTCAGACTTTGTCCCTCTGACTTGGAAAGACTTGCCTTTTTGACGGTGTTATAATGTTCTGGTATATATGTATCTATAGATATATATATATCTATAGATATATATGGAGGTCCCAATGACAGAGAGGGGGGGAGGGCGGGGCTACTCCAAGCTCCTCCCCACAAGCCAGAACTGTATATCAAATGAACTTCTGTTGCTGGACATGAAATATGTCTTAAAAACCAACAAAAGCTTTTGGCCAAAAACTGCACAATCATAATTAAAAGACTACTGGGAATTATTTTACAAAAAAAATATGGTTGGAGTGGGACTTTAAAACAAAAACACAAGTGACATTTTTTTTTTCATATAGCTGGAAATATATTCAGGGGTTAAATCCCTACAATGTGAAGAGGTTAGGACCTTAGACGACAACTTGGACTTTTCTGTCATTGTTCAGTACTTGGAACCAGACTTAGCTGTGTCCTAAAAAAGAACAACTCAGTCCCTACTTCTATTCAAAATTCATAGGATGCACTTAATGTTATCCAATATTTATCTTTATAATTCATATTTAAAACCGTATTACCAGTTATTCTACCATTTTGATTTAATTTGTTGATTTAATTTTCAGCCAGAATAACATTTAAAAGTCAGACTCCAATAAAAATTGTACTTTTGGTGTTTTTAACATGTTCTTTTGGTCTTTTTTTCACAGAACAGACAAAGAAAATTAAGATCAAAATTGCATTTATGAGTACTGCTTTATTCAACTTTTTATGAATCAGGAGCAGATGGAAAAATGCTGCTGGAAAATGGCAGTATTTATTGTTGTAGAAGATGCGATGGACAGGCTACAAGCTCCCTGCTCTGCTTCATTCTGATTCCTCCACTTGTGGACAAGTAGATCCATGTGCGTCTTTGTTTTCCCAGTCTGACTTGGTATCTGGATAAAAACTGTACAGCTGGATACCTTCAATATTGTTCACCTTTTTTGTTGCATCAGTAATGTTAGGATAGGGCTGTGAGGAACTGTAGGCTTGCAGGAAAGAGTGTAAACAAAAGCAGGGTCTCATTGTGCCAGTCCCAAGGCTGGATAAATACAGAGGGTTGTGTCAGGAAGGGCATCTTTGCCAAACCAAATATGCAAGTCCAACCTATGATAGCCATCGGTCGAGTGCCGGAAAACATCTGCCATTGATGCTGTTCACCAACAGGATGTAGGTGGACATTTGATTTTGCTGTTTGGTTGAAGAAAGACTGGAGGAAGGTGTGTTCATAGGAAGAAAGAGAAGAGAGAAGTCATGAGTCTTGGACAGAGAGGAGGGACATTTAATGTTGAAACTATGACAGGAAACGGTAGAGAGTTAGTTGACATGATGCAGAGGAGGAAGTTAGACATACGTGTGTCCAGGAGACCAGGTGGAAAGTCAGCAAGGCTAGATATTTAGGATCAGGGTTCAAGTTGTTCTATCATAGTGGAGATGGGAAGAGACATGGAGTAGGAGTTATCTTAAAGCAGGAGTTTGTTAGGAGTAATTTGACCATAATTTGAACTGTCTGTTATGAACTGAAATCTGGCTTGGTGCTTATCCACCAGCTATTCTCACTGAGGCTTCTCCACCTAATTTTAACTTTTTATTTTCAATCAGGGGAGTTACAAGAGGTAGTGGAACAGCATCAATTGCTCAACAAGATTTTAAAACTGAAGTTATTGCTTCAGCTGTTTATTCTTCATATGTGCATCATTCGCTTTTGTTCTGCAACCCACCTATTTTAGCAGTCACTGTTTACAGACCACCAAATCCTCCTTCAGGTTTCCCACAAGAATTTTCTGAGTTTTTATCCATCATTCTTTTAAGGCATAATAGGTTTTTAATTACTGGAGATTGTAATCTTCACGTTGACAACCTGACAGGTCCTTTTGCCTTTGAGTTTCTAAATCTTTTAAATATTATGGATTTTACCCAGCTTGTTGCACAGTCTACTCACAACCGAGGACACACCCTGGACTTGGTCATTACCTACGGCCTGTCTGCTGGTGTGTCCTCTTTGGTTGACTTGGCTGTGTCAGACCATTATTGTGTGTTTTTTAAAGTGACCGGTTCTATCCAGCAGGAGACCTCAATGAGGACTGTGAGGAAACGATATATAAATCCTGAAGTGGCTGCAAATTTTATTGACATTTTAAAACAAACTCCTGCTCAGATTTTACCTCAATCCTGCGATTCCTTGAAAGCGAATCCAAAAACACCTTGGAGAAATGGGCTACTTTAACTCTTAAGAGAATTTGCAGACGAGCAGAGAGAAAGTTTAGAAAAACCAATTTAACAGTCGACTATGAATTTTTAAAAGATCAACTGAAAATTTACAACCACGCTGTCAAACAGGCAAGGACACTTTATTTTTCCAATCTCATCACAGACAATAAACACAATCCCCGGTTTCTTTTTAAAACAATAGATTTTTTATTAAACAAAGATTTTAATAAATCTATAATGCCTCACTCACAGCTACATGTGAGGACTTTGCAAACCACTTCAGGAGTAAAATCACTGCTATCAGATCTAACCTTCAACCGGTTCATAGCACTAATTGTAAAAGATCTGTGGCGTTGGCTTTACCTGAGGAAACACTGGAGAGTTTTGTCCTGGTTGATGAGAAGATGCTTTGTTAAGTTTTTTCCCAAGCAAACACTACAACCTGCCTTTTAGATCCCATTCCCACTTTTCTTTAAAAAACCTGTTATGGATTCTTCGAGCCGGAGCTTTTAGCATAGTAAACTGCTCTCTTCCCCGCTGCCTGTAAGACGGCGGGGGTGAGGCCCCTTCTGAAGAAGAACAACCTGGATCCAAATATTATGGATAATTACCTCTTTCTAACTTAGCATTTTTAGGTAAAATTATTGAAAAAATTGTTTTTACTCAATTACATTATTTTTTAAATAAAAATAATATTTTAGAAAAGTGTCAGTGTGGTTTTAGGACAAATCACAGTACTGAGACGGCCCTTTTAAAGAATTTAACTGACGTGGAATTACATCAGGGACCAGCTCTGAGCCCCTTCCTGTTTACAATGATGATGGACAGGCTGACAGATGAGGTTAGAGAGGCATCACCATGGACTTTGATGTTTGCAGATGCTTTTGTGATTTGTAGTGAAAGCAGGGAACAGGTGGAGGAGGAGCTAGAGAGGTGAAGGTTTACCTTAGAATGAAGAGAAATGAAGATTAAGCGCAGCAAGACGGAGTACATGTGTGTGAATGAGAGGGATCCACTTGGAAGGCCGAATCTGAATTCTTCCCCTATCCCTATGGCTTCGTCCTTTCTCCAACATTTCGCCCTCCAACCTGAGACTTATGGAAAAATAGTGTCTTCAAATTCAGGACGACACTCCCACTCGATGGTGTCACCAATAGTCGCCAGTCAGCTACGTTGGCACGGACCTACTAGTACTCGGAAATACATAACCATTTTGGTTTTATAACTTTTAATATGTCACGCTAAAACAAAAAAGTCATTACTTACATTTAAATGTAAACTAATGTGCTTCAGAGCGCACCCATGAGCTTCTACTCTGTGGAACAATGCAATGCAGATTACCCTCACAGTGGAGGGCTCTGTAACTCTCCACTGCAAGGGTTAGCCCTTAAAAAAAAGTCATACGTCCCGCTCCCTTCAAATGCCCTTACAATTGGAGGGGTAGGGAGAAACCGGAGGGGTAAGGGAAGAATATGGATTCAGCCAAAGAGTGAGGTTATAGGGAAAAGAAATAAAGAAGGTGGAAGACTTGAAATATCAGGGTCAACAGTTGAAAGAAGAGTGGGAAGAGAAGTGTAGAAGTGAGTGCAGGCAGGTTGGACTGGGTGGAGAAAAGTGTCAGGTGGGATGTGTGATTGAAAAGTTTCAGCTCAAATGAAAGGAAAGACGTACAATACTGTGGTGAGACCAGCCATGTTGTTCAGTCTACAGACAGTGGAACTGAAGAAAAGACAGTAAGCAGAGCTGGAGGTAGCAGAGATGAAGACGCTGAGGTTCTCTTTGAGAGTGACCAGGATGGGTAGGGTCAGGAATAAATACATCAGTGGAACAACACTTGCTAGAGGTTTTGGAGATAACATCAGAGTCCAGACAGATGGTTCAGATATGTCCAGAGGAAAGACAGTGAATATATTGGTAGTGTTGGTAGAAGAATGCTTAGTCTAGAGCTGCCAGGTAAGAGATGTAGAGGAAGACCAAAGAGGAGGTTTATGAATGCAGTGAATGAAGACATGAAGGTAGCCGGTGTTAGAGCAGAGGATGCAGAAGACGGGGTTAGATAGAGCAAGCTGATTCGCTGTGGCGACCTCTAGAGGGAAAAGTCAAAAGAAAAAGATTTATTTTAAGTGGTAAATGCTATTGACATTTTCCATTAGTTCTGTTCAGTGCATTTTCAATCAAAACATTAATTTTTGTTGAGGAGTTATCACCTCAAATCATATCCAGCTTGTTTATTAGAATTCCACATTTACAACTACCTTGTTTGTTGATTGATAAAATAGTCACACATCTTGGTCTTAAACTCTTGAATCATCTATTCCATGTGTGGTTTTCCATTTTCATTTAAAGTTTATAAAAAATATCTGTCATTTTGCAGTGGGCTTTCCCTTAATAACGCCACCACTTTAAAGGCTGGAAGTACTTCTACGTGAAATATTTTTCTCTTCTGGTTCTTCCCAAAAATGCTACACAACATTCTAATCTTTGCCTTTGGTGTAGACCTGAATAGAAACAATGCACACAAACAAGAGAACGGATAATGGGGATGCTTCGTGTTGACCTTACAGTTCATAGCAACAGTGCATCATTTTATTCTAGGTTATCAGAGAAGCAGATCTGTAACAAATCAGATTGCTATGGACTAGGACAACTAGACCTCAATGCCCCCAGAAGTCCCTGATACCATCTCTTATCTACCAACCACCAAGGTGAATCACTGTGAGCTGATAAACCTGACAATGCCCTTGACTTCTGAGCAGTAGACACTAAAAGAGCTCTGTGTACAGTATATCTGCTGTGTGTGCTGTGTAACACCTGAAGACAAGTAATCCTGCCAAGAGCTTGCATGTATATTGATTGCATTTTTTATGGATTTTTCTCGTCCCATCTATAAAGAAGCTGTCAGCAGCTGTTTGCAGATTACATTCTAACAAGTTCATTTGAATGTCACTTTGAGGCCTAAATGTTATCGGACTGAGGGATATGCCCACCTTGTATATCTTTTATATCTGTTTTGCTTGTAAACGGGTTACAGTGCAGATTACTCATTTTATTCTGCACAGCTTCAGCGTTTTGGAGCTGCATTTGATGGTCATAACAGCCAAGACGTGACTCAGAAAAACACAGCAGTAAATAACCGACAATGGCGCAGAGTGTGTACTTAGTTTTTGCAAATATTTCTATCTACTACCGTACTTCAGACCAACAAAGTTATGCATCTGCTGACCTTTAAAAATGGACCACTTTAAATGATGACAAGCAGCTCTCAGCATTCAGGCTTGGATCCAATGGGAGAGTAAGGGTGAGTTGTTTTCGTTAAGGACCCAAGCATGCAGACCTGGGCATTGTATAAATAAACTAAACTTGTTGTGAGTGAACAAAAAATCGAGATCAAACTCTGAAAGCTGCTACAGACTTCATTCATATTCTGTACTGCAAGAAATGCTGTGTACATTTTAAAGATCCGCCCTGATGAAAATCTTTTTTTATGTGTGTTTTTAATTTTTTTGTAGCATTTTGTAAGTAACTACACTGGCTTGCAAAAGTATTCAAACCCCTTGAAGTTGTCTACATTTTCTCACATTATGGCCACAAACATAAATATATTTTACTGGAATTTTATGCAAAAGACCAAGACAAAGTGGCACACAATTGTGAAGTGGAAAGAAAATTATGAAAGTGTTCTTTTTTTTTTTTTTTTTACAAATAAAAACCGAAAAAGTGCAGTGTGCAAAAGTATTTAGCCCCCTGTTCTCTGAGTGCATCCAATTGGCTTCAGAAGTTGCTTGATGATTGGTGACTGATCAAATGTTGACTTAATGACTTAATAGAGTCCACCTGTGTGTAGTTTAATCTCAGTACACAAATCCAGCTGCTTTGTGACAATCTCAGTGGTTTGTCAAGAGAATATTGGGGAGAAAACAGCATCATGAAGGGTAAGGAACACACCAGACAGGTCAGGGATACAGTTGTGAAGAAATTTAAAGCAGGGTTAGGCTAGAAAAAGATTTCCCAAGCTTTGAACATCCCACAAACCACTGTTTAGTCCATCATCCACAAATGGAAAGAGTATGACACAACTGCAAACCTACATAGACATGGTCGTCCACCTAAACTAACAGGATGAACAAGGAGACACTGATCAGAGATGCAGCCAAGAGGCCCATGGTGTCTCTGGATGAACTGCAGAAATCTACACTCAGGTGGAGGAATCTGTCCATAGGACAACCATCAGTCGTGCACTGAAAAATATGGAAGAGTGGCAAGAAGAAAGCCATTGTTAAAAGAAAACCACAAGGAGTCCTGTTTGCAGTTTGTCATCAGCCATGTGAATGACCCAGCAAACGTGTGAAAAAGGGTGAGACTAAAATAGAACTTTTTGATCTAAATCCAAAGCACCATGTGTGGTGGAAATCCAACACTGCACATCACTCTGAACACACCATACCCACTGTCAAACATCTAAGCTGACTTCAATCTGAGATTTAATTGTTTTGCAAGGAAGAATGGGGAAAAATTTCAGTCTGTAGAGGTGCAAAGCTGATAGAGACAAACCCCAAAAGACTTGAAGCTGTAAATACAGCAAAAGGGGGTTCCACTAAGTATTGACTCAGAGAGCTGAATACTTTTGCACACTACACTGCAGTTTTTTATTCGTAAAAAGAATTAAACTCTTGTAATTTCCTTTACACTTAGAAATTGTGTACTACTTTGTGTTGGTCTTTCACATACATTTCTACTAAAATATATTTATGTTTGTGGTCATAATTGAGAAAATGTGGAGAAGTTCAAGGGGTTTGAATACATTTGCAAGCTACTGCAATAGTAGATGAATAGATCCATGTACACCTTCTTCTTCCTCGTCTGAGCTGGCATCTGTACTGTACAGCTGGATATCTCCATATGTGTCTGATTATTTGTGAGAGTTGCAGATCAAATTAATTTACAGTGAAGCTTGAAACAGTAAAAATGCTGTAAACTAAATAGACATTTTTTTTAAAGTGCTACTGTTAGTCTGGATTCAAATAGCTTGGGATGGTTTAAAGTTCCCAAAACCCCAAGTGGGAGCAAGGCTAGTGATGGAAGTTCAGTTATTTGGGGAAATTAATTTGCAGGGAACAGGGTTCCTGCACAGTGAAGAAGCAGTTGTGCAGCAAAGATATTGGACTTTTTTGTGGTTGGCATGAAGCTATGCCACCTGCTGTGGGAATTCACACGTCTTTTTGTATTGCAGTGCTCATGCCCCCCCCCCCCCCCTGCTTATGCAGTAGCAGCCTGTGTCATGCTGTTCTTGAGCTGCAGACACATCACTACATGCCCTCTTTGTCATCTGTTTTACCCACATTTACTCTGCGTGCCATTTATCCAAGTGGAGACAATAAGCAGCTGGACATGTTGTTTGCCAACACCAAGTAGGAATGTTTTGCTTTTTTCCTCCATCTTCTGGGGAAAGCTGACCACAATATTATTCTTTTGCAACCTGTGTATAAACCTGATTTGCACAGCCTATGGTACCATGTGTTTTAAAAAAAAAAAAACAGTGTACTGTGGAAACCAAAGAGTCTCTGAGAAACTGCTTCAACAGAACTGTAAGATTGGAGATCTATAACCCACATAGACATGAATGCCATCTCAGACTGCATAAATATGTAAACTTCAATTCTAAAAACAATTGACAGTGAGGTGGACATCACAATGGGCAACATTGGACAATCATTCAGGACAATGATAGTTCTATCAATAAATTGTTAAATTATTCATGCTCTCTTGAAGTTGAGGAGAGTTTTCCGATCTGGACTGATGGCTGTACAAATCAGCTGAGGAGAAAGCTTCAGATGGAAAATAGAGAAGCAACTCTGGCAGCAGGAAATCTGTGTCTTGTAGTCATGGAGTGAGGACTGCCTTGAAACTATCTCTAGCTTCAAAGAACCCTGTAAATTTGGTTGAGGATAGAAGATCTAACGATCTAAATCAAGATTTCTAATCTTGATAAAGACAGGAGATTCCTGTCTACTACCTATGCGTGTGTTAAGGGGGGTGATGGATGCAGTTTGTCTACTGGACCTCCATCGGTGAGGAGGAAGCATCCTCTCATTTCTTCATCATTTTGTAGTTTACTTGACAGACTTCTCCAACACTTTCAATGACCCACTCCAATGAATATGGTGTTTGTAACATGTTCTTGTGGCATTCTCCTCATAATTGTATTTTTGATTATTCCTTTGTTCAAATTGTTGTCAATCTGGAGGAGATGAAAAAAAGGCAGTTATAACCTTTTAGAAACCAGCTCATGAACAAGGTGGATAAAAGTTAGTCATTGCTGGAAAAAAAGACTTTGAAGCAAATAAGCACAACCGATTGTTAAACAGTACATATTACACAATAATAAAAAGTCAAAAAATATTTTTTTCACATAAATTACATTAAATATTTTAAAAGCCAAACTAAATGAACAGCCTTGTTGCTTTTAATAAAAATTTAGCAAAAAACTTGAGATGTTTTTTGTTAAATATCAGCATTACAGAATTGGTAAATTGTAGGTGTCTTTTCTTAGCTAAACGTAGCTGTCATATACTGTATCTTGACGCAAAAGTCACCCTGGCAGTCTCTTTCAGGTTGCCATGAAAATGTCTTTGCCTCACCAAAACTGGGTGAAGGTCAGGGTGGAAGATCTAAGTGATCCCCTGTAAACTAGTCCCTTCCTGCCCACAAAACATGTCCCTGACAGTGGAGGAGAAGGAGTGTGTGCTACTCGTCGGTGCCTTCCCTCTCTTGGCACTTTCCTAATTGTAATTACTGGCTCCAGCCCAGGACTGTGAAAGGAAATCAGCATCCACTTGGCTCTATCAGGGGAAAACTCTTTATCCTTGTTTGTTTCAAGAGAGGGTTCCCTCTGGGAAGGATGTTCCCATTTGCTTTAATGTGATTTTAACTGAGACTGCTAAAAAATAGATCTAACTAAATATCAGTTGGAGATTCACACACACACACACACACACACACACACCCACACACGCACACACACACACACACACACACACACACATATTGAATCACGCTGTTCAGCAGTTATCTAGTGAGCAGAAGGACTGGAAAAAAGTGGTGACAGAGGACTATTTACTTTCCTTCTTCCCATAGTGTGTGCATGTTATCATTTGTAAGCAAAGTAAATCATAAACTGTACAATAGTGCTCCACTTTTTGGTTGTAGAGGAAGGTGGGGAGTGTTAGGGGTCATGGACTGTAAGCATTTATCAGTGGGTAGATTTGTGGGTTCATGTTTAAAAATAACAAAATATATAAGCCGACTATGAATTTTTAAAAGATCAACTGAAAATTTACAACCACGCTGTCAAACAGGCAAGGACACTTTATTTTTCCAATCTCATCACAGACAATAAACACAATCCCCGGTTTCTTTTTAAAACAATAGATTTTTTATTAAACAAAGATTTTAATAAATCTATAATGCCTCACTCACAGCTACATGTGAGGACTTTGCAAACCACTTCAGGAGTAAAATCACTGCTATCAGATCTAACCTTCAACCGGTTCATAGCACTAATTGTAAAAGATCTGTGGCGTTGGCTTTACCTGAGGAAACACTGGAGAGTTTTGTCCTGGTTGATGAGAAGATGCTTTGTTAAGTTTTTTCCCAAGCAAACACTACAACCTGCCTTTTAGATCCCATTCCCACTTTTCTTTAAAAAACCTGTTATGGATTCTTCGAGCCGGAGCTTTTAGCATAGTAAACTGCTCTCTTCCCCGCTGCCTGTAAGACGGCGGGGGTGAGGCCCCTTCTGAAGAAGAACAACCTGGATCCAAATATTATGGATAATTACCTCTTTCTAACTTAGCATTTTTAGGTAAAATTATTGAAAAAATTGTTTTTACTCAATTACATTATTTTTTAAATAAAAATAATATTTTAGAAAAGTGTCAGTGTGGTTTTAGGACAAATCACAGTACTGAGACGGCCCTTTTAAAGAATTTAACTGACGTGGAATTACATCAGGGACCAGCTCTGAGCCCCTTCCTGTTTACAATGATGATGGACAGGCTGACAGATGAGGTTAGAGAGGCATCACCATGGACTTTGATGTTTGCAGATGCTTTTGTGATTTGTAGTGAAAGCAGGGAACAGGTGGAGGAGGAGCTAGAGAGGTGAAGGTTTACCTTAGAATGAAGAGAAATGAAGATTAAGCGCAGCAAGACGGAGTACATGTGTGTGAATGAGAGGGATCCACTTGGAAGGCCGAATCTGAATTCTTCCCCTATCCCTATGGCTTCGTCCTTTCTCCAACATTTCGCCCTCCAACCTGAGACTTATGGAAAAATAGTGTCTTCAAATTCAGGACGACACTCCCACTCGATGGTGTCACCAATAGTCGCCAGTCAGCTACGTTGGCACGGACCTACTAGTACTCGGAAATACATAACCATTTTGGTTTTATAACTTTTAATATGTCACGCTAAAACAAAAAAGTCATTACTTACATTTAAATGTAAACTAATGTGCTTCAGAGCGCACCCATGAGCTTCTACTCTGTGGAACAATGCAATGCAGATTACCCTCACAGTGGAGGGCTCTGTAACTCTCCACTGCAAGGGTTAGCCCTTAAAAAAAAGTCATACGTCCCGCTCCCTTCAAATGCCCTTACAATTGGAGGGTAGGGAGAAACCGGAGGGGTAAGGGAAGAATATGGATTCAGCCAAAGAGTGAGGTTATAGGGAAAAGAAATAAAGAAGGTGGAAGACTTGAAATATCAGGGTCAACAGTTGAAAGAAGAGTGGGAAGAGAAGTGTAGAAGTGAGTGCAGGCAGGTTGGACTGGGTGGAGAAAAGTGTCAGGTGGGATGTGTGATTGAAAAGTTTCAGCTCAAATGAAAGGAAAGACGTACAATACTGTGGTGAGACCAGCCATGTTGTTCAGTCTACAGACAGTGGAACTGAAGAAAAGACAGTAAGCAGAGCTGGAGGTAGCAGAGATGAAGACGCTGAGGTTCTCTTTGAGAGTGACCAGGATGGGTAGGGTCAGGAATAAATACATCAGTGGAACAACACTTGCTAGAGGTTTTGGAGATAACATCAGAGTCCAGACAGATGGTTCAGATATGTCCAGAGGAAAGACAGTGAATATATTGGTAGTGTTGGTAGAAGAATGCTTAGTCTAGAGCTGCCAGGTAAGAGATGTAGAGGAAGACCAAAGAGGAGGTTTATGAATGCAGTGAATGAAGACATGAAGGTAGCCGGTGTTAGAGCAGAGGATGCAGAAGACGGGGTTAGATAGAGCAAGCTGATTCGCTGTGGCGACCTCTAGAGGGAAAAGTCAAAAGAAAAAGATTTATTTTAAGTGGTAAATGCTATTGACATTTTCCATTAGTTCTGTTCAGTGCATTTTCAATCAAAACATTAATTTTTGTTGAGGAGTTATCACCTCAAATCATATCCAGCTTGTTTATTAGAATTCCACATTTACAACTACCTTGTTTGTTGATTGATAAAATAGTCACACATCTTGGTCTTAAACTCTTGAATCATCTATTCCATGTGTGGTTTTCCATTTTCATTTAAAGTTTATAAAAAATATCTGTCATTTTGCAGTGGGCTTTCCCTTAATAACGCCACCACTTTAAAGGCTGGAAGTACTTCTACGTGAAATATTTTTCTCTTCTGGTTCTTCCCAAAAATGCTACACAACATTCTAATCTTTGCCTTTGGTGTAGACCTGAATAGAAACAATGCACACAAACAAGAGAACGGATAATGGGGATGCTTCGTGTTGACCTTACAGTTCATAGCAACAGTGCATCATTTTATTCTAGGTTATCAGAGAAGCAGATCTGTAACAAATCAGATTGCTATGGACTAGGACAACTAGACCTCAATGCCCCCAGAAGTCCCTGATACCATCTCTTATCTACCAACCACCAAGGTGAATCACTGTGAGCTGATAAACCTGACAATGCCCTTGACTTCTGAGCAGTAGACACTAAAAGAGCTCTGTGTACAGTATATCTGCTGTGTGTGCTGTGTAACACCTGAAGACAAGTAATCCTGCCAAGAGCTTGCATGTATATTGATTGCATTTTTTATGGATTTTTCTCGTCCCATCTATAAAGAAGCTGTCAGCAGCTGTTTGCAGATTACATTCTAACAAGTTCATTTGAATGTCACTTTGAGGCCTAAATGTTATCGGACTGAGGGATATGCCCACCTTGTATATCTTTTATATCTGTTTTGCTTGTAAACGGGTTACAGTGCAGATTACTCATTTTATTCTGCACAGCTTCAGCGTTTTGGAGCTGCATTTGATGGTCATAACAGCCAAGACGTGACTCAGAAAAACACAGCAGTAAATAACCGACAATGGCGCAGAGTGTGTACTTAGTTTTTGCAAATATTTCTATCTACTACCGTACTTCAGACCAACAAAGTTATGCATCTGCTGACCTTTAAAAATGGACCACTTTAAATGATGACAAGCAGCTCTCAGCATTCAGGCTTGGATCCAATGGGAGAGTAAGGGTGAGTTGTTTTCGTTAAGGACCCAAGCATGCAGACCTGGGCATTGTATAAATAAACTAAACTTGTTGTGAGTGAACAAAAAATCGAGATCAAACTCTGAAAGCTGCTACAGACTTCATTCATATTCTGTACTGCAAGAAATGCTGTGTACATTTTAAAGATCCGCCCTGATGAAAATCTTTTTTTATGTGTGTTTTTAATTTTTTTGTAGCATTTTGTAAGTAACTACACTGGCTTGCAAAAGTATTCAAACCCCTTGAAGTTGTCTACATTTTCTCACATTATGGCCACAAACATAAATATATTTTACTGGAATTTTATGCAAAAGACCAAGACAAAGTGGCACACAATTGTGAAGTGGAAAGAAAATTATGAAAGTGTTCTTTTTTTTTTTTTTTTTACAAATAAAAACCGAAAAAGTGCAGTGTGCAAAAGTATTTAGCCCCCTGTTCTCTGAGTGCATCCAATTGGCTTCAGAAGTTGCTTGATGATTGGTGACTGATCAAATGTTGACTTAATGACTTAATAGAGTCCACCTGTGTGTAGTTTAATCTCAGTACACAAATCCAGCTGCTTTGTGACAATCTCAGTGGTTTGTCAAGAGAATATTGGGGAGAAAACAGCATCATGAAGGGTAAGGAACACACCAGACAGGTCAGGGATACAGTTGTGAAGAAATTTAAAGCAGGGTTAGGCTAGAAAAAGATTTCCCAAGCTTTGAACATCCCACAAACCACTGTTTAGTCCATCATCCACAAATGGAAAGAGTATGACACAACTGCAAACCTACATAGACATGGTCGTCCACCTAAACTAACAGGCAGAACGAGGAGACACTGATCAGAGATGCAGCCAAGAGGCCCATGGTGTCTCTGGATGAACTGCAGAAATCTACACTCAGGTGGAGGAATCTGTCCATAGGACAACCATCAGTCGTGCACTGAAAAATATGGAAGAGTGGCAAGAAGAAAGCCATTGTTAAAAGAAAACCACAAGGAGTCCTGTTTGCAGTTTGTCATCAGCCATGTGAATGACCCAGCAAACGTGTGAAAAAGGGTGAGACTAAAATAGAACTTTTTGATCTAAATCCAAAGCACCATGTGTGGTGGAAATCCAACACTGCACATCACTCTGAACACACCATACCCACTGTCAAACATCTAAGCTGACTTCAATCTGAGATTTAATTGTTTTGCAAGGAAGAATGGGGAAAAATTTCAGTCTGTAGAGGTGCAAAGCTGATAGAGACAAACCCCAAAAGACTTGAAGCTGTAAATACAGCAAAAGGGGGTTCCACTAAGTATTGACTCAGAGAGCTGAATACTTTTGCACACTACACTGCAGTTTTTTATTCGTAAAAAGAATTAAACTCTTGTAATTTCCTTTACACTTAGAAATTGTGTACTACTTTGTGTTGGTCTTTCACATACATTTCTACTAAAATATATTTATGTTTGTGGTCATAATTGAGAAAATGTGGAGAAGTTCAAGGGGTTTGAATACATTTGCAAGCTACTGCAATAGTAGATGAATAGATCCATGTACACCTTCTTCTTCCTCGTCTGAGCTGGCATCTGTACTGTACAGCTGGATATCTCCATATGTGTCTGATTATTTGTGAGAGTTGCAGATCAAATTAATTTACAGTGAAGCTTGAAACAGTAAAAATGCTGTAAACTAAATAGACATTTTTTTTAAAGTGCTACTGTTAGTCTGGATTCAAATAGCTTGGGATGGTTTAAAGTTCCCAAAACCCCAAGTGGGAGCAAGGCTAGTGATGGAAGTTCAGTTATTTGGGGAAATTAATTTGCAGGGAACAGGGTTCCTGCACAGTGAAGAAGCAGTTGTGCAGCAAAGATATTGGACTTTTTTGTGGTTGGCATGAAGCTATGCCACCTGCTGTGGGAATTCACACGTCTTTTTGTATTGCAGTGCTCATGCCCCCCCCCCCCCCCCCCCCCCCTGCTTATGCAGTAGCAGCCTGTGTCATGCTGTTCTTGAGCTGCAGACACATCACTACATGCCCTCTTTGTCATCTGTTTTACCCACATTTACTCTGCGTGCCATTTATCCAAGTGGAGACAATAAGCAGCTGGACATGTTGTTTGCCAACACCAAGTAGGAATGTTTTGCTTTTTTCCTCCATCTTCTGGGGAAAGCTGACCACAATATTATTCTTTTGCAACCTGTGTATAAACCTGATTTGCACAGCCTATGGTACCATGTGTTGTAAAAAAAAAAAAACAGTGTACTGTGGAAACCAAAGAGTCTCTGAGAAACTGCTTCAACAGAACTGTAAGATTGGAGATCTATAACCCACATAGACATGAATGCCATCTCAGACTGCATAAATATGTAAACTTCAATTCTAAAAACAATTGACAGTGAGGTGGACATCACAATGGGCAACATTGGACAATCATTCAGGACAATGATAGTTCTATCAATAAATTGTTAAATTATTCATGCTCTCTTGAAGTTGAGGAGAGTTTTCCGATCTGGACTGATGGCTGTACAAATCAGCTGAGGAGAAAGCTTCAGATGGAAAATAGAGAAGCAACTCTGGCAGCAGGAAATCTGTGTCTTGTAGTCATGGAGTGAGGACTGCCTTGAAACTATCTCTAGCTTCAAAGAACCCTGTAAATTTGGTTGAGGATAGAAGATCTAACGATCTAAATCAAGATTTCTAATCTTGATAAAGACAGGAGATTCCTGTCTACTACCTATGCGTGTGTTAAGGGGGTGATGGATGCAGTTTGTCTACTGGACCTCCATCGGTGAGGAGGAAGCATCCTCTCATTTCTTCATCATTTTGTAGTTTACTTGACAGACTTCTCCAACACTTTCAATGACCCACTCCAATGAATATGGTGTTTGTAACATGTTCTTGTGGCATTCTCCTCATAATTGTATTTTTGATTATTCCTTTGTTCAAATTGTTGTCAATCTGGAGGAGATGAAAAAAAGGCAGTTATAACCTTTTAGAAACCAGCTCATGAACAAGGTGGATAAAAGTTAGTCATTGCTGGAAAAAAAGACTTTGAAGCAAATAAGCACAACCGATTGTTAAACAGTACATATTACACAATAATAAAAAGTCAAAAAATATTTTTTTCACATAAATTACATTAAATATTTTAAAAGCCAAACTAAATGAACAGCCTTGTTGCTTTTAATAAAAATTTAGCAAAAAACTTGAGATGTTTTTTGTTAAATATCAGCATTACAGAATTGGTAAATTGTAGGTGTCTTTTCTTAGCTAAACGTAGCTGTCATATACTGTATCTTGACGCAAAAGTCACCCTGGCAGTCTCTTTCAGGTTGCCATGAAAATGTCTTTGCCTCACCAAAACTGGGTGAAGGTCAGGGTGGAAGATCTAAGTGATCCCCTGTAAACTAGTCCCTTCCTGCCCACAAAACATGTCCCTGACAGTGGAGGAGAAGGAGTGTGTGCTACTCGTCGGTGCCTTCCCTCTCTTGGCACTTTCCTAATTGTAATTACTGGCTCCAGCCCAGGACTGTGAAAGGAAATCAGCATCCACTTGGCTCTATCAGGGGAAAACTCTTTATCCTTGTTTGTTTCAAGAGAGGGTTCCCTCTGGGAAGGATGTTCCCATTTGCTTTAATGTGATTTTAACTGAGACTGCTAAAAAATAGATCTAACTAAATATCAGTTGGAGATTCACACACACACACACACACACACACACACCCACACACGCACACACACACACACACACACACACACACATATTGAATCACGCTGTTCAGCAGTTATCTAGTGAGCAGAAGGACTGGAAAAAAGTGGTGACAGAGGACTATTTACTTTCCTTCTTCCCATAGTGTGTGCATGTTATCATTTGTAAGCAAAGTAAATCATAAACTGTACAATAGTGCTCCACTTTTTGGTTGTAGAGGAAGGTGGGGAGTGTTAGGGGTCATGGACTGTAAGCATTTATCAGTGGGTAGATTTGTGGGTTCATGTTTAAAAATAACAAAATATATAAGCCTATTTATGTTTAAAAAAGTCACTCCTGAGTGTAAGACACACCCCTGGCCAAATAATGCAAAAAGCAGTGACTTATACTCAGAAATCTACGCTTTTGTAATGTAAGAATGTTGAATTATTTCTTACTTTCATGTAAATTCTAAAAAGGAACTGCAGCGGGAAGATTGTTGGTTTATGTGCTGTTTTGTATGATCTTGATGGGGTTGCCAGGTTGACGGTAGATCTGAGTTGACAAATGAGATGTGACATCCCACCACCTCCAGAGGAACTTGGCCACCACAGTCTCACCTGGCTTTTACAGCACAACCTGTATATCTCCTACTGAAATGTTACGGCCTCTACAGACAGGATTGATGGTATCATTGCCCCTGGGGTTGCTTTGTGAGTGAGTTAATGGGGTTGTTAACTGTATGTGGCCTGGACAGTACACCTCTCCCACACAAATACTTTTACCCTCTTAACTCCACAATAGACTCCTAGGGGACAAGAGGAGTTATAACTTCCCCTTTTCTGGGGATGCTTTTATTCAGCCTTACCACACATTTGCTGCCAGAGCTGACACTGTAAAATATTTATAAAAAAAAAAAATCATGAGAAAAAAAGGCACTTTGCCACTGGTGGTGAGTCAGCAGATTTCACTTTATTGCCTAAGTTATCTCAGGGGTATCAATGCGTATACCGGTGTACTTATATCCAATTCTGAACCTTGGAAATTAAGGTTTCAGAAAGGCTTTAGAAACCATGCAAATATAAATGTCCCAGCAACACACGTTATGGTTTGCATGGCTTTCTATTTTTACTTTTAGCTTTTTTTTCCTTTGCAAATGGTATAGTAAATCTGCTTTTGTCAGTGATTCTGGCTTAAGCCTTTTGCTCAGCTCAAACTCACTGTTACTGTTAGTCATAGCTTATCTACATTATCTGCCTACTGGAAAATGTTTAAACATCTTTGTTAACTTAACTTACCTCACATCAAACAGTCTCATTACAGTCTACAGCTGCTAGGGCTTTGCAAACCTGTAGCAATATATTAGCTGTGTACTAACTGTACTTTAATTCACTTAAACCAGGGGTCTGCTACCTGAGGCTGTGGAGCCACAAGGCTCTTTTACCCCTACATTGTGGCTCTGGTTAAAGAAAAATAAAATGTTTTTTAATTTTTAAAAGTTAGGCATTCTTTGGACTACAAAGTGCATCAAGTGAAACCAAACAGTCAGACAAGTCAAACGTTATTCATCTATTTACAAATTGTTGAAGCATATCTTTGTTCATCTTTTGACACATCAGGGGTCGCCATAGCGAATCAGCTGTTACTGATCCACACATTTGGTTTGGCAGAGGACTGGCACAAGGAGACCTAGACTCCTGAATCCTTGTTGCTACACAGGTAGGAAATAACTTAAAGGGTCTTGCCTAAGGACCCCCATACAGGATAATCACTCTCCCTGGGAATTGAACCTTGATTTTCCCATGTGCCAGTCCTTCATTTAACCAAAGAACTGAAGCATGGGTTGGTTCGCACTTTACCAAAGTTGTACTATAACATTTTCACAGTTTTTTGAGCACCACAGAAAGTCAGTTGGGATCATAAAATACAGCCAGAATTCTTACATAGGGTGTGCTGGATTACGGATTTTCTTTTTTAAGGATTTTAAGTGCGCCTTGAGGTCAGAAAGATATTATTTGTTGCTCTGAGATGATCCTACATGGACTTTAAAGCTCACTTGACTGTTTACACATGTTCTTTTGTATCTTTAAGTGCTTTAAGGTAGTCAGTTCTAACCCCACACCACCTCAGAATGCTTTTTCACTCAAGTTCAAGTGGATTTTCATTTCTTTTACTTACAGTGCCCAGTTTCCTTCCTGTTACCACTGAGCTATAGCAGAATTCTTGCAGAGAACGTTAGGCTGTTGTGAGCATTCCTTATGGAATGTTGTTCCCAAAAACAAACGATATAGTTGTCTTATACAAGTGAGTGTGCTTAAAACAGCTAAATAACAACTCTTTTAGAAATGACAAAAGCATATGTTACAGTAATGTATGCATGCACACCTTGAGCATACCCTTAAGTGCTAAACTAAGTTACAGAAAGTCTTGCCTTTCACTTTTCGATAAATATTTACATGTATGTGTGTATTTATGTATGCACTACTAAAGTATGTTGATTTTTTTCTCTTATCACCTCCTAACCTATCAAAATGTGTCTTATGTGAGCTGCATGTTTTTGAATTTGTCAGACTTGATTTCATGCTTTGCTGGCTTGAAATTGGGTATCCTTTGAAAAAGTGATTGCTGTGGGTGGCGACCATCCCTGCTTTCAAACTTAGAGTTAGGCTTTGTTCAGGAGATTAAAGTAAAAACTGCGATGTTCTCCAACATACCTCCCAACAGGATGAGTTTACATACGTGTTAGTGGGATTTAGTTGTCGCGTGTGTCAGCCTGCTTTACAAATTCATAACCTGAATAGGAGACATGGTGGCTGGTTTATTTTTAACACCACCGCAGAGCTTTAAGTCGTCCAGTTACTAAACAGCAGAGGTAGAATTCAAAAAGATACCTGCAATTTTCTTCCATCAGTCCTTGTGTGCGAACCAGCCTTGTAGTGGGAGTGCACATAATGAGACCCTGATAGAGAATTATGCTAATGTGTTACTGCTGTTGTGAGATGAGTGCGGTGTCATTGGATTTATTTAAAGATTCCCTTCGTGGCTCTTTCTGTGTGGGTGGCAGGGAAGTACAGCCAAGCACTCCGGCAAGAAAGACATTGAATTGGCTTGTGAGAATAAAAATATTGTCTACTGACAAAGGCATAACTGGAGGAGACATATGAATGCAGATGTTTGTCCTCAGGAAGCTGATTTCACAAAGGCCTCAGTGTTCCAGCCTACATAGAATGCTGTGAGCTTTAAGTCACTTGAGGAAAACAACCCTTCTAGAATATAATCCATTTATAAGTGAGTTCTTTGGAAGAAATGACAGTGGTAAATCTTTAAATATGTCCTCCTCATTAAAGAAAAATAATTAAACTGTGCTTCAAACATCTGGAACAAGTATATATTTTTTTATTTAAACTAGGAAAACTTGTTTTTGGTTTGTGTGATCCTCAAATACAAACTTTACAGAGTCGAGAAATAATAACGGGACTCTGTATTTAAACAAGCAAGATTTTATGTTCTACCAACTGTCAAGTGCAAACTCTATACTGTTATAACGATTGTTGTTACCACTTATGTTAAATTCTCATGGCTGTTTATTTGAGTATTCTTGGTTGCAGATTTCCTTGTAATAATTTATAAGAGAAATTGACTTAGAATTAAAAAAATGAGGCCTACCATATTTTCCACACTATAGGAGCAATTAAAAAACTCAATTTGTTTAGAAACCGCCCCTGATAATCCAGAGCCCCTCATATTTGGCCTTACTCTGGTTGTGTTTACTGATGTTGATGTGATTTTGAGAGGTACACAGCTCTCTCTCAAAATGTCAGTCTGTTATTTTAAGAGTTGAAAACAAGGTGTTCTATTAAATATGAGAATGTGCTTAATGTGTAGCAGTGTCAGATTGTGTTTTTGTGCATGTTACTTACAAGGTTGGGAGTTAGCATAGTCGCAGTGTTGCACACAGTAACTAGAGGGACATGACACATTTCCATGAGATCACATAAAGTCTTCATGGGAGTAAGCAGTTTTTTTTAATATTTGCGAACAAGACAACAATTCTAAATTAAAAATTAAATTAACACGGTTAAGAAAAATTAACACACAATTTTTTCTGTAATTAATTAATCGCAATTAACACGATAATTTCACACCCCCATTCTTTTTTTTTTTTTTACCTGTTGTGAATAAATTGGATGTAATGAACCAAAGTAAGGACTTGTTACCATGGGAAATGATTTAATTGTTAAGGTAATTCATTGTGGAACTTTTAGGCAAAAATGAGGAGATGCATGTCCACGGTAATTTAAAAAGCTTTAGATAACAGTTAGACAACTTCTACTGAAAAAAACATTTCTGTACAGAAACCAACAACCAGCAGTTCACAAAAAAGAGGTAGCAACTAATGGATTCAATACAAAGTCATTTTAATGTCCAATGCAGTTGACATGACTTATTGTTAAACAAAATCACAAGCTTACTGTTAGCAGTACTGCTATTTATTTTTATCATGTAGCTAATTCATTTTTACAATTCTAAATGAATGCAGTCTTTGTGTTTCTTTACATGCTAAAGTCCCAATAATATACTTCATCCTGTTCCAGTTTAGTTCGGTTGCTTTTAACTGACTTACATTTAAAATGCTGCTACTTGTTTCTTTGGTAGAAGCCAGTGAAATCATTTCTTTTCTGATAGTGGATGTGCAAAAAAACACAGGAACAAAGGCGGGTCTTGGCAGTTGCAGGCAAATAGCACATCCTCTGCCTTTTATTCAGTTGTGGGCAGTAGTTTGAGGCTGCAAAATAGCCAAAATAAATCACAAATGACAGACATTAAAAGAATCAGTTCAGGCTCAGACAAACACTATCTGACAGGGTGAAAAAATATCATTGGGGCTAAAATGATTTGTAATCATGACAATACAATAAAGAAGTTCTAAAAATACTGTCATATGCTTTTATGTGCAAGTCACATTACTAATGCTAATTCCAATACTGCTGGTGTAGCACTTCCTCTTGTTAGCAGCACAGAAAGCTCCAAACATACTTAGCTGCTCCCTAAAGAATTGTGTTTCTACCAATTTCCTTTATGCTGCTCTTAAGGCTTAGCAAAGGGTGTGTGAAACCATTAATTTTGAAAGTGTGTCAGCCCTTCCACAGGATTTATGCATGTCTAATCCTGTAAATCCCATTGATCACATCAAGATCCTCTGGATGTCTGTTGGAGGGTGACTATGTATGGACTTCCTGCACCAGCTATTCCCTATCTCGTAGTTGAGGATCATACACTTGTTCAGACAGGTCTTTGTGGTTTCTGCCACTGATGTTTCCCGGCTAGTTTGACGTAGTTGGATATTTAGTGTGGCCTTCAGGTCTAAGTCAAGTCAAGTTGGCGACCTCCATGTGCTTTCTGGCCATGTGTTGCTTCTTGACTCATGTCTGCCTGTTGCTATGTGCCTGTCTATGATCCGGATCTAGTCATCTCACCAAGTTCCTCACCATTGCCTGCTCCTGACTTTTGAATTGCAACCCACGGACCAACAACTTCAGGACTACGATCTTCAAGGGCTCTCAGATTCTCCTTCTGCAACCATTGTGCCCTCCAGTGCCAACTTCTCCTCATCCCATCACATTTATCCATGGAGAAGTATTCTCCATTCTGTTCATGCAATTTTTTTATTAGAAACTTAACCGTTATCTTTGGTGACTGTTCTGTCCTTCTAGCTCTCTACAGACTGAAATATTTTAACGGGGCCCATATTTTAGCTTTGCAGGCTCTCATGCTAGTATCAAATCCATTGTCTAAAATAAAGGGCACTGAATGAATTTGTGCAGAAACAGAGAAGATGTTGAGATGTGTGTTGTGTTAGTTTAAATGCAAACACATTATTTTATCAGGGTTTTGTTATTCGATAGAATGACTCTTACTGAAATGGGACATTACATTTCCCATTACATTTTTCCACTACACAGTTCATCTATAAATGAACAATGGCTCTACATAAACAGGTTGTACCCAGAGGACTAGAGAACTTCATGGCGTCTAAAGTCAACTTGAATTAGGATGAAAAGTTGAGACAATTCAAAGGGGTTTGTTTATTGTTATGCTTCACCAAGGCTAGACAACATCCTTAGGCAGAACATGTTTCTCAGAATTACCATCTATTATAATCATCTATTAAATCTATTTCATTGCAATGTAATTAGATCATCCACATTAAAGATAGATGTAACACTCTCACAAAATTCTGATATTTTTAAGTAAAGTGAATTCTACCATGAAATGTAAAGTTGACAAATCGTGAACTTATTTCTATTTTAAAACTCCATTCTTTCTGTTTGTGCAGGACTGAAAGTGCGTGAAGTGATGATAAACGTGTCCCGCCAGCAAGTGGAGGACTTTCATGGGCCTGAGGACTACTGGTGTCTCTGTGTGGCTTGGAGCCACTTGGGCACCTCCAAGAGTCGAAAAGCAACTGTTCGCATTGCCTGTGAGTGTGGAATTCATGGATTAGACTAACTCTTTTGTCACAAATTTTTAAAGACAGCATCTGAAATTTTAAAAAAATCTAGAAGAAGTATATGTAAAACAATTTTTCAAGTTCTTGCCTAAAATGAATGGGTGAATGAATGCAAAGAATTGCACAGTGTGTAATGTTAAGATCATGTTAAGACATTGATAGATGCAGTAACATCTGTGGTACTGCTTCACAGATTCCCAATTATTAATTTGACCCAAAAGAAATACCCTGAACAGTATGGAAAAGGCCAACATGAACAAGAATCTTGAAATGTCAGGGTACGTTGGTTACTCAGGCTCAGCTGACTAAATTTAAATTAACTGCTCGTGTCATCAAAGAGACATCTTCAATAAATCTTAAGTGTGCGTTTACGTTTTTCTGTTGTTTTGGCTTGACAATGATAAAAAAATGGAGTGTCGTATGATTGTACTGAGATCCTCAAATAACAGAGGAAGGCTGTAAAATTCTACAATTATCGGCTTAAATGAAAATAATTGTGTAAATTATGTGCATCATTATCACTAGCGTATTCACAATACCTGTTGGAGCTTATCAGAGGGATTCCAAGATGGTTAGGTGTCAAAACAACATATAGACCAACTTAAGTGTCCTGTGGTGAAAAAAAGAAATTAAACATACATTTTTATAACTTTGAAATGACTCTCATTACAGTAAACTTGTACAAAAATGTGGTCTAGAGCGTTCAAGCTGTTAGATGGCAGGTACATTTGTTTTGTTTTTTATATTGTCAACTCGATTATTGTAAACTTCAGTTGTTCTACTCTGAGCACAAAACCTTTTCAGACTAAGAAAAACTCAAAACAAACTGGAGCTCAGTCCGATTGGAAACTAACCAAGACCATTTCAAAAGATGGTTTCTGAAACGGTTCCTGGTCCTTGACCGGGATACACATGGATGTATTCAAACTAAAAATCTGTTCCAGATTATCGGGGGAAACGAACTCTGGTTCACTTTCAGCGAACCTTCTGACTAAACTTTAAATGTGGCAAACTGAACGCATTCCATACGAGAGACATGACATAAAGGACCTTGATTGACAAGAACGACAGCCATTGATGTAGAAGACAGTGGCCTAGAAAAAAACAAACAAAAAATGTCCAAATCTGCACCAATAAAAAATCTGTGAGACTGCGAAAGATGAACCGCGATATAGCGAGGGAACACTGTACAGGTTTAATGACACTCAAATGTTGTGTGGTTGATTTTTTAAATTGAAATATCAGTTATGTCAGTATATTTGTGTCAGTTACAAGCATTCTGCCCTCTCCACCCATGAAAAAACCCTAAAGAAAAAGAGCTGAAACACAAATGCAAACAGAATTGAGCTGTCTGCAGCATACTTCTTACACAGAAGTTAAATCAGATATATCAATTCTTCTCAAGATAATGCCATTTAATCTGTTTAGACACAATCATGGTGTTCAAAACCAATATTGCTGCTGTAAGGTGTTAAAGGTTACCTGGAAGTCCTCTTCAGTATTGAGTGTATTGGTTTTACTTACTGGAAGCACACAGAGAAAAATATCTATTGCTGGTAAACACCAAAAGAGCACTGAGTGTCTTTTACTTTGAAGTATTAAGTGGTCAAAAGCTTTATTGGTTCAGATGGGTGTGCTGCCTTTTATTTTGCATTTGAAAGAGAGCAGAATGAAATTTTATTATACTGTTTACTTTGTCTTTCATGAGCAGGGAACTTTTATTAACCTACATGCACCACATCCATAGATGTTTTTAAGATGTCAAAGACACTTTAAAATAGATTTGTTTTCCAAGAGGTTTTAGTGGATATTTGCAGCAGTATCAACTATTGAAAGTGGGTTTGAGAATTTGTTTACTTGTGTTTTTGTCACTATTGAATACAAATGATTGACCAGATTGGATTAGAGCGCTTCATTTATTGAATGTACCCTACAAAGCACCTTGTGAACATATTCATTCTCACAGAGTTGGTGGATCCATTATCCTGTGCAGGCCTCAGTGATTTTACAAGGTCATGGAAGGGAAATTAGACCAAGCTGACTGCGACACCTGACAGTTGGTTCTTATCTCTGCACACAGACCTAAGGAAAAACTTTGAGCAGGATCCCCAGGGGAAGGAGGTGCCAATCAACAGGATGATTGTTCTGCACTGTCGTCCTCCAGAGGGAGTGCCAGCAGTGGAGGTAAGGTGCCGGCTTATTGTCCCACTACATCCCAGAAAAGATTATCATCTGAAGGCTAATCTAAAATCTTGGGAGAACTCTTTTCCAATGCTTTCTCTAACCTTAAAGAGGCTGGTATCGTATGTGTTGATAGTATAGCCAGTAACACTGAGAACAAGGTGCTGATGTAAAAATAAAATGTGTTAAAACAGAGAATTTATTCTTATAGAACTTTTCTAATCAATTACATTTGTACTCACTTTCGTAAGTGTATAATGATCTGTAAAATTCAAGATCTCGAGTGTGGATACAAAAAGATTATCCCCTAATAATACATATTTTTTAAATTACATAGAATTTATATCTCAGAAAAAAACAATACTTTTACACTGCAGTGAATAAAGCACAAAAGAATGACAATATTATTCAAATGTTATTATTTTTAGTTAACAGAAAAAAACAAAAATAAAACAAGAAGTGGGAAAAACAGATACAGCAGATTGCACAGCCAGTCTAAATAACTATCGTATTTACTACGCTATGAGGCACACTTATTAGTCTGATTTTTTTTTCCAAAAATAACTGTGTGGCTTATAATCTGGAGCATTTTGTTTATGGATTCATTCTGGTTGTGCTTAGTGATGTTGAAGCGATTTTGAGCGATACGTGGCACTCAAAATAGTTTGATGGGTGTTATTGTGAACATGCTAATCCGGCTAATGTGTAGCGGTGTCATAGAGTCTTTAACCCTGTAAAGCCTGAACCATTAAATAATTGACAGAAAATTACAATTCTTTGAATTTGGAGCCTTTATAGGTTCATCTGAACAAAGAAAACTATATATATATATATATATATATATATATATATATATATGTATTTCAATCAGGTCACACATCTCAAAGATATATTTTTTCCTGAGCTAACAAAAACATTCTAAGACCCAAAAAAAAAAAAACAAAAAAAAAAAAAACCCAAGAAATTTGTATTTCCATTCCATTGATCTTACAGACTCATATATCAAATATGATACTTTCGGCTTTAAAGGGTTAACATTTTTTACATGTTATTAACAAGGTTGGGAGTTACAGGTGTTGTGAATATGCTAACATGGCTAATGGGTATTGGACCGTGTATTTTTCTTAATGTGTGACTAACAATGATGAGAGTTAGAGTAGTCACAGTAATAGCTGTCAGTTATTTTATATGTTACAAACAAGACTGGGAGTTACAGGGGTTATGAAAACGCTAACACGGCCAACACTTCTAATGTGGTTAACATGTAGCATGTCACAAACAACTTCTAGAGTTACTGTGTTACAATAGAGTTACAATAGAGTCTGACAGACGGACTTATCAGACTCTTTTGCCGTGGTTAATGTGGCTTATAGTTCGGAGCGCCAAAATAGACCATACCATAATGGTGTGCCTTATAATCTGGTGCGCCCAATAGGGCAAAAACTAGTTCTTTTAGTAAATGATATTTGTTTTTTTACTATATGCTGAGAAAATGTGTATTCATTATTTTTAGAGTAAACTAAACAATCCCCGGAAGTTGTGGCTATTTTGTCAGTGACCTGTAGTGTTCCACTGTAGTTGATCTTGTTGGGACCATGCAACATTTTGACTTTTTCCTTTCTCTGGTGTTATCTTTGATTTTCATATTTAAGCCCAGCTTCAGCTGTTAGGAATCATGGCCTCTAAATTACACTTAAAAACACTTGGTCTTTGGGTTTCAAAGCAACCCACAGCAGTGTTTGAGTTTTGGAAAAAGGCGCTAATGAGCATTCAAGATTCAAGATGTTGTCTTGCAAAGCTGTCTTCTTAAAACCAATCAATACAAGCCAGTCTTTATTTGTCATTATTCATTTTCTTTGAAAAATATTAAAATCTTCTTTACATGTAAAATCTGTTTCTAAATTTGTCTTGGTCAAACATATACTGTATACAGTAGGCATGCCTGCCGCTGAATTTCTGTCCCTTTTTCACAGCATTGAACATTCAAATTCTATAGTAAACTGCAAAATCTCCCCATGAAGGACTCGGAAACCCCTTGAACGCTTTCATTCTGCAAACACGCAGTTGTTCATGTTCTGTGTACTCGATGAATCCTGCCGTTATGCTTCAGTGGTATTGTGTTTTAAAAATATGTCATGCCTTACAACAATTGCTGCCATGTGAGCAATTGTTTAGACAATTTTTCACGCCAGCATTAATTGTTGGAATGATTTAAAAAGATAAACAAAGATTATTCATTTTTATTCTTATCAGAAATTCAGCACTATCATGGTTCAGTTAGCTTAGAAATCCTTATCAATGAACAAAAGTCAAAAGTAAGCAGCAGGTAAGCATACAGATTTAGTTACAAATATGCATTTGATTTGATTCAAGAATTCGTAAAGTAAAGCTCACTGTGTTTCGGCAATGTCTGTAAAGGTCATCTGAACTCTGGTGCAGACCAACAACCGAACTGTTGTTTTGGTTGAGAATGTAGATCTCTATTCGCCTTTAAGTGAACCCAGATGTGTTGATTCACCAAAGTGACAGTGGAAAAAGCCCACCCCCATGTCCTGTCTGTTTACACTCTCTCCTGTTAGCTTAAGGTGCGATCACACCGAAACGCGATTCGCGTGGCGGCCAGTTTCAATATTAAGTCAATGGTAAAAATGGCCTCTGAGATCCTGCCGAGCGATTTGAGCGGCGGGTGAGGCACGAAGGTCTGGTAACAGCGCAATTAGCGGTGGGCGCACAGGCCAGAGTTAAAAAAAAACTGAACTCTGGGGAGATCGCCACATTGCATCAACCAATCAGAAAATCAACTTCGGAGTGTGACAGCGGGTAGAACACACATCCAACATGATGGATTGATCCATACTTCTCTTGAACGTCCATCCAATTTCTTACCTAGCTTTGTCCGTTTTGGGGCAACAGGTTTTCCGGGGTCTACATGTACACTCTAGACAGTCATTTGCTGGACCAATCGCCAGGAGTCTGAATCCCAGGAGGCGAGCTCGCAGTCAGACAGAGATCTCTGCAGGATGGAGAGAAAGCCTGCTCGGGCCTTCTAAACTTTATATTGTTTTGTCTTATTTTCATCGAGACAAAAATAAAAACTGTCTCCTCATTTTATTTTTTTGAAAACATTTTTGACCCTCTTGGGTTAATGCAGGACAGCAAGCTGTCAAACTTGGTCAGAGACTGATGGAAACACCACGGAAGACATATTTCAGACACAGTGGGAGTGCAGCTCAGCGTATCGGGAGAAGCGTTTTTGGCCACATGGCGACCACAGAATTTGCCGTGCGGCGAAAGAGAGGCAGCCAAAGCGAATTTGCCACATTAATTTTTTTTGGTGTGAACACAGCATTATAACCCCTCACACCCTTCAACTTAACATTAACGATACAGTTTTGAGCCGGATGCCAGCTTGGATGAGGAAAACGAAGTGGTACGTAGATCTATTTGTCTGTAATACATGCATTAGTGGGGCAGAGCAGGGATCCCAGCATATTTTCTTCATCACAAATGCAATCTTTTTCCAGTGGCGTTTTTTTGTCTGTCCCTGATTCACAATGATTTGAATAAAGAAATAAACAGAAAAGCAATTTAAGCTTCCTCCATCACCAGAAAAATGCCACAATAACATGTTAAAAACACCAAAACCACAACTTCATCATAGTGGGTCTTATGCCTTTTCTCATTTGGATTTTGTTAACACACAACTAAATTTATAGTAACAAACAGATGACAGAGCTCTTGTCGTCTTAGAGATGCTAACATTTGCTAATTTGCTGTAGATAGTTTCAACATAAGCAGTAAGGAAGTATTCCTTTTTTTTTTTTTTTTTTTACTGGCTCCATATTTTTACTTAAGACTTCTGGAGACAGACCCATGCTGTTATGCTAGCTTTGTGCAACACAAAATTAATAGAAATGGCTGGATCATAACAGCACAGAATTGCAATCTCCCAACTTGTTCTTTGTCAACTAATTAGCTAGTTTCACATATTAGATATTGAAATAGCATCCATGAGTTTGCTAGTAGGAGGCTTCAGAGTAAATCTGCAGTATGGCCACTGCTGCTGCAGCTTAAAATTGCACACTGGACAGAATGTGGTCCTCTAGTTTGGAGAGCAGTTAATCCACAGTTTGGAAATAATCGTGTCAGCAGTGATGTCAAGAAGACAAAATGAGTCTCATGTCACTCAAAGTGAAGTCACTACATGTGCTAACAGCAGCTAAAGGCAGGACACTGGGGTTAAAATGTCTAAGGTTTCTACCTGCTGGACACAAGCTCTTGATTTTTGATGCAGGTGACATAAATGGCTTCTCATTTGGAAATATCAGTGTTGATATGTGATTTAAGAACAGACCACTTTAACGAAAGCCAGATGATTACAAAAAAACAAAACAAGATCATATAAACAAGAAAGATTTAATTCTAACCATATCAATATTGTTAGGTACCATGATGGACCAAGCAATTAGGAACGAGCCACAGATTGCAAAATTATGAAAAATCTGTTTATTTTTTAATCTAAATTAGCAAATAAAATAAATGTAGAGATTTTCAAATTGTTGGGTCTAGAAAAGGTGTTAAGTAAGCATTACTAAACCGAGAACAACTAATAGCAAATATAAACCGAGATCAAACTCAAAGTAAACGGCAAATGGTTTACACTTACATAGTGCTTTACAGTCACAGTCCCATTCACCTGTGGACACACACATTCACACACTGATAGCAGCTCCACTGCTTAACACTGGTGCCAACCTGTAACCACCAGGAACAACGTGGGGTTCAGTGTCTTGCCCAAGGACACTTCGACACATGGATAGGACAACCTGCAATCTCCTGATCAGAGGTCGACAATGACCACTGCACCACGACCGCCCCCCGTGACTAAACCAACCAAACAAACTGAACTGAAGACATAGCAGGAAGATTAGAAACTACCAATCAAATCCACAAAGACACTAATAAAAGGGAAATATGCAATTCAAAATACAACACTGTCATATATAAACAAACAAGTAAGTCATTATTTTAACAATAGTTATGTTTTCTCCAAAGAAATTACTCAATTGAGAATGAAGTAAAGTTCAGCTTTATAAATTAATAAAAAACACGAATCAACAATCCCAGTTTCTACTCTTTGGAACTGGTGACTGGGTCCTTCCAATGATCTTCAGTATAAAACGCAGCTCCACCTTCAGCCACCCCTTTGGACCAGGAAGAACTTCACAGGTAAATTAAAGAAAATACAATTTTAAAACTTTGCATTTAAACCAAAATAAAACTGATCAAAGGGAACTAAATGCACGTGCTGCATAAAGTTATTCCTGTTGTTCTAAATTAACTGATAAAAAAAAATTGTGTGAACCTCTGTTGCTAAGGTACCATGGCTGTAACTGAAAATAAAGAAATGAGAAAATGATGAGGAAGAGTCAGACTAAACTGTGATGCAGTGGAATTTTTTTTTTATAAAAACAATAAAGTACACCCTGATTATCAGTGCATTCTAAACATGTTCATTTTGATAAATTAACCCTAATAAACTGTGTGTGGAGGTGTGCCAGACTGTGCCCTCTCCAGCAACTGGTCTTTCTCAGTTAATGAGATGACATTTCGTGTCCTGATGATCAAAGTCAAATTCTATGAACTGGACCATGACTAAGGACGTAACGATACTTCGTGAATCGGTAACCAAAACTAACCATAACTGCTGCCCAAATCACATGGCACTGTTGTGGTTTATCCTGTGGATTCTAGGCCTATGGTAAGATGTGTCCCACATTTTATGATGTCTTTTTGGGCTGAGCCTGGCAGAGTCCCATTGAAAGACCACAAGATGTTCACCTTCTAAACCCCCCCCCACCCCCCCACCCCACCCCACCTTGAACGTTTGAGTTTGATAGACAGATTCTCCTGAGCTCCTTTCAGTGGAAGGGGTGTGGACTTTGAACAATCTGACTGCTGACTGGCAACAGTAGTTGTGACAGTAGTAGGTGACTTCACACTCACTCAGTCCAGTTCTATAAATACAGTCGATTGATAGTGATTTCAGAGATAATTTTCCATATATGACTTTTAATTTGGCTCATCAACTATGACCTGTCTGCCATGGGAAACCCTACCAAGGGCATTTGTCCCAGATAGCCGCTAGCATCGCTCCATCTCTCATCCAATATTTGTGGATGCGACAAAGAGGGTCTAATCTGGTGTGAAGCTCACTGTCATGTCTTTCCCACTAAGAATTTCCAGTATAGGAAGGAGAACCTGCCTCATTTTTATAAGGAAACGTTACTCAACACTTTGCACAACATTAAGACACATTTTTTTAAACAGGATCATGACAGTAAAGGTTCATTACAGCCTAGAGAGGGGTGATGAGTCACAGTAGCCACCAGCAGACTGTGGAAGGTGGCAACAACTTAATCATCACTCCCCTCATAAGTCTTGATGATGGCTGTGGTGTCACTTGTTCAGAGTGGCTTTCAGTCCTCTAATTGCCTCCATATCAACGCATTTTTTGGCAACCAATCATCAGTAAATGACATCTGAATGAGCTGTGTCTATATGTGTAAGTAGATAAGAGAGTATGACTGTGGTGCAGAGCCAGAGGGGAGTTGACCTTCATGGGGAGTCTGAGTAATGAAATCAGAGAGGAAATCCTGATGTCTGGAAACCCCTCTGTCAAAGCTGACACTAATGACCAAATCCTAATTGAAACAAATGGGCCAATTAGGGAATTCATTTTTTATACTCACCGTCTCACTTACCAGGCTAATTTGTTTATGTAACTTTATCCTACCTCGTCCCCATTCCCTCTTTTTTCCCATGACTTGGTGAATCTTTTTATTTTGCCCTAGGAGATATTCGTGATCACCAACTAGATAAGATGCAGCATGGTGCCAGAAAGGATCAACCAACAATGACATGCCTCTTTTAAGTCATGCATTTTTCACTATAAAATTCATCATTAACTATTAGAAGGTGGGGTGTGAAAAGATGTATTTGCAAATTCATTACACCACTTTCTCAGCTTAATGTGAGGGTACTTAAGGGAACCCTGAGATCCAATGACTCAAAACCAAAAGGAATGAATGAAGGGTTTGTTGACAAGGTGATCCTGCAGTTGAAAACTCTCTCCAGCTCGGGGGAATAGCACTAGCGTGTACTGCTGGGTGAAAAGCAGAGTTAGTGGATGTACAGGCACAAAAGAAGTGAAGAAAATAACTCACGCTTGGTGACTCCAGGAAAGCTGCAAGGAGTGGTGAAGCCGGAGAGTAAACACAAGCATGTGAGAGTCTTAGCAGGTCTGCTAAGATTACTGACGTCTGGGACAAGGTGGAAGCAGGCAGATGTGAGCGAGGCAGGCAGACATGAGTGAGGCAGGCAGACCTGAGCGAGACAGGCAGGCATGTGCAATGCAGGCAGACTTGGGCAAGGCAGGCAGACCTGAGCGAGACAGGCAGACATGTGCAATGCAGGCAGACTTGGGCAAGGCAGGCAGACCTGAGCGAGACAGGCAGGCATGAGCGAGACAGGCAGGCATGTGCAATGCAGGCAGACTTGGGCAAGGCAGGCAGACCTGAGCGAGACAGGCAGGCTTGAGCGAGACAGGCAGGCATGAGCGAGACAGGCAAGCATGTGCGATGCAGGCAGACATGAGCGAGGCAGGCAGACCTGAGCGAGGCAGGCAGACCTGGGCGAGGCAGGCAGACCTGGGCAAGGCAGGCAGACGTGAGTGAGGCAGGCAGACCTGGGCGAGGCAGGCAGACAGGCAGACCTGGGCAAGGCAGGCAGACATGAGCGAGGCAGGCAGACCTGGGCGAGGCAGGCAGACCTGGGCGAGGCAGGCAGACGTCGGTGAGGCAGGCAGACCTAGGCAAGGCAGGCAGACATGAGGGAGACAGGCAGACCTGAGCGAGGCTGGCAGACCTGGGCGAGGCATGCAGACCTGAATGAGGCAGGCAGACATGAGCGAGGCAGGCAGACATGAGCGAGGCTGGCAGACCTGAGCGAGGCAGGCAGACATGAGCGAGACATGCAGGCATGTGCGATGCAGGCAGACATGTGCAATGCAGGCAGACTTGGGCAAGGCAGGCAGACCTGAGCGAGACAGGCAGGCTTGAGCGAGACATGCAGGCATGTGCGATGCAGGCAGGCATGTGCGATGCAGGCATACATGAGCGAGACAGGCAGACATGAGCGAGGCAGGCAGACCTGGGCGAGGCAGGCAGACCTGAGCGAGGCAGGCAGACGTGGGCAAGGCAGGCAGAAGTGAGCGAGATAGGCAGACGTGAGCGAGATAGGCAGACCTGAGCGAGATAGGCAGACCTGAGCGAGGCTGGCAGACCTGAGCGAGACAGGCAGGCATGTGCGAGGCAGGCAGATCTGGGGGAGGCTGGCAGACCTGAGCGTGGCAGGCAGACCTGAGCGAGGCAGGCAGACCTGAGCGAGGCAGGCAGACCTGAGCGAGGCAGGCAGACCTGAGCGAGGCAGGCAGACTAAATTAGTACTGTGGTGAACACGTGGTGAAAATGAGTCTGATTACCAGCCGGGCAGACCCCACACACTTAGTGAAAGTCAGATGAAAAACTTTCATAGCAGGTTTTAAAGGTTTTAAAGCTGAATGAAATATATTAAATAATATTATGGCTTTTTCAATATAAATGTGCAGGTCTTTCACAATTGAATGATCATTTAATATAATTATCAGAGATCAATTGGTTGAATGTCTGATTGCACTGGATCATATGTATTTATTTAGTTATGAAGGGTTGGCGGTTTAATAGTAGAAGGGCTTTTCCTGGTCATTTCAAAATGGCTGCATCCATGAAATCTCAAAAGTTGCAATAATTTGCACAACTTTAGGGTGAGAATAACTTATCTATTGTTTCTCAATTTGACTGGTGTGTTGAAAATAAAAAAAAAAGTGTTGATAATTTATTCTTTTTGATATTCTTTTCACAATGTTAAAAATTTGTGGATCAAATCCAAGACAGTTGGTAAATAAGGTTTTTTTTCCCTGAACATTCATATCAATGTTTTTGTCTTAAACTTAAACTAAAAGAAAAAAAAACAAAAATAAAAACGTACCAAATCGTCCAATGTATCATAACTGAATTGACCTATGTCATTAAAAAAATAGACTGCAAAGACTTTTTTGTTAATTTCATCAAACGTTTTACAAAACGTCTTAGTCAAAAAAGAAAACCAGTAAGTTCTTTGATGTAGTAGGCTCTCCAGGGTAAAGTCAGTTTCTCTCCATCAGGATAAATTGAAGCAAAAACCTGGTTTGTTTAATTTTTTTTTAAACCAAATGAAGCTAAAATGCCACGATGAAGATTTGTTTATGGTAAATACTCAAACACAGTGGTAAATTATTTAAAAGCATAATTTTTAAAACAGTTTTAAAATTAAATGTCTTATTAACTTTTCAAAACCTTTTGAGACCTTTTGATTGAATTATGTGCTGTGATTAGCAATAGGAGAATAATACATTAATGAAAATAATTAAAGCTTTTGGAGTCTATTTTGCATTCCACTAATTAGGATGAATAAATATGCGTATTTTGCATCAAACATTTTCACTGATTTTTGTGTTGTTTTGTTTTTAGGAGATTTTTTCCGCCATTTTTCAGATGCCAATGTAAAGAGACAGATAATTGCCAAATTATTTGTTATAAAGTAAAGCCATGTGATATTTTCAATACCTGTACATTGTGAAAATTTGTAGTTATCCTAATCTCTAAGAAATAATTTACGTGTTCAACTGTTACTTGTTTTGAAAAAGCCTCAGGCCACAGCATTAAACTTAGTCTTTCAAACTGCACTTGCGTACTCTCTCCATCATAAGAATTCTTTTAACATGAATTCAAAAAAGCTACACTCTTTTTATTTGTCTAGGGGCACCGTAAAATAGTCTCACTTGTGCTTGATCCAGAGAAAAAAAACTATATGACAAAATCACAGATTTTATTTGAATGATAAATAAACAACAACTTAAGGAGTGAAGCAAAAAGGCTTCAGGGTGAACCTAAGACCAAAATACCAAACAAAACATCATCTGAATCTACAAATGCTCTTACCTAAATATGAACAAAAAGAGAAAATAATGATAAACACTAAACTTCCTGGACTAACATAAACAGGCGAAAACCAGTAGTGAGAAAAACAGCAGTTCACCCCTACAGCTACACTGTTAACAAAAGCAAAAAAAACCACCGTGTTCTGAAGACGAAAACTTTCTAGTAATTTAGAAAAAGAAATTCTAAAGAAGAACCGTTAAACACAATGCATTGTGGTCTATATTTGCCAACGTAGTGGCCATTGATGCACGCTGGTTTTTCACAGACTCCTAGGAAATTTCTTGGGGATTGGATTTTAGAATTGTAGATTCAAACAGCAACGCCCTGCACTATGTAATGAGCAGTGAAGAAATTCAGACACAATCATGGAGATTTAAAGGCGATCTCTATTAGTTCTGGTCCAACCAGCAGGCGCACCTGTACATCACTACATCTGAAAATAATTAGCACAGAAATACACACACCAAGATCCACACCAAACACTAAGGTTTCCCTGTATGATAGAATTAAGGCTCATTTAACACATAATATAATATAATATAATATAATATAATATAATATAATATAATATAATATAATATAATATAATATAATATAATATAATATAATAATATAGCCACAGCTGTAACACACTATCAGTAGTCCCCTAATTTCCATAAAAAGATGCATTTTCAACTCCTATAAAATGATCGAATGTTCTTTGTAAAAGGTGCCAGCATGATTCCCATAATTCCATCAGTACAGCCCATTCTGCCATTCTATAAATGTAATTTGCAAACACAACGATGCAGCTCTCTTTCCAAGCTAGGAGCAGTGAAGCATGGCTAAGTTTGTAATTCATAATGAGTTTTCCTCTCAGTTACCGGTAATTTGTTATAGTGCTTCTTCTGACTGGCTAATTATGTTAGAGATGGCTGTTGTGCAGTCAAAAAAATGGCTGATCAGTAGGATGGAAATATGAGAAAAATATGAGATCTGCATTTCAGAATGTCTGAACTGAGCTATGGTTTCACAGTGCATGGAACAACATGGCGTCTGGGCAACACAAAAGAAAAAAAGGAAAAAGAGGAGAAAAAAATAAATCCTTTCTTCTGTGGACTGCTTCCTACAACTTCTGTTACTCTGACACAAACTCTTCACCTGCTGGTTAGTTGGTCTTAAAACAAACTATTGGAACCGCTGTTGTTATTGTACTTAGTGTACAAGACGTGAGGTCTAGCTGCCAAAAAATAGGAGATTGATCAGTATTCAGCAGTATTGATCATCTCTGACATCACCTACAGGATTCTGAAAGGTAAAACTGAAGCCTGAAGTGGGATGGACACATAGTTTGGCTTGTGGTCATGCTAACTTCCATAAAACCTTTAAAGTCCCACTCCAATCATCTTTTGATCTATTTTAAAAGTGTTCCTAGTGGTCTTTTAGTTATGATTATGTCGGTTTTAGCCACAATCAGTAACCTATGTTGCTTTCTAGAACATATTTTCTACAGAGCAACAGTATTTACAGTATTTATCAGAAATTCGCCTCTGAGTTGTGGGCGCGACTACTGGTGTGGAGTAAGCCCACCCCAACTTCCCATCACCCATCTGTTTACATTCTCTCCTGCTAGCTTACAGCCATTCACACCCCCAATCTATCATTAGCTGTGCAGCAAAAATGGTGAGCAATACTGGAGCTATCCAGCAGTACAGTCTTGAACCACATGCCAGCTCAGACGAGACAAACGGAGACATTCATGAATCGTCGTTTACAAGTGGATGTGTCGGAATGGAGCGGAGCAGCAAGCTTCTGGCTTCCCTTAATAGCTTCTACTTTACACTTACAAGCTTTTTCCAACAATATTTTTGCGTTTGCTCCTCATTCACAACAACTTGAATAAAGAAATACTTTGAAATTCAATTTGAAGCTGAATTTTATTTGATATATGTCTCCATCATGAAAGTGGAGTGGGACTTTAAGATATCCATGTTTTTTTGTCTTTTTGGTCCAGAAATTATTTACATATCAGTTCATAATTGACTTTCCAAACTTGCTTATGTTTCTATCTCTCACTGTTTCTTTCATCCAGGTGGAATGGTTAAAAAATGAGGAGTTGGTGAGCTCTCTGATGGATGACAACATTGACTCTCGGGCCGATCAAAACCTCATCATCAACGAGGCGCGTCTGTCTGACTCAGGCAACTACACATGTCTTGCCAGCAACATAGTGGCAAAAAGACGCAGCGCCACAGCCACCGTCATCGTCTTTGGTACGCCGGCGTGCAGTCATCAACTGCTGCAGCATGCTATGGAGAGTGGAAACACAATGTTTATTTGGTATCTTAGATCAATTGTTTTGGCTTTCTGATTAGGAAACCCATCCATTTTTTAGGGTAATGCTTTCCATTCATTTGAATGAATGGATATTTAGCTCTATTTAGAAGCTCTCATTTAAAATTAATGTGTAATTTATGAAAAGACCCAAGGCACTGTATCTGAATCAAATTCAAAATGAGTGTTGCTTATTAAGTATATATTATTTCCCTGTAGTCCGGCAGAAAGGGTGCAGATGCTTAAACCAACCTACTAAACACTTCGCTTCCACATTTAGAACAGTAATTATAGTGTAAATGGCTGTTTGCTTTGCTGTCCAGAATTGCATGGCTTTATTCAGGGAAAATTGAAACTGCATGTTTGAAAACTGCTGCTGTCTGTCTTCCAACCTGCTGCAGCTGCTGTGCTGCATTGTAGCTTCACTGGCCAGCATACACCACATCCTTAATGCTAGTTAGAGTACTTAGCTACGCCTGAGCTGAGAAGATAAAAAGCTTACTGCTTTACACTAATGCAGGTTATTTTTCTTTAACTCTGTCTAACTTTATCAAATTCGCTTTCCAGTGAATGGCGGCTGGTCTCTGTGGACAGAGTGGTCATCCTGCAATGTGCCCTGTGGCTGGGGTGTCCAGAAACGATCACGGACCTGCACAAACCCAGCCCCTTTGAATGGTGGGGCCTTCTGTGAGGGGATGTCTGTGCAGAAGATCACCTGCAATGCCCTTTGCCCAGGTCAGTTCTTCTGTAAAGCCACTAAAAAAGAAAATATAAAACTTTGTTCTATTGCAAAGAAAATGGTTTCATCAAGAGAAAATCAGAAAATGGTGTGGATACAATTTACTTACAATTTGTGCTTAAGTTGAGAGCAGTTTATACAAGGTTACCTGAACATTGGAAGAATGAGCTGACCTTTTGGAGTCAGAGTTGGCAAGAATCTTTTCAATGAGAAATAGAGGATTCTATCAAGAAGTTATTTGTGATTCTCATCTGAGCCAAGAATGCAGTTTATTTGATTTAAACACCCACAATAATAGCCTGGAATGTCTAATTAAGACCAGAAAGTTCTGATTTGACACCTCAGAATTTTTGTTTTTAAAGTTAAGAAAATTTTTTTTTTTTTACGATTATTCTAGATCTAAAGTTATAAAATCTCTGACTACACACCCTATACTTTTTTTCTCAAACAGGCATGAACATTTAAACTCTCAAAGTGCATACCTTCATATAAAAATAAATCCAGTATAACAAATATCTGATTACAATCAAAGAGGATCTCCTTCGTTGGCCCCACAGTACGGGTAAGGGGATGGGCCCCGGTTGCTGCTGCTTACTGGGCGGGGGTCTTGGTGTTGGAATGGCTGGGAGTTCTCCCTCCTTTTCTTTTTTTTAACATTCCATCATCCACTTCAGCTTCACATCAACATTCACCTGAGCTCAGGTGTCGGCTCACCTTTGCACCTTCAAACAGTTTACGTGACAGAATGGAACACTTTACGCGTGTTGGTTTGTGTGCAGACATGTGCGTGTGAACTGGATGTGGACATGTTTGTGAAGACTCTTGGAGCCGTCTCTTTTTCCGTCCTGTCCAACAAAAAGTAGAACACAAACAAAATGAAAAATAAAGTTTAGTTTAAATTACAAAAGGGGTTTATACAAATATACACTTTGTGTGTCAGATGACTTATAACCCCGATTGTAACAGTAAAATATGTCAAACACAAGAGGCTTTCAGCTCATATCTGTTTGCTTGACTGTTGGACGGGACAAGTTTAAAAATAAATAAAGAAATAAAGAAAAGCATGCAAAATATTTGAAACAATGACACTGAGAATGTTGTACTTTTTATATATAAAAAAAACACTGTATTAAAAATATAGACATAAAAGAATTCCATCAATCTATCCCCTTTCTCTGTCTTTTTACATGTAATTACCCCCTTTATCCTACCCTACAAATCAGTCAAAATTTTGAAAAGAATGAACAAAATTTAAAAAATGGAATAGAATACCACTTAATTTATTATAAAAAGGAGAAATGACCTAAAATTACCTAATATAATCAAAAAAATAATAATATTATAATTACCTAATATAAGAAATGACATATTTCTTTAAAAATAGTACAAATAGGCACCTTATATTGCTAAAGATTAAATAACGTCAGATTACATAAACTGTTGTCCTCAAAGGACTTAGCTTTTGTTTGGGCAGCTGCAGCACAGTTTAAAAAAAAGAAATGTAAAATATCCTAATGCAACAATTTTTGATTAAGTTGACAGAAATTGACAAAATTCCTGCTTCATTTGCAGGAAGGATGCTGAGTAAAAAGAAACAGCTGATTCTCAAGTATTCATTCCTGTGCGAAGTGCTACTAAAGATTAAAAAAGGAACACAGTACAATAACACAGCAGACTTAAGGTGACAAGCATCTGTTTGAAAGGTAAAATGTTTCAGTTTGGAGTTCGATATTAAGAGGAAGGGCGTTCCTCTATGTAATATGCACATCAGCAGAAGTGAGCGTCGTAAATTTGCATCAAGACTTCTACAGCAGCCCTGTGGTGGTGCTTAACTTGCAGTATTGCTCTCTTACAAACCTGTAGCTGTAAGCTTTGATTCAAAGTGAATCCAATGTCCACTTGACCAAATGTGCAAGCACATATTTTTTTCATAGACCTGTGCCGCGGTTCAAGGTAAGTGTGTTAAAATCTTAAAAATGGAGAACTTAATACATACTGATGTTGAAGTCATTTTGAGAGTTACATGGTACTTTGAAAAATCGTCATACACCTACATGTAGTCGCTTTTTTTTTTTTTGAATGAGATGCAAAGTCGGATGTTTTTGTGAATACTCTAACATTCATGCTAGTGAATGTATATTCTAACGTGGAGCTGTGTCAAACTGTGTTATTGGTTTTTATTGGCTTACTAACAAGGTTTGAAATTAGCTAAGTCACAGTAGCGTTAGCTATAATAATAATAATACATTTTATTTGTATAGCACCTTTCAAGATAAAAACATCACAAAGTGCTTCACAATTAAAAACACAGAAAGTAAAACACAAAAAGTAAAACCAAATTAAGGAAATGTAATTTAAAAAAGATACATTTTTAGTTTTAGCTGTAACAGTCAGCTTTACAAACAGACAGAGAAGGAGGGGGATTAGAGACAGATTGTCATGTTGTATTTCATAGTGTTTTGTTCAGCTTGGGCCACCGAACCCATGCATTGCCTTTTTACGACATTCCAAAAAGTATCCTTTTCCCATATTGTGCAAAAACTTAAAATCTCACACTTGGCCACAAAATGGCCGCCAAGCCATGGGTTGTGTGTGTAAAACAATTTCAGAAGTTTTCCTAGATATCCTGACACGTGTGTTTCGGTTTCATTTGTGCATTTTGAAATATTTTTTGGGCTCCAAAAGCAATTTTTGGCCCATTAACTATGGCCTGCAGCAGTAGTCCATGACTGCAAGGACCATATTGTTTTCACTGTAGCAAACACCTCTGCGCCTTTGAGTCAAAATTTGACTCTGACCACATGTGCGAAAAATCATCAAAATTTGCACACACCTAGGACATAGTGAATGGACACCCCAAACTGTTAACATCATTAAGAACAAGTACTGCTCCCACCTTATGAGCACGTATGCCTCAGAATAGCTTTGACTTCTTTCCTTCCCAGATTGTAGAGGTTAGTTGCCAGTTCCTAATGTACATGTGCAGAGATAAGTCTATTTTGCAGTTTTTATGTTCATAAAGTTTTTTGTGTTATCAGAGTTAATAATTGAATGTTCAATATGTATTGTTACTAACAGCCTACTGTTAAGTGTTGTAAAACAGAAGGTTAACATTTGCACAAGAAAAGGGCTTAATTATGAATGCGTTTTGAGGCACATTCATGTTACCTCATGCACTTTAAGTGAAATACAGAATGGTCAAGTGTATGAAAGAGCACACATAATGCACAAGTTTATGTGCAATCTTTTCTTTTCTTACACTTCAGCGTTGTTCTGTACATTTTAGTATTTTTGTACAAAAATGAATGAGAGAAATACTTGTTGAAACAGAAGCTAAAAAAGTTCTTTGCCAATTTAACAACAGATTGCAATTAAATAAAAGAACAGAAAAGTGAATTATCGTCTGAATGTTTTTGCACGTTTGGACCCTGGTCTACCAGAATGACAGACTTACTGGACCTCTTGCCAATTTAGTTGGGGGCCCCTGCACTCCAACACTAAACGTGTCTAAAATAAATTTTACGCCAATCATTATTTGACTGTCATAAAGAAAAAAAATAGCTGAAATGGCATAAGACTGACCATGTAAAAGTGTTTCTTCCCCCCCACTCTATCTGCAGCAATGCAGTTTTCTAGTCAATAGCAAATTGACTCGCTAGAAAGCAAGCAAAGACAGTGCTGCCATATTGGGCAGTTCCCAGCCCAATAATAATTGGGGCAGTTTGGTTTTGGTTTGGGTGCTTATAGTTCCTTATTGAAATGCGTTTCAACTAGAGACGTAGGGAGAAGACAAATGAAGCAGTGCCACACTTGTCATCATCCTCACCGGCCGTCATGAGATGTAAAGCCTCCAAATAATAAAATAAATGTGTCCACAAACCATAAATGCAATTTATGTTTGATTCTAATCATTTTTATCCTGAAAATCCCTGTATTTTACGTATTTCCTGTTCAATTTCAAAGCAGGCTGTGAGGTCTGCAAGTGTAACTGTAAAAAAAATGAATGTGCCAAAAACCGTTTATGGAGCCAAAAAAAAAAAAAAGATTTTTCTTTTTTTAAACACACAAACAAAACCAAAACACACGTGTTGGTGATATCCAGGAGAACTTTTAAAATTATTATGGGATGGCCACTCCACCCACAAAGTGGGAAAACGACACTTTGGTTCTTCCAAACTTAATGAAACTTTACAAACATGCCACCTGCTGTAGTCTACAACCACTACTACATTGAAGCTGTGTGCGAGGTGAGCTCACAAAAGTGGTGTACTCCTTTTACTCACACATTTTTGACAGAATATTGTGAAATACTGAGCCCTGAATAGAGGGCATAGTTTTAAAAGATTGGATACGAACATATTAGGAATGTGGGTGTGACTAGCAAATAACCTTGATTGCTAAGGAGATCCTAAAGTTCACTGTTGCAGATTCTTCTGAAACTTAGGTTGATCTGTTCAGTATCACCTAGCCACTAAAACATAAAATGGTTGCTATGGAAACAAAACCAACAGAAAAGCCAGAATTTTGAAAAAAAGTGATTTTTACATCGTCTTTTCACAGACTGCAATTTGCTACTAGCGAGTGAGTTTGGGTCAAAGGTGGACTTCGTTGCTAAGGAAATCCAAAAGTTTACTTTTTCAGATTGTTCTGAAACTGACGTCAATCTGTTCAGTATCACTAGGCAACCAAAACACAAGATGGTTGCTATGGCGATAAAACCATCAGAAAATCCACCAATTTAAAAAGGTACTTTTTACATAAATGTATCACACACAGTTCAGACCAGCCTTATAAAAAATGAAGGGGGTGTGGGGGGTCAGGCATGCGTTGTGGCTGCTTTGCAAGTTGGGTTGGATCAAAGATGGGTAGCAAGGGCGGCAGTGGTGTGTAGGGCAGCGGTGGAGCAGGGAAGCTGGCAGAAAGGGCTGCGGGTAGCGCCTGCGGGCCATGCAATACTACTCGCGTCTTTAATTATCAGACTTTTCTATCTCAACATCTAACACTACCACCAAAAGTTCTCTCTGTTAGTACATCTCACCTGTGATCTGTGCTCTTATGTTAAACAGTTCATTTACATGTGTACTGCTTTTGAAAACGTCTTGTTGCAGTCTGGTGGTTGCAGTGCAAATTCTCCGAACAATATTATGAGTCCACTCTGTTTCCTTGTCTACTTTTATTTTTCAAAGTGATATACTTAAATATTGTCATTACCTTGGACATTTTTTTATTATTTTGAATTTTCTCATCATCCTAATGGTAAAGGTAGGTGTAAACTGTCAGAACATTACACACAGAAACCTACAATTATTTTGTTTAAATGGCATGTTGATAAAATGAAGTGCAACAGAGGGACAAATACTTAGGAATGCCAAAGATTATTAAAAAATGAGATGAGTTCTCTATATTTATTTAAGAACTATGATAACTACATCCCTGTGGAGGGATAAAAACCACTGGGTTGATTTTCTAGTAGGGGGCTTTCATATCAGTGAATCATCACATAAATAAAAAAAAAAAAACGAATTAAAATATTTAAAAAAAGTCCCAAATTAACATAAAAATGTTTTGACTAAAAATTGTTTTTGCTTCCTATAATTTTTTCATCTGAGTATAAGAATAACTTTTCAGTCTTATTTTAATTAGGGTACTATTTGATAAAATGAAAGTTCTTTTTTAAGGGTACATAAAGGTGAACTTTTTAAAAATGTACTCACTTTACTGTTATCTTCTGCTTTGAGTGTATCTAACTCTTCCAAAACCAGACTCTTGAAAAAAAATCACACTTGCAGGGCATCTTGGCAATGTTCTAGAAACTAAAAAAAAAAACAAAAATAACAAAGTAATACCTCTAAACCTTTTAAATTGAATTTTGAATGAATTAATCGTTTGGCATTCTGGCTCTGATAAAGTTCATGCTGTGAAAGAAAGAAACCAAGAACTTGAAATTAGTGGATGGCACTAATGAATGTACCTCAGCTATCCGTTACCTGCTTGAAACTGCCAATTAAAGGTGTCAACTTTAATGCAGTCTTTGTGTGGGAAGACAGGTGGCTTTTGAAGCATGGTCGTCATGTGATGAGCTTTCATGCACAGGATCAGACAGAAACGTTTGTTATAGCATTGATAAACAGAGGTGTCATCAACATGGCCCAAAGGCCTCACAGGACTGGGAGAATTCTATGCCATGACCAAAGTAAAAGTTTCTTTTCCTATTGTCAGGGATCATTATTGTCATTGTGGGTGGAAAGGTTGAGGGGTAGGATGTGTTAACTCTGAGTTAACATATTGGTCTTGGCTTGATGCACCTGACGTAGAGTTGTTGAGATGAAGGAAAGAAAAATCTAGATTTGAGCAGGTCAAAGGCTGATTGGCAGCTTAAAAAGAGCTACAACAGATGTGATGTTTCAGAATAAAGTTTGATGCAATTTTGAAACTTTAAAATGTGTAGGGTTGTTTGTGGATACCAGTCTGAGGAAATCTACCTGTGTGTGTGGTTGCTGGTTCTCTCCTCTTTGCTGCGGTCGGCTAGGGGAGCATTGCAGTAAAGAGGACACTTTAAGGATTAACAGGCTTATCTGTGAGGCTGGACAGATTAAGAGATGAAAATTGTCTCTTTCTGGAGCCAGAGGAAGATGGAAGAGCACAGTACAAAATGCTCTTCATCATGTGCTGTCTAGCAGACTGAATTCGCTAGAAGACTCATCCAGTTCTGATGCTGAAGTGCCAAAGAAGTCTGTCAATCACTTTTGTAAGTTTTTTTCTTCTATATGTCGGTATTCCTCTTAGCGACCCACAATCGTCTTTCAAACAACATTATATTCCTGTTATACACAATCTCCCATAAGTAAAGCAATAAAAAGACGAAGCTTATGGATGACCTCCATTTGTTGTTGCTTTTCTAGTCATCGCACCACAATGACGCAATGATACTATAGTAATTGTTTTCACAATTACTTATGTGAAACCAAATTGCTCTGTGTAAACGATGCTTAACTGAGTAGAAAACGTTCGCCAGAATTAACTGGACCATACCATACTTCTCCTTACTGGACCACTCAGTGGAAACGAAGCTTTATATTCTTTTATGGTTAATATATGTTTTTGAAATATTATTTCAAGATGTAAAAGACAATTTTTTTGTAATAGATTTATTTTGTGACTTTTTTCATTTAAGACCTTGTTACAAACCCAAACTCAAGTTGACTACATACACAAGTCACAACCCGGTCACCAACACAGTGGATGTGGATGTCACTAAGAAAATGGAACACCACAACCCATCGAATGACCAGAGGTTGAGGTGTACAAGTTTATATGTATTCCAACTAACTTGCCATTGAAGCTCCTCATTGGCTAAACCCACCTGATCCAGGTAATCAGCAGCAAATTCAGCAGGATTTCTGGGAAACCAGCAATAGGCCGGCCCTTGACGACTTGAGTTTGACACTCCTGGCTTAGCTTGACAATGGCAGCCTTCTTCTTCCTCTTTTATCTGTCAACTTCTCCTGACCATCAGCTGGCTGGGTGACAGCCCTTCAATCAGATCCAGCTGTTCCGACTTTCAGCTGATCGAGTCGTTAAAGGAGAGTACAGAAAAACAAAGAAACAGGAAGAGCTGCAATACCGGAAAAGACCTTATGGATTTTTTAAAATTGGGGGTGGGGGGTGGGGGGTGTTTGTTAAAAGTAGTTATTTGTTAGTATAGAAGTAATAGCGATAACTAACAAGAATATTTACTTAAGGGCTGTACAGAGGTGTAGTGGTTAACACTGTCTTCTTAGTCAGAGTTTGTGACAGACCCAGGAGCAACCATGACCAGTACCTAAAGACCTCTGCAGTCAGACATGGATTAGCAAACGCCACACAGCTGCAGGCCCGTTTACCAGATGTGAGGGTTACTAGGGTTTACAGACAAACCATTCGTGACCGACGCCATCGCTTTGACTTGAATGACAGACGACCATAGCAGGTGATTCTACTGAAACCAGGACACCACCTTGAATGCTTGCAGTCCAATACCATGTGACCTGAAGAACAATCTACTGTCCTGTTCACTGATGAGTGCCGGTTCACCTTGCAGAGAAATGATGGTCTTCAAAAAAAAAAAAAAATATGGAGAAGGCGAGGTGAGCGATGTGCGGAGGTTAACATAGCCCCCAGGGTTCTGTATAACACGTCAGTACAAAACCAGTTTGGTTACTATATATGGTTCTTACATCAGAGAGATCGGAAAGCTCATCATCATCCCCCACCAGCACACCCCAACTTTCTGTTCATGGGTAATTCTCCACCACATCGTATCCAAATTGTCCCAGCTGGACAATATGATATGACCAGCAATGACCTCTGACCTGAACCCTTTAGAGCACGTTTGGGACCAGCTGAAGCAGAGACTGGATGATTATACCTCACCCCCAAGTGAGCTGGCAGAACTTCATGTAGCAGCTGTGGAAGTGTGGAGCGCCTCAGAAAAACATCATGAGTCTAGTGAGGAGCATGAGACATCGCTGTCAAACTGTCATTGTGGCAAATGGTGGAGATAGCGGTTTCTAACATGACTAAGTTTGTTATTTGGGCTTATCTTTGTCGTCCTAATTTTGGGGTAGTACGTATCAAATGAAAATTTGGTTTCTTCTTATTCATTTAGGGAATGTTTATCTATTTCATTAAATAGGAAAACCCCTCACGTAAATAATACTATCCCCAATTTATTGCATGAATCCCACAGCCTGATAAAGTGTATTTTGAAACAATTACAACCATAAATCTTCTTTGTAAGTCCCGGTCAGAAAACTAGAATCTGACATTTTTGCCAAATTCACAGGCATACTTCAGATGACATTTATAAACATTTGTCACATGACAGTTCCTAAAATGATAAATAAAATATTCATTCATTTGAATCCTCTTTTGAAGTTCAGTCCCTTCAATGCCTTTTACTTTTTAAATTCAGGCTCCATGTCTGTTTGTGATAATTCTTCTGTGCTGCTTTTCTTTTTTGCATTACAGTTGATGGAGGCTGGGACGAGTGGAGTGAATGGACGTTGTGCAACAGTTTGTGTGGAAGGCACCGCACTCGGGAGTGCAGCTCTCCAGCACCCAGACATCGAGGCAAAATGTGTGAAGGGAGCAGCCAGGCCACTGAGAACTGCACAGATGGGCTGTGTACCCAAAGTAAGCCCTCTTCTTTTGTTCTGAGTATCATTATGTTATGGTTTTTGGTTTCATTTCCAATATCAATCCACTTTCACTCACTGTAACATGACTGTTTTACGTTTTTTTAAAAAGTAAAGGTAAAACATTTCATGCAATTAACATATAGAACGTCAGAAAGAGTGTTTTGCAGGATACTTTCAAATGAATGCATGACATTATACTTGTTATTGTTGTTTAAAAGAAATCTCCTACAAATCCTTACTGCATTGTTATATAAATACATTCTTTAAAAATCATACAATAGGTTTTCCTGGATTCTTTTCCTGTATTCTGTCTCCGACAGTGAAAGTGTATATACGATGAACATTACAGACCTCTCTCAGCTTTTTAACTTGCAGCATCTGGGACGAATAGATACCTATTTACACTCTCTTCACCTTTTTTTTATCTTTGTTTTTGCAGATCGAAACCTGCGACATGATGTTAAACCTCAAAGTGAGTCTTTCATTTTGGATTTCTTTTACTTTTGTTGTCCTCTACATTCAGCTTCTCTTCTTCACCCCCCTTAGATAATGCTGCAAACTCCATGAATTACACCACCACTGTTTACTTAATCTGAGCAACTCCTGTGTTTACCCAGCAAAAACATCTTATGGATTCATATACTTAATCACTTTCTGGCTTTTAATGACAGCCGTGACATCACAGCTGTGCTTCTGCTATGAGCCAAGAGATGTATCGGTTGTGACAAGTGAACATGTGCTGTGTTGGACAGGATTAATGGCTTGTAATCATTGCAAATGAGCTAATTTGTTCAATTTAATGCTGTGTCCCGCTGGTCCTGTGGCATCTTTCAATCACTCATTGGCATTAGCCTAATTTAATGTATGCTGGCTTCTACTACTGCCTGTGTGCTTTCTTTGACTTATTGATATAATGTAATTTGATGCTTTTTGCTGTGTTTGGAGACAAACGGGAAGTTTCAATTCCAATAGTTGGAAGCAGTCAGCCTTGCAAGAAAGCTTTGCAGTTATTGTTTAATGCAATAACTGCAGGGGGCTGATGGTCTCTCTTGTTCTTTATTGGGTGCAGCTTAGAATATTAGATGGATGATTTCTCTCCCCCCCCCCCCCCCCCCCCCCCCCCCCCCCCCCCCCAACACACACACACAAACACACACCCACCCACGCACGCGCACACACACACACACACACGCACACACACACACACACAATTTTATGCCATTAAATAAATGCTAGCTCTTTATCCTCACCTTCCAACTTCTTTTTATTTAAGGTGCCTGTTGACGCATTATATCTCCTGTCTGCGTTTGCCACTTATCAATTACATTAAGATTATATTTTTTTCAGTCATTATTTTTATTATGTTAAAAACCAATTATATACAAATTATTTGTGTAATACTTTGTTGTTGACAAAATTGTAAAAAATATAAATGAAATATTTACAAATATATTACTTTACTAGATTAGAGATAATTGCAGAAAGAAGCAGGTTCTAATGTTGAACTAAGGTTCTTTGTGTCTTAAAACATTATATGTATAATTGTAAAAAATATTAATTAGTTTTAAAGTCCCACCCCAATCATCTCTTGATTTATTTTTAAAAATGTTCCCAGTGGTCTTTAAATTACGATTATGCCAATTTCTGTCAAAGTAAAAGAAAGCCTGTCATTTTCGAGAACATAGCTTTTGCAAAGCAACAGTTGTTTATTAGAAATTTACCTCTGAGTTGTGGGCGGGACCATTGGCGTGGATTAAGCCTGCCCACATTTCCCATTATCCTTTTGTTTACACGTTCCCCCGTTATCTTATAGCCCCTCACTATCCTAACCTAGCATTACCGTGATACTTAAATAACAACAATCTTTCTCTATCAGAATTATTTTGTCTATCTCTGATGGCATGCTGGAAATCAGAGTTTAATTCCCAGTGTGTGCAATGGGCTTCATCCAGTGTGGGTCCTTAGTTAAAGTCCGTTCACGCTACTGCCTATCTAAGTAACCACAAAGGGGCCCAAACACGGATCTCCCTGTGCTGGTCCCCAGCCCAGATAAAATATAGGGCTGTTACAGAAAAGGCATCTAACTCACTGTCAAACCTAATGAGCAAATCAGTGAAAGCTCGCTGTGGCGACCCCTGACGAGATGAGCCAAAGAGTGAACAGCAACATGTCTTCCATCATCAGAAAAATGTCACAGGAAAATGATAAACACACCATGAACACAATTTAATTCAGAGTAGGTCTTTAACAAGAACAACCTATTTTTCCCTTTTTCCACTTCCTGTATTAACTCCTCATTTCTATAACATTAAATGGATTTTGTGCTACACTGATCTAATAAAATAAATGAAGCATCAAAAATAAGAATACAAATTCAAAGTATTACAATTATTTCTTTACACAGCTGTCTTTCTCTTTACCCCTGACACTTTACCCACACAGTGTAAGTCAGCCACCCACACTTGAGTTCAGGTGTGTCATCCTTCTACCAGCTAATGCAAGCTTCTGCCTCAAGCAAGGTTGAGAAGTGAGCCCGAAAGAGGTCGCACAAGTTTTCTTCTTTCTGAGCATACGCCTCTGCTTTTTATCCGGATGTAAATAACTTTGTCTAAAGTCACATTAATTTCATAAACAGACTGATATCAATGTTTTCAAAGAAATGCGTAACAGCAGTTGTTGCATTAATAAGTAGTGTTAATCTACCAGAAATGCTTTCCCTTCTGGAACATGGAAGTGCACTGGACCCCATTTTCAATGCAGACTTGTGTGTCAAAGTAATAGAGGGCAAAAAAATGATGGCTGTTTTGTCTTTCAGGTTTGGAGAGTTCTAATGATGTGGCTCTGTATTTGTGCCTCGGAGCTGGCATCATCGCAGTCGCCTTCCTTGTAGTGGTCGTTATGTTATACAGGAAGAACCACAGCGAGTATGGAGTGGATGTCATCGACTCCTCAGCTCTGACAAGGGGTTGTCAGTCTTTTAACTTTAAGACAACCAGACAAGGTAAGAAAAAGCACTATTGTCTACATGTTTCCATTAAACAGGAGCGACAAGGCCGAAGGTGTTAACATGCAAAACGCTTGCTCTTGTCTTATGATACATACACACTGGGTATGTGATGCGACTACAAGAACCTGCATTCTTATTATGACCATTCCGTTTTCAAATATCCACTCATAAAGTCCCACTCCAACTATATTTTTATCTATTGTATAATCGTTCCCAGTGGTCTTTTAATTATGATTACCGTATATCTTCCAATAATGGTCGGTCTCCAAAAGATGCCGGTCTCTAGTAAATGCTGGGTCAGCCGACATTTATTTTATTTTATTTTATTTTATTTTATTTTATTTTATTTTATTTTATTTTAATAAATACCCCGGCAACTATTGGAAGATATATGGTATTTTAGTTTTTAGCCAAATCAAAAAACATTTTTAAGGACATATTTTCTGCAGGGTAGGAAGAATTCGAAATTTGCATGAGTTGTGGGCGGGAATCTTTGCACGGAAGTTAGCCTTTTGCTAATTTCCCAGCATTCCCTTGTTTCCACTCTCTCCAGCAAATAGCACCTCACAAGCCCAAGCTAACATTAGTATAGCAAAAAAATTGCTAGCAATACCAAAACTATCCAGCCGCACTGTTTTGATCCAGATACCAGCTCAGATGAGGAAAATGAAGACGTTAATCTACTTATCTGCAAGTGGGGGATTTAGAATAGGAGTGAAAAATGGATACTTTTTAAAAACACCAAAAATACTTTTTTCATTGGGAGAAGGATCACACCTTAGCAGTTAAAATAATCAGCTGCAGAAAGCTGTTGTCCAAAGTGTGGCTCAAACTTTGAGGATTACATTGCAGGTTCATTCCTGGCGCATTTGTCAATAGGATTGTATTACATACACACTGGGCATGTGGTCCTCGTTCAAGATAGCGCTGAACATAGGTTCTTGAATGCACTTTTGACATACGATGATACCAGGGCAAGTACCAACATCTTGCTCCAAGCTTTTTCTGCGTCAGCTTTATTCCGATATATCAAAGACTTGGTGTCATATAATTCCATACGTGCACAAGTCACAATGATTAATTTTTCCTTTATGATCAGTTTTTAAACTGTTTGCACTTCTGTGAATTAAAAGGTACTACCAAATCCAAGTCCCTGATTGGTCAAAGTTTAACTGGTTTAACTTTTGAGGTGGGTTCAAGAGCAATGTTTTGTATGTCAAGCCTGAAAACTGTGTTCAATGGCAGCACTTTTTGTACGTAAAGCCCAAAAACATTTGTAAAAACAAGTGTTGGAGGCTGAATGTAGCTACGCCTGAATGCAAAAGTATGTAGGAACATAGAAGTTCGAAACATGTTTTTATGCCCGTTTACATAGACTTTTGATTGGAAGTGGTTGCTTGAACAGACATTTCCTAGCCCGGTGTGACTTTAGTATTATGATTGATGGAGTTTGTTTTGCATGACTCAGAATGGCATGCAGCCTCCCTTTGTGCCTTGGATTTATGCCTCTATAATCAGTAAAAGGATACGTCCCTCTCTTCTGACAGACCTGCACTTCTGTTATTTTGCAGCTGGACATAATCAATCTCTGCTGTACACAAACACCAGCAAACCTCTTTCCTGGAGACCACACATTAAACTGTCAGGCTACCAATCCCCCCCATCAGCTTACACCAGTCCTCTACTGATGGATAAATATGATCATTATGGGACATCAATTCAACATTTTCTGGAACTCCAAACCATATAGGTGCAGCTGTCCCAGCCACCTTCAGTACAGCCTTTCATATTTTTCCCTCTGACACTTTTGGGCTAGTACAAATGATAGTCATCGTGAAGACAGACGATCCATCCAGTGAGAAGCCCACACCAGGAGCTCATACCTTCCTAGATACCCCTGGGTTTAGAGAGTTGTACAGTATAATACCCCCAACCTCTACAATCCTTGTCACAAAACTGGTAGCATGTGAAGGAAATGGTGGGGGCTGCCTAAGGGCTACATTACACTGGTCATCAATCCTGTTTAAATAGGCCAGCATCCCGCACAGCCGGCATGCTGTAACCCTCCACCGGCCACAATCACTCCCCTCCAGTTTTCTCTGTAGCAGCCAAGTTACAAACTGAAATGTGTTGCTTTATTTTTGTTCCCTTAAGACACATTGCACCCTTAGCATAGACTTCAAACTTCACTGATATTTTTATGCACTTTGCAAACATTTAATGTGTATTTTTGGTAAAAAAAAAAAAACAAACAAAAACCTTCTGAAATGTTTTTTATGGATGACTTTTATTTTTCAGCAGATTTTTGCTGGTTAGCTCTTTCCCTGCTCGTAAAACTAGTTGGATGAGAAATTAAGTTTCACGATCACTTTCATTCAAAAAAATTATTTCGATGGAGAAACAGAAATAAACCAGCTGTCCTCTGCTGTCTGTTACAGAAATGGTTGAGAACAACCTTTACAGACAAAATCACACTCCCCTCAAAACTTCACAAAGGCATTGTGGCTTCCAAGCAGCAAACAGAAGACACTTCTGACACTTCCATTTTTCACAGGATAACTGCTGAGACAACTGACTCCACTGTGTCACACAAGAGTCACACTGACCCACTTATTGCAGACTGAGATTTCTTGAAATGGATCAGAACGTTTTCTGGAAAATCAAACTGAAACCACTCAGGTCAGAGTTCTAGGAAGGAAGTGCTACAAAGTCTCTCTCAGAAACACAGCAAGTTTGAATTTTATCAATTCAATTCTATTTTATTTACATAGATCAAAATCACAACCATAGCTGTCTCATTGGGCTTCACACCGGTAATAATGCAAAGAACTTAAAGTCAACCATAAAAATATAAGCAATAGCTTTTTGCTAAACTAAACTTAACAGACGAAGGTAAACTGACATCTCTGCCTTTAGACCCTCATCACGGTGAAGGAGGAAAAAAACCTCAGGGATGCCCACATGAAGGAGGGGATCCTGCTTCATGTGGGCTAGCAGAGGGTAATAATTATATTAAATAAAAAATCTGTTTTAGCATGTCACTAAAAATATATTATTATTTAATATATGTAACCTATAACTCTGTGGTCTCCACCCTTTTTCAAGCCACGGACCAGTTTAATGTCAGGTGGCCTGTACTAGGTTGAAATGGACGTCCAATTTTTTTTTGTCTATACTTCCAGTTTCCCTTAACTTTTGAGGGTAACGTTGATCCTCATCCTCTGTAAAATATCTGCAGCTGATTTAAACTTTATTTTTACACTAGATTTCATGCAGGAATCATTGAAATTTGATATAGACTTTCCATTAACCCATAACTGTCAAAGTAGAAGCTAAAAAAATCAGACGCCAACTTCAGCCTCGTCCGACTTTTCAGGTGTGATGAATAAATACAAAAAAAGTCACAAAAACTGTTTTTTTCTAAATGCAATAATAAGAGTAAATCCACTGTTTGAGCAACTTTATTTAGTGGCATTCTCTTAACATTAGACAGCCAGTTGATGAACAGTATGCATTTTTATTACGATGTGTGGGAACAACTGTGATACCAAACCCATCTTTCGACTTCTCTTTTGGATCTTCTCTGGTAAATGCAGATTTCTTTTATTTTGAAGTCACAGGTTCTTCTTCTGTTTCGTCACTGGATCTTTCCTGCAAAAATAAACTTTCTAAATATGTTTGTTTTTGTTCATTTTGCTATCCTGTGGGCTTCAAATAAGCAGTTGGAGCAGCTGCTTAAAGAAAGTAGCAGATTAATTTTAGACATTGAGTTACTTGACATGCGTCAAGGATGAATCAGATGTGGTGGAGAATCTAGCAGTTTTCCAAACCAAAACTTCCTTCAGACTTCTTCAGATGCTAAAATGACTAGATAAAGTGCTGTCTAGTTCACAGTTTTAGTTGCATTTAGCGGAGATTCCAGCCCGCTGCTGCATTTGAATGTGTGTTAAAGCAGCATAGAGCAGACACTCAGCTGATCTCAGATCTTTTACTGGTCTGGTACGCATACCGGACCATACTGGCTTAATTTCTGCACTGAGTTAAAAGAGGTATATTTTCCAACTTTGCTAAGGCTGTCAGAAACTTTTGAAGTGCTCTGGGGTGGGGCTATGCTGCTGTGGTGTCTGTGAAAGCAGACTGTCTTGGATCCGACTCTGTCTGTCAGTATATTATCCCCTTCAAAGACCCAAATTCAAACCCCTTTACTCAACCTAGACTACATTTCATTAAATTTGTATTTATTCTTACCATTACCATTCCATTATCACATCTCAGTTCTTAAAGATGCACACTCAAGATATAATCAGATCAGTCTCCACTCAACAAGAAGGAAGAAACCTTAGCAGTGATGAAATATCAGCTGCAGAAAGCTTTTGTTCAAAATCTGGCCCAGACCTTCAAGATTTTTTTAGAAGCTAAACTAATATGTTATAGTGCAGGTTCCCTCCTGCGGCATTTGTTAAATATTTGATACTATGTACATACTGGGCATGTGATTCGCATTTAATAACACACTGAAACCGGGTTCTTAAACATGCATATGGTGTTCAGACTGGACTGTCACTACCTGATACAAATGCATGCACGTACAGTTGGAACAGGCTTGTTGGAAAATGTCAAAGCACTGGAAGTCTCATGAACCTTGTTGCAGGTGTTTTCTTTCGCAGCTCTATTCCGATTTATGAAAGACTTGGTGTCATACAATGTCAAGTCTGTAAACTGACTTCAAACTTGCGTGGCACGTGAGCGCAAGAGTCTATGAACACCAAAGACCAAAATGCACTTATACTTGCCTTTAAAAAGCCTTCTCATTAGAAGTGGCCGCTTGAACAGGTGTTGCCGAGCCCAGTGTGAATGTAGCTCTATAACTAACAGGTTAATAGATTCTGGTTACAGTTTAGCAAAAACCATTCAAGCTCACTAGAAATTTGCTTGTTTAAATATATTTTCCAAATGATTCCTGTTCGTGTTGTTGCGCTTCGGCCTTTTGTTTGGGAGAAAAAACAAGTTAAAAGATGAACAATTTCTAATAAAGTTTCAATTAAAAAAATTAGGATATACAGAGAAGTAGTTTACCATCAGTATACCGGACTAAAACAATGTCACTTTCAAGGAACAGGCATGCAGTGGCTCAGAGTGATACAAATGTCTCCTTTTTATTTCTTCAATGACTAACCCTGCCCTTTAGGACATCCCTCTATATGGATCAGTTGTCAATGTGTTTGAACCCTGCTGCAAACGCAGGATCTGATTCTAACGGGTCTATCAGATATGTAATGTAAGCTGCAGTGGTGTGTCTGCACTGTTCACTCAAAGTGCAAAATTCAGGTAAAAACATGTTTTAAGTCCAGTAAAAATCCTTCTAAAACAGTCTTTCTCATATTTTGCTCTCTTTGCCTTTTGACTCTCCCATTGGGGACAAATTAAGTCTTTTCAGTTGAATTAAATGCAAATATTGAGTTGTTATCTGAAATAATTTTCAACAATCTTACTATTTTCTTCTTGCTGACATGTCTTAGGACAAAATAAAATAAACATTTTCATTTAGAACAGTAAAGTATTCATTTCACCTTATCTTTTGGATGTATTGTTGTCAAAGTTCTATTGATGGAAAGAAAACAGAAGAAAGTTTAACTTTAAAAAGACAAGTCACCAAAAAAGCTTGTCACCATAACTTTCCTGTAATTAATGGTTTCCCTAAAACTGAAACAACATTAGCCTCCTGCACTGTGCCCCTCACCGAGCAACAGCTGGGCAGCAAGGACTCTGTGACTTCGCCGTGATCTTGGCACGGCTGTCTGCTCTCCGTTGTGTGCATCTTGCCCTGTTTGGCAGCATCATCAAATTTAATGGCCACAGATGAAGACCCAGAGCGCTTTGCCTGCCTTTGAGCGCAGCGTTCCCACATACTGGGCAGTAAAATGACTCCCCTCATTTACAGAACCTGCCCCTCATGGTCCTCCTGCCTTTCCTTCTGGAGGACGGGCAAGGTGTCACAAGAAGCTGACTCCAGCAAGATAGATTATGGAGATCAAGCTGTGTGTGGGCTTGGTAATTAAATTGGCTGCCCTGACCATGGTGCTGAGCCCTGAACCTGCTCTCCTGTTGGTGCACCTTCGCCACTGATCCTGTGGTGGTATTCTTGGACATGCTGATTTTCCTGGCACTGCTCAGCACCAGATGTGCCTTCTTAACCTTATTTAAGATAGCTCTATGATGCCTTTTTACAACCCTGTTTTTCAAATAATTCAAAGAATGAAAACAAGAATCTCTTATATAGTCATTTTTTTTATTTAGTTCTTGAAGTCTGAAAGCTTCAAAAATGAAAATAACTAATTTGCTTTTTTTGTGTCTGATAGAAAATAGTAGAAACTGCTCTCTGTCATGCCAATGTTGTAACAAGGTGTTGACACTCAATTCTCATACAGGCAGAGCTTTTGACAAACTGTTTTGCTCTGCTGTTTCTCCATCTGTGCAGGCAACCCGCTGCTTCTTAACTCCTCAATGCAATCAGACCTCACAGTGGGGCGTACGTACAGCACTCCCATCTGCTTTCATGAAAGCACCGACAAAGAACTCTTTGACCCCCTGCCAGACATCGCAGTCAAAGTTCAGAGCTCCTTCATGATTTCGTTAGGTGTGACGGAGCACGAAACGTTTCCGGACAAAGTACCCACAGAGACTTACCGACGAGACCTGGGCTGTGAATACTGCAGCACCGTGGAGAGATGCAAGAAAGACACGCTGATGTTCAACAGACCCATCGCCGTCGACAAAGAGCAACCGCGGACCAGGGGGGTGTTCGGCCACCTTGGGGGGCGGCTAGTGGTGCCAAACACAGGTAAGCTGTACTGAAATCCAGCAGGACTTCATAATAAAAACCACTGGAAGACATGAAGCCTTTGAATGGAGTTTGTCAAAACCTTAAAAATCTAACTCCTTCCACCATAGTTTTCAACTTTAACCTAAACTTAATTTAGTAGTTTAGCACATTTCATTCACTGCGAGCAAAAGACGCTTTACTTAAAAGCAAAATTTATGAAATGCTCATAAAAATGAAAAAAACAGAAACACATTAATAAAAAAAAGAAGCCATTTAAAAAGAGAAACAAGATTTTCACAGAAAGTAAGAACAACTCAATTCATCCCTCTACCCACCCAGTTCCCCCAATAAAACCTTTATATTAAAACTGGACAAAGAATCTAAAGAGACAGTCTGGAAACAGTCTTACAGCCTCTGTGCTTTTTGTGTTTAATCTGTATCTTCAGCATGACAACACTGTATCTGTCTTTCACAGTTTCATTACCGCACACTAAACAAAAGAGAATTCAGTACATAGCCTGCTCTTCAACAAACAATGCAGCATTTTTTCCATTTAATATCAAATGTTACCAAAATCCTTGAAATACATAAAAAAATGCTGAATTTAGCTTCATTGTCCCAACAAAGGCAATTTGGGAACTTTTTGAAAATATTTATGGCTTTAAATTACATTGAGTTATATAATGAACTTATCTGGTAAATTTATAAGCCTCCAAGTGTTTAAATGGTGATAACATTAATGACAGAGGTCATGGAGAGCAATAAAATGTGTTTATTTGAGGATAATTGTTTTTTTTCCAAGTTATTTTCATTCCAAACACTTGCATTATTTCTTTAACCAAATTCTTGGGTTATTCATGTTGGGCTGTATTTTTGGGTTACTTTTTGGAGCAATACAAATTTTATGGACTGTATAGTTATCATTTCAACCCTATTTATGTTTTTTCTTTCTCTGAATTTACTATATATATATATATATATATATATTTATGTTAAAATTACCCAGAAAAATATTAATCTCTTTTTAACTCCGGAGTTAGGCCAAAAACAACCCAAGTTTAGTTATTTTTAACTATGGAGGTTTTAATGAGGTGTAACTGGATTTCTTGATATGTCGCTGTCATTGTTTCCATTCTCAGACATTTCGTTCCTTGTTTGGTTAACTTGTTCTTTATGACAGTGTCAGAGGCAACAGGTGGAGACCAATGCGCAGGGAAGAAAACTATATGATGGTTATAAAAATCCAAAGTAGAGTTCAATAACGACATAACTAAATACAGAAATTAGAAACTATCTTATTAACAGTGTGGTGCAGACCAATAGGATCAAGCCCTGAGGGAAACATCCAATACATGCATCAGCACTGAAAGCTCAGTATGGGGCCTCTTCTGACCATGAAACACATTGAACTAAGTGCAGACAGCTGTGCAGCGCTCCATACGGAACCACAGGTTGATGGCAGGACTTCCAGGGGGAGCCGCAGTCAACTTGCACAAGAAAACAGAGTGACATCACAGAGAAAAATCAACCAAAAAAAAACAAACAAAAACAAATAAATAAAAACCCGGTGAGGTCCATACAGCTTTAGCCATAATAATTTTCTGAGACTATTCTCTAGGTTCTCCAAGATTCATCCCTATCATCCAGATGCCAAAATGATGGAGACAAATGCAGCTAACAGGCTGTATTAAGAACCAGTGACCTGTCATAGTTATATCGCATATCCCCATGAGGTGTGGCAGGTGTGGTCTTGAGGCTTGTGCTGCCACTTTAAAGCACGTCATGAAAATGGAACGTACTCTTGTTGTGCGTGTAGTGAGTGTATCATGAAGTATTAGTAAGAAGAATGTTGGTTGTACTCACTTATGACGTATGTGTGATGCTGTTGTACAGTTCCCTTGATGCCACACTAGTCTTTTAAAACGCAGAGTGTGCACGTGACACGTAAGTGCCCGTAGGACACCTAAGGATGTCCACACAAACTCCACTCTAATTGTCTAGTTTCCTAAAATCTGACAGTCAGGATGCACGCAAGGAGCACGCAATTACTGAACAGCACTAACAATCCCCATGCAGAGTGCACAGGTTTAGTATCCAATGAACTTACTAACTTTTCTTTGAATACATTTTCCAAAGTTATGTCGTTCTTTCTCTCGCTATATACATATATATATATATATATATATATATTTACTTGGATTTTAGAAAGCAACTTCATTCTGATGTTTTGTTGTTGGCAGGACACTCATAGCATAAATAACAATTTCAAGCAGCAAAGTTCTCTTTTCTACTACAAATATAACTTCATCTTCATGTCATAAAATGTAAGTTATTAAGAGTCACCTCAGGGTTTCATCCCACCAACACAACAGAGTCAAATGTATTTGATAAAGAAGCTTAGTTTTACCATAAAGTGTCAGCTGTGCCTAACTTCTATTTTCAACTTAAAAATAGGAGCAAACTGAAGCAGTAGTGCTATAAAAAAGTGGCTCTCTTTAAATTGTATGGTAACAGTTGTGAAAAATGCTTGTAAATGTCAATAAAGACTTTTCTTTTTTTTTTTTTTTGCTGTAATGCTATTTGTAGTTAATTACATTTGTTCCAGGGGTTATGAACTGTTTAGTTTACACTGCTAACTGCTCTTTTTTCAGCCTCAGAACCTCCCATGGGAGTCAGCATAACCTGAGCGTGTATGACATGCTGTGGTCTCTTATTTCACTGTAAGCTGTCTGACTGCTACTGCTGCTGATTCTGACACATCACTGTGTGTTTTTCAGGGGTCATTCTGCTGGTACCTCATGGAGCTGTGGCTGAAAATACGTCCTGGGAGATGTACATGGTGATCAATCAGGGAGAGTCAAGGTGAGGTTCAAGTTCACCCAAATATAGTTTTTTTTTTTAATCTGTCCTTCACACTTTTTCACGCCATCAATCTGCTATATCGTTCTCGTCTTTAGTATTTTTTTAAGTGTTATTTACTAGTTTGACATGAATTTATTTTAACTTTGTAGATGTTCCATGGAAACAAACAAACCTGTTTATTTCAGACTTGAAAACAATTTTGGACATTTCAATGTCAACTCAATGTCCATTCTTCATGTTTGGTTTTACACTTGTTTAAAAAAAACATTTTGTTTTTTCATGCTTTTGTCAAGAATGTCTGAGAGAAAGACAGCACAAACTTTTCCTGGGATTAGAAAATGTGATTTTTAAAATGTGCTGAGAGGCTCTTAGAACTTCTCCTCTTGCTAAGTGTCTTTCAGTCCGATAAGCAGGGGGTGTCTGATCTGACAGGAGGATGTGTCTGAAATTTTACTTATTTAATAGTGTTGACATGGAGTTTTTTTTAAAGACCACCTCCAATAAAAGGAAAAATGGAGGAAATATGTGATAGAAAGTAAGCTTAAAATTGCATTTCTGAGGATTCTTTGATTCAAATATGTGTAAATCAGGAGCAGATGAAAAAAATGCTGTTTGAAAAAGCTTGTCGCAGTGACGTAGAAGTCGTAGAATCAATGGGGCACAAGCTCCCGGCTCCGCTCCAGTCTGATTATTGACAGTCCATTTCAAATAGAACGCCTCCATCTCGAACGTTAAAAAACGTTTGAGAGATTCTCCCGAGCCCACTTTCAGTGAAAGGGGTGAGGCTTTCCAACAAGCTCACTCCTGATTAGCTACTGGGGTTTCCAAAGAAAGGCTGATTCAGACCAACGCGAACCAATCACCGCTTACTAACGTCGTACGATTCCAAAATGGCGACGTCTGTACTGCGGAAAAATGGCAATTGAACTGACTTCATTTCATTGAGATGAGGTATTCTCTATAAGTGATGTGACAGGAGCTTTGTCCATTTCCATATACTGTCAATGATTCTGATGCATCCATTTGTAGAGGGATTGACTAGTTCGCCATTTTTGTTGCAAGATGCTGTAAGCTAGCGTGAGAGTGCGTAAATAGATGTATGACAGGAAGTGGGGGTGGGCTTACTCCGTGCCACCACTCCCGCCCACAACTCAGAGGTGAATTTCCAATGAACTCCTGCTACTCTGCAGAAATTGTGCCCTAGAAATCAGCACAGGTTTTCTCATTTTGGCTAAAGATGGCATAATTAAAATTAAGACTACTGGGGATACTTTTACTTATGATCAAAAGATGACTGGAGTTGGACTTTCATTCTTTGATAGTTTTTAAGCAGCTAATATCTAGACATGGCTAAGATACATTTCCTGACATATGATGAAAAATTATTTGTTACAACATGACTCTTCAGGTGTCTTTTGAGAAAACCATTTCATCTTATATGGTGATTATTTCAGCAACACTTTGGTTTGTTACAACCTTATGACCAGCAAGAACTGATTAGTAATGTCCAAATATTTACATTCAACTTTGGTGTCTAGTCAAGAAAACTTTAGGTATTTTTTTAGAAGATTTAAAAAATATATACCTTAAAAAAACACTCACAAACGTTTATGGAAGACATTCCCCAATATGGATTTAGCCTTTGCAAACTGCTTTCACTTCCATTCGTTCAATAAAATTCTTTCAAAAAACCATACAAAAAACTGGTAAATGGTGGACATGGATTGTCCATCTCTTTGTCTCTCTGAAAATCTAAAACATGATATACTAATGTATCTGCCTATCTAAGAACATACAGTGCTAGTGTCATGATGCTGTCCCTCATCCAGATCTCCCTCATTTTGGTGACCTTATGACTTTCAACCACTGTCCTGTCTTTCTTCCTCTACACTTGTTTTGCTGTGGATTGATGCTATCACACCTGGACTGCTCTTTTGGATTTTGCTTTGAAATACGTTTCTGTGTGCTGCCTTCCTTCCTGCCTGGTGTATTGACAAACGTTTGTCCTCTGTCACATTATTGCTCGCCTTTTTCTGTTTGCCTGGTTCAATAACCATTTCTGCCACTATGACTTCATGCCTTCTCTTAAAGTGTTTGATCATAAATAAAGTCTTTAATTTTTCTGCTGGGTCGGTTGACCATTTAAGTTCTCTATCAGTAGCTCTAGACAGTTGGGATACGTTTACATTTTGAGGGCTGCCTGGTGGTGTAGTGGTTGCAGGGCTCTAGACTAAGTTTTGCACTGGTTGCACCAGTGCACCTAACTTTGTTTTTTAGGTGCAACAGCGTGGACGTTTAGTGCACCTACGTTTTCGAGCAAATTGCATTTAACTCAGCAGTTTTACATTGTCACTTTCCTTTTTTAATTGCTGTCAATATCTACATTAAGAGTGGAAAATGGTTAACTTACAAACAGGTAAACATAAAACTCTTCAATAGAAATACAATAGTGATAATTTACATGGAAAAGTTGGCCCTTAAATACTCACTCCAATAAAATGTGTGTTTTTGGTGTTTTTAATACGTTCTTGTTGCATTTTTCGAACTCCATTTCTGATTATTTCTTTATTCAAACAAAAATACTAATTTTGAAAACGCTTTAATTTGTGACAGCAAGTGAAATGGATGGACTCGAGTTTCCCAGTGGCGCTCCATTCTGATGGATCCACTTGTAGACAAACAGATTCATGCATATCTTTGTTTTCCTTGTCTGAGCTGGAATCTGGATCAAAACTGTACGGGTGGATTGCTCTGATATTGCTCACCTTTTTAGTTGCATTGTAATGTTAGCTTGGGGTGTGATGGACTCTAAGCTAGCGGGAGAAATTGTAAACAAAGATTTCATGAGATATCAGCATGGGGTTACTTCACACCAACAGTCCTGCCTTGGAGGTGAATTTGTATTGAACTCCTGCTGCTTTGCAGAGACTATGTCTTAGAAGACAACAGGTTTTTAGATTTTGGCCAAAATAACCACACAGAATCATAATGAAAAGACCTCTGAGAACACGTTGGCAACAAATTGAAATATAGTTGGAGTAGGACTTTAAAATGCTTCACAGAGATGAAATGTAACTAAAAAATAGTTTTTAAAGGTTTTGTGATTAGTCCAGAACAGGGGTCTCCAACCCTGTTCCTCAAGGGCTACTGCCCTGCTTGTTTTGCAGCTAACCCTGCTTCAGTAATTGCTGCTCACCTGGATCAGGTGTGTTCAGTCAATCAGAAACTGTGCTGACTCAATCCAGCTAATCAGCATCTACTGAAGCAAGGTTAGCTGCAAAACAAGCAGGATGATAGCCTTCGAGGAACAGGGTTGAAAACCCCTGGTCCAGAACCAATCCAGTATTACTTCATAGGTGTGTCCTAAATTCAAACATCATTTGATACCAAGAGCTCTGTTTGGGTCAGCAGGAAAATTCTTCACTTACTCATCGGAATTACTTCCTTTACTGTAGAATAAAATGAAACCAAGGAAACCTCCTGTCCTTTAGTGCTATTTTTATCTCTAGTACTCTGAGAGTCACTATGCAGTTATGTACTCCTCTTGGTGTCAGCAGTGTAGCTCTCTGGGAGGGAGTCACAACCTGGATAGTCTGTTCAAACGATCGTGTATCCAGTGATGAATGGAGTGCGGTGCACTGATGGCAGGAAAGATGTCTCATGTGGCCTTTCATCTCAGCAGCTCACACATTTGGAATTCTGATCACATCTAGATAATGACCCTTGGACTGAGCTTCTTCCAAAGTGGTGGATTTGCATCCTCATTCCTGCAGAGAGCTGCAATGCATTGCATGTTCCTTTGAAGTGTCACTGCTTCTTTACAGTGTTTCTTGTAAGCAAAGGGGAAAAGACCAAGTAAAGTCTCTCGTTAGAAGAAAAAAGTGACGGCTCTGTGGAAATCCCACTGATAAAAATTGTAAACAATGGGGCAAAGGAAGAATTACTGAATTTTAAAAAAAGACTGAAATCCATTGTGGTGCGGCAGTGGGTCAGAAGTGAAGCGGCCAAGCCCTGGTTGGAAAGTTGTAGGTTCAGTTCTCACTCATCCCGCCTGTCTGTCAAAATGTCCTTGGGCCTTGCAGGAACAGGAACAATCTCACCACTATATCTTTAACATGTACAGCGGCTCTTGTTAAATAACATACACTCATCAGCCACTTGGTTATGCAATTTCCTAATCAGCCCATCACATGACAGCAACTTAATGCATTTAGACGTGTATACATGGTCAAAGTGATCTGTTACAGATCAAACCAAGCATTAGAATGTGGAAGAAATGTGATTGAAGTAACTTTAAATCTGGCATTGTTTGTTTGTGCCAAACAGGCTGGTTTGAGTATTTCAAAAACTGCTGATCTGCTGGGATTTTTACCCACAACCATCTATGGGGTTTACAAAGAATAGTCAAAAAAAGAGAAAATATCCAGTGACCCGCAGTTCTGTGGACAGACATGCCTTGTTGATGCCAGAGGTCAGAGGAGAAGGGCCAGACTAATTCCAGATTATAGAATGGCAACCGTAACTCAAATAACCACTGGTTACAACTGAGGTCCAGAAGAACATCTCTGAACCCACAACACGTCCAAACTTGAGACAGATGAACTACTGCAACAGAAGAACACACAGGGTTTCACTCCTGTTAGCGAAAAACAGGAAGCTGAGGCTGCAAGTCACACACTCACTAAAACTAGACAATAGAAAATTGGAAAAACAATGTCTGGTCTGATGAGTCTCCATTTCTGCTGCGACATTCAAATGGTTGGGTCAAGCATCGACAACATGAAAGCATGGATCCATCCTGCCGTGTATCAACAGTTCAGGCTGGTGGCGTCATGGTGTGGGGAATATTTTCTTGGCACACTTTTAGCACCTTTTGTACCAATTGAACATGGTTACAAAACCTCAGCTTACCTTAGTGTTGCTGCTGACCATGTCCATCCCTTTATGATCACAGTGAACACATCTTTCAATGGCTACTTCCAGCAGGATAAGGCGCCATGTCATAATGTTTGAATCATGTCAGACCGGTTTCTTGACATTGACTTCAATGGACTCAAATGACCTCGACAGTCACCAGATCTCAACCCAATAGATCATCTTTGGGATGTGGTGGAACGGGAGATCGGCATCATGGATGTGCAGCTGACAAATTTGCAGCAACTGTGTGATGCTGTCATGCTGCCTATGTGGACCAAACTCTCTGAGGAATGTTTCCAGAATCTTGTTAAATCTCTGCCATCAAGGATTAAAGATGTTCTGAGTGCAAAAGGGGTTCAACCCAGTACTAGAAAATAAAGTGGCTGGTAAGTATATGACAAAGAAGCATACATGAACAAACAGATCTCCTTCATACCCTGTAATTTATATTTGTCTATGTCATTAAAATGTATGTATCACAAGTAGCATTTTTGAAAATGATTGCAGAGCACAGCTCCACATTTTTCTATTATCATAGATTCCTACCTGTCAGCTTTAATTTTTGACTTCTCTCTGGTTTTTCCATTTGTGAAATGTTCAGACAGAAATCTGACAGTATTCACTTCAAGCCAATTTTTCAAGTGTTCATTCTATCAGCCATCTTTGCTGTGCATAGTTCTATTTCTTGTCTGTCATCATGTCATCTAGCAAGCCGTCAGTCATCAAGAATGTCCTGCCAAGCTGTATCCTCTATCACTGTAGTGACATGACATTAACATTCAGCTTTACATTTGTAAGCTTTTTATGACCGAAACTCAGGTTAAGATGTGTCAGATTTGTTTCTGGAATCTATTTTGACCTTCAAATCTGCAAATACTCAGTAAAGCTGTTCCAAAAATGAGGCTCAATATTTCCATCTTTTGTCCACTGGAGCACAATGATGTTACATAAAGTTTGCTTTGGCTCTTTGTCCTTAAATTAGTTGATGCTAACTAAGCAAACTGATCTGGAATCACAAATAGAACTCCACACAATCTTCTTTCTATCTTATACTAGAGTTCATGTACTTCATGTACTGTTACATTTACGTCTCAAAATCTCTTTTCCCTCAATATCCTCAACTTCTCAATAGAAAAAAGAATTTGAAGTTTAATTTGGGACTTCCCACGAGACCAACATTTTGGTTTTCCCAGGAAAATAACTTGCATTTCTCTTCTGAGTGTTTTTTTTTTTTTTTTTATTTTAAGATCCACTTTGATCAAAATTGTGTTTTAAACATGTTCTTGTAGCAATTTTCTCATGATGGAGAGCTTCTCCACAAACATAAATATTTTATTGGAATTTTATGTGAAAGACCAACACAAAGTGGTACAGACTTGTGGAAAGAACATTTTACAAGGGTTTAATTATTTTTTACCAAAAAAAATCGAAAAGTACAGTGTGCAAAAGTATTCAGCCCCTTGAGTCAATACTTTGTGGAACCCCCATTTGCTGCAATTGGATTTAGATCTGGACCTTGAGTGGGCCATTCCAACACACGAATATGTTTCATAACCTAACCCTGCTTTAAATGTCTCGACAACTGTATCCCTGACCTGTCTGGCGTGTTCCTTACGCTTCATGATGCTGTTTTCTCCCCAATATTCTCTTGAAGAAACCATTGAGACTGTCACAAAGCAGCTGGTTTTGTGTACTGAGATTAAATGACACACAGGTGGATTCTATTGACTCATTAAGTCAACAACTGACCACTCACCAATCATTAAGCAACTTGTGAAGGCAATTGGATGCACTCAGAGAAAAGGGGGCTGAATACTTTTGCACACTGCCCTTTTAAGTTTTTTTTTTGGAAAAAAAACATGGAACATTTGTATACTGGTCTTTCCACTTCAAAAGTGTGTGCCACTTTGTGCTGGTCTTTCACATAAAAGTCCAATAAAATAAATTTGTGTTTGTGGTCATAATGTGAAAAAATGTGGAGAAGTTCAAGGGGTGTGAATACTTTTGCTCCTCTCCATTCTAATACATGCAGTTGCAGACAAATACATACACCGTACGTCTTTGTTTTCCACGTCTTTTCCACAATATTGCTTTCCGCTTTTGTTGCACTGGTAAAATGTTTGGTTAGTGTGAGGGGTTGTGTGCTAGTGGAAGAGCATGTAAACAAAAATCTCTCAGACATGAATAATGGGAAGGGGGGAGTTGGGGTTGCTCCAGGACAATCGTCCCACCCACATTTCAGATGCATATTTCTAATAAACTACTGTTGCTCTGCAGAAACCATGTCCTAGAAAACATTTTGAGCAGTACCCTCATTCTCTAAAATTTCCGTTTGCTCTTCCAATCCCAATAAATGCCAGTGGAACAGCTTACTTCCACTGAAAAGGGCATCTTAATGCTTCACAATCAGAACAGCTTTTGTTATTTTACAGGAACAATCAAATTTGGCAGCAACTCCCTTGTGCAAGATCTCAAGAACAAGATGCGCACAAAAGAAATGATCCTTTCTGCCTGAGGTTAGGACTAAAACAGCTCTGGGGATTCAGCTGTCTCTCAAGTTATGTTCACACCACCCTCAGCAACATGCATTTAAGGGACCACCTCAGATGAAAAGTCTATGTAAACGTGCGTGTAGTAATGTATGGATGACATCCTTTTTGAATGATGGAAGAACCAACCGTTTGTAGTTGAACATGGAGGAGAAATTAATAATTGCGGTTTGTGTACGGCTGGAATTCTATGATGCCAAGTCTTTCATATATCGGAATAGAGCTGTGAAAGAAAAGACCTGGAGCAGGATTGGCGAGATTTGAACCACTTCAACATTTCGCAACAAGCCTCTTCCAACTGGAGGTGGCTTATGTGCACTAGTCTAGGGTAGTGACAGTCCTGTGTAAGCACCTTCACCTTCAAGAGTGGGTTTTTAGCACATTCTTGAATGTGCATCACGTGCTCGGTGTGAACGTAGCATTAGTCTATTAGTTCTTGTTTATTCTTGATTCAGAGTGAGCAAGGCCAGCATGACCTTCAAGGTTCCCTAATCCTACACACCAAAATAAGAAAAAATTCATAAAATTGCAGTCCACGCCACACTGTCCTGAGACTAAACTCTTAACTGAAACCAGAATCAAATAAGATGAACATTACAGGTTACTAATCTTTACTTAAACTGGCCTTTCATCACAGGAAGAAAGACAGTTAACGCAAAATGTTTTTACAAAATCCTCAAGAAAACACTCTCTGGGTTGATGCTGGGAGTTGGGTAGAGGAAAGGTAAAGATGGAACGAAGGCAGCAGCTGTTTAAATGTGCTCCTGGTCCAATCGGCTTCCTGGCAATCAGGTAATCAGGACTTGAGCTGCACCTGCTCACAGACCACCACTGGGAACAGTCTTTCACAACAAAAAAAAAAAAAAATGTTAAAACATCAAGTTACAGGAACAGACAAAAATACACATGACCCCTGACCAAAGAGGAATATGATTTTTTTTTGTTTGATTTCCTAAGGCCCTCACTGAAATAGCATAAAAACTGATGGGTTTTGTTTGTTTAAAACGGTCTATATTATCCATTGATTTAATTAAAAAAAAAAAAAGCATGTGGTTTTAAATTGATTTAACACAATTTTTCCGATTAGCCCTTCATGTCCCACTCTCAGCTGCAGTCTTGGGCTGTTGCAGTGACTTTAGTTTCCGATCCCCAGATAATGAATGTATCTGTGCAGCTCATTAAATATTTGTATTACCTTGCAGAGTGTCAGAAGCACAGTGGGACAGACAGGTGGGGGTACTGCAGGCAAATAAATTTAAAAGTAATGGACCCTGCTAATGTGCGCATTCATTAAGCATGCCGTCTCCACTTCTGACCCAACCTGCCACTTTGCACAGCTCCCGCAGTTCCTGAGGAGTGAGTTAACGTTCTCTTTTAGTAACGTATCTCATAGAGGATCTCACGATACTGGTTTGCAGAGGTCTTCATCCTTATAAGTGGCATTTAGAAAAGACACCACCAGTGTGGGGTTGTTGCAAGGTCACCAGGACTGAAGCTTTTTCAGAAGCATTTTGTCTGCTAGTTTCCTACACTTTGAATTTAGCAGGGCCCTGCCACATAATGGCAACCTATCAAGATGTAATGATGGGGCAGAAATGTTTGGATTCATGTGCAACCAGTTTGTTTTACAAGGGCAAGACATAACATAGTCAAAATCCAGGCAAAGGTCAAACACTGGTACGAGGCAGAGAGACAATGGTCAGGCAAAGGTCAAGGCACAAAGAACCAAACTATGGCATAACGCTCAGCCTGTGACGTAACTCAAAAAGACTTCGCATGGAGCTGAGTCCAGAGTGAGTATTTATACTGAGTTGGTGATGATGATAAGAAGCAGCTGGTGAGGGCATGAGTCAGAGAGCGATGACTGATGGGAGTTGAAGTGAGGCAAAAAACAGAGGAGTTCAGTACTCGGGCAAGAGCTCCTTCTGGTGGGTGGAGGTGGAGCTGGACGACTGAATCCTGACACCAGGTATTTTTATTTATTCAAGTGATTTTTGTGCCACCACACTGCAAACAAAAGTCAGAGTATTGACATAAAAATGTCCTAAATTGCCATCAAATGTTACGTTTTAAGAATAAAACTTAAGAAAAATGTAGGAATTAAACTGTGACTATTGCAATGTGGGGGCACAAAAAGCGGGTTTAGAAAACTGATGGATGGATGAGTTTAGCAGTGCTGGCTAAAGGATAGAGAGCTGTCACAGAGCTTGTGAGGAATCAGGCTGCTGATGTTATGGAAGAAAAACTCTGATAAGTCCAAAGGTGTGGGGAAGTAGATGAGATGAGACAGCCGTAGCTCGCAGAGCCCCAACGCAGACACTGTAAAATAGATGTTAAGGTTTTAATTGGGAAAATGTGACAGATTCCTTAACCCAGAGAGAGTTCACTTTGAAAGGACTATGGAGACAGAAACAGCTTCAAATCCCAATATCCTGGTGAAAAGCATAAAAAACATTCATCTTCAGAAAAAAATATGAATTTGTTGTTATGTAGACTATACATTTAAGAAAATAAATGAATGTTTTTTGGCTAAATTTGTATGATTCAAAAATAGGGCGGATTGATGTCAATTTTGAAATCTATTTGGTTTAAAATCAAACAAAAGGAACAGATTAAGTGAAGTATGTGGCAATTAGATGTGGATCCTTAAATAGATTTAGTCTGTTCTGGTAAATTATATTCTAATATATATTTCAAAATGATTACATGTGAAACTGCTTGAAATAAAATCATAGAGATTTGCATTTATAGAATCCCTTGACATGAAAAATGTGTGCATGGAGAAAAAGAAGAATGACCACATTTAGAAAATCAACTATCTGAAGTCATTAGGAATTCTTTTTTCAATGTTAATGATATACCAGGAAAGTTGAAAAGGCATCTCATATGCCTTCAAAATGTTATTAAAAAGCAGGAATACTCAAATATAAAGGTAAATTAGCAAGAATAGGCTCAAAAACACTTTGAATTCATTGTCATGGACTGGAGGAGTTTGACACAAACTGGGAGAGACCAGGCTTGGTGACAGAAACTTAATAAGTTAACCAAAATAAGACCAAAACTCCACGGCAAACCAAAATGGTGGAAAAGCAGAGCAGATGACCTTACAAGGTAAAACGGAAACCAGACATTTAAATATGGTAGGCTTATGGCAATGAACAGAAATGAAGACAGCTGTGGGTCATGATTAACCTGAAAGTGATGAGCCTGACAAGGAAAAAAAACATGATCAAAACATCCCAAAAACCCAAGCACAGAATTAGAAAGGTGTGGAATTTGGACTGGATTGGATTAAAATGTTTTTTTTTTTTACTATTTGAGCAAAATGGTAAACAAATACAATATTTAGAGATCTTGCTTTAAAATGATAACATATTAAGCTGTGTAAAACCTACATACATGGTTTATACATTGAAAAATGTTGAGTTTAGTTGTCAGAATTTGTAGTTTATATACAAATATTTTGTTTCAGAGGGGTCTGCTGCAACTTTAGTGGTTGAAAGCAAACCTGGAGCTTTAAAAAAACAACCACTTCCCATCTGTGAGTGTAATGTAATAACATGTCGAAGGACTTTTAGATATTGCTCTTCTCTGTGATGATCCCACTGGATTTTCCGTCAGTATGGACCAAACAACAGTGCAATAATCTTCAAGTAACTTCTGTTTTGTGTGAATTGCTTTTAATAGACACTCACTGCTGCATCTCTGTGACCATTTCACCTTGGCTGGAACCAGTTTTATCAGTCAATGACTCCAAGTACGATCCCGTTTTGATATGTTTACTCGGGACAATAGTACGGAGACTCAGAAGTGGAAATCACACCAACAAATCACTCAATTAAAAACATATTAAAGTTCACAATGACAATTAAAAAAGCTAAACAAATGATAAAGAAAACAACACTACATGTTGAAATTTAGAAACACAATTCTACAAAAATGTAACAATATAAAAATGACATCACTGGGACGTCACTGATTGGATGATGACGTTTTTCTGTCATGTCAACCCAAAGTTATTTGTCATGAAGCTTTACTGGAAATGCTCAGTTTTAATTATGAAACTTTTATTAGTATGCAGACATTGAAGATACATTAAAAAAAACCCTCAAAAGTCAAAAATCTAATGTCGTCATCCAATCAGTCATGTCCCATAATACCTACCTAGTGTTTTTCATTTTTAGCATTTTATTTAGATTTCTTGAAATTACTTCTATTTTCCTAAATGTTTCATTTTTTCAGTTCATTTGGAATTGTATTTTGTTTTCTGGTATTTTGCAAAATGTGATGCTTCACTATTTGTCTTGCATATGTGTTTGCATTATTTGTTGGTGTGATTTGCATTTCAGTACCACCATCCACTAGGGACCCTTCTACACCTGCCACACATGAACCAAATATCATTTAGTGTTAGAATGTTGACATTGTCTTTGAATCTGCTCACATGACATCTTGGTACGTTTTCCACACCTCTTAAACAGCCAGCTCATAAATAACCTGAATTTCCCATCAGGAGTCAGAACTGAAGAAGCTACTCAGACGAGCAGCGAAACATCTTCCAGATCAATCTTTAATATTCAGCTGAGCTGAAAGACCCACTCTGAGGAAAACTGTGTTTTAACATGTTTTTGTAGCTCTTTTCTGATAATGGAAGACATAAAGAAAAAGAAGATTAAAACTGAGTATTTCTTTATTCAAACTGTGAATCAGGAGCAGACAAAAGTTTGTTTGCATCCCACCAATAAGTAAGATTATTTATTAGTGGTTGATTTGTTTTTATTTATGGTGAAAGGCCTATAGCACAATTAAAAAAAGAGAGCAGGAAGGGGAAAATGATGACAAAAAAATATAAGCTTTGATCTTTTTTCTTGCATTCTGTGATAAATTGCTTTCAATCACAGGTCATGGATAGATGAGCTTCATTTAAGTCTGATCTCAGTGTGTACAGAAATGCTTTATTCTCTGCTGCGCTGGAACTCTTCCTGTACAATTTAGAGCTTTATTGCATTTGCTGTTTCTTATTTGTCCATTTTTCTATGTCTAGTATTGAAACTCTGGAAGGCTGTGAAATCCTCCTGGGCCCAGAGGTGACATACGGCCCTTCAAATCTGGACCTTTTTTGCCCAGCTGCCATGACCGTCCCCCACTGTGCTGTGGTTGACAAGGAGAACTGGAACATTCAGCTGAGGAGGAAAACCCAGGACAGTAAATGGGAGGTGAGCTGCAGGCCAGAATCATTTTAGCCCTGTGAATGTTGGCCCAGTTTGGCGATTTCTTCTTCAGTAGTTTAGTCTTCTTTTAATAAATGTCAGTAAGATCAGACATTTGTGTCAAACGGACCAGAAATTTAATTGCATCTTTTCTGTTTGCTGTCTTTTTTTTTCTTGACATCTCTCAGTTGTTATCCATGCACTCTTCCAAATCAGGGCACTCTAAGAACAAAGGTGTTTATTTTTAATTAAGAATAGATATTCACTGCAGATGTTCATTCTTAAAGTGCTTTTTTGTTCGTGGAAAATAGGGGAGGCCACATTTTCTTCATCTAAAATTATCCTGAGTATTCATCAATGAAGTGAATGCAGATGTCACATCTTGATCATGTGCAGGCCTTAATACTTACCATCAGTTACTGTCGCCGATTTGGATACTATTTGTTATCGACTTGGTTTGAGCTGATTTTCCATTTTTACTGTGTTTGGTCAAAAGTTTTTAAACGAACCGAACTGTTTCCAAGTTTTTAGTAACTCAACAATAAGGCTTTTTGAACTCATCTCTGCAAAAGGATTGCCATTTGTTCTAACATTAAATGTCTATGCTGCTTTACACCAAATTTGAGTGTTTATCTTTAAAATAATCATAGAACAGAATGTATTCATTAGGACAGATGTTTTTGGTCTCAACATTAAAAAGCAAAGATCTTATTGCGATCTTATTGCGAAGTTTTATGTAACTCGGGGAATCGGAACGCATTCGGGACAGGAAATGTGGCACGGATTGACCTGGCCAACAGCCAATCAGAGCCCAGAACACAATGTGCTGTAGAAGAGAGTGAAAAATAGGGAATGTAAAATTGCACTGAAAATAAATCAGTGAAAGGTGAACCGGGTTATGGCGAGGGAACACCGAAATGCTAGTTTAAGATGACAGGAGATCACAAAGTTTATTCTGCTTCATTTGGTACTTGAATATCTTTACTGAAAGGTAACAAAACCCCCAAATGCCTGTTTTGCCTGGACAAAATCTCTGAACGCTCCATCCGAAGGAGACTAAAAAGTAGGACTGGATAGTCACAACCGTTCCTTTTCAGTTTCAGTTGTGTGCTTCATGAAGTAAGCAGTTATCACTGTGATTTATGCTCAGCACCTTTTGAGCCAGCCTTTAAAGACTTCTGGGGCTTTGTGGGTAAGCTGTTTAATTCAGCCTTGTGTTTTCTATACCTCCAGCAGGCGACACAGAGCCATAGAAACATAACGCTGGCAAGAAGTAAAAAAAGAAACAAAACTTATTATGGCCAGGGAGACTCATGGCTGCTGTCAGTCGATAATGAGAGCTGCATGAGGAGGTGGGGGCCACACCACCAGGCCAAGTTGTTAGACAAGCAAAGTATTGATTGGAAGATCAGGAAAAATGATGCTGATTTTAAACGGGGCCAGTGAGAAGGACAATCATTGGAGTTTATTTTCCAGTGGCCGTGGTTTTCTGTTGTCCAATGACAGATGTGGGTGACATGGTTTTGCTTTTAAATAAGATCAAGCTGTGGAACTCTCATTTGTTGTTTTGGAACTCTTGACAGCAACAGCCTCCATCCGGGTCCGATGTTTTCGTCCATAGTCACCTTAAACCATTTGCTTCCATTTTGAGCCTGAACCCCTTAACACCCATGCTTCTGTGCCCCCCCACCCCACTCCGCCATCCCCCGCTGGTTTCAAGCAAAGCATCATGAGTGCCCGCGACCGTTGCTGTCCATGGTGCTGACACAATGTGATTTCTTCCCAGTGCTCCGAATGTCAAAGTGAAGAGATCAAATGATCAAACGTGCAGGTTTATCTGATCTTTGTGTGCCTTATTCATCCTTCTTATGTGGTTTTGACATGGTTAATTCATGATACATCTGTGAAAATTTCACGTATAAAGACCACAACTTTTTCCTCATATGTACTCGTATGACCAATTTTTTTATGTGGAACATGCGCAACATGTACGTAGCAGCAGTGTGACAAAGCCTTGAGGTAGGTCAAAAAGCATGTGTTATTCAGGTGTTGCCAGCAACGTCAGCAATGTGTTAAAGGGTTAACATGCAAAATGTTAACAAGATAAGTACAGAGAGGACATGATAATGTCTGTGTGTTTGTGGGGGCGGGGATTATAATGAATGTTCAAGCATTAATGGTAATATAAAGCTGATGCTCATTTTTTTTCTAGATCTATTAAATATTCTATTATATTCTATTCTATTAAATTTCTTGTGTCGATATTAGGTCAGTTATTGGATCCAATCAGATCAATCAAAACAAACCAAAATGATTATGAATCTGATCGTCAGTATCAAATTATGATATTAATCGAATCATTGTTCTAATGAATCATTACACCCTTTTACTGTACATTCCTACTTGTATTGATTTTATATATTTTATATTTCATTATATGTAAATATATAAATATAATAATGTGAATATAATATTTAATGTATGCACCATGAGTCACTGCTAATTTCTAGAGGGTGAAATACTTCACTTTAATGGCATTAAACTAATCCTGATTTTGTAAGAAAGTGACATTTCTGTAAAACAACTGATTTTAAAACATGTATAATCTTTTCAAGTGAATGCGATATTCAGGAGTTTTCAGTCACGTTAGTATCCAGTTTTCATATGTGAGGTTCATGGCCTTCTCAGGAGTGTTTTAATGAGCCCTTTCAAATATACATATATATATATATATATATATATATATATATATATATATATATATATATATATATTCTTTGCTGCTGATGGAAAGTACAAAAGTGACAAAATATGCACAATTTATGAATAAAATGTTTTTCTGTTTGTTGCATCAAATGACAAATGTTTGTCTGAATATCATGAATTACATGTAGTCTTCAGTCTTCCATTTTGATTTATCCCAGTTTGGCAAAATGTTTACCAACTCTATGACTTAATATCTGATGCTGCCCATAATAATAATAAAATAAAATTTTTAAAAATCGTTCAAATCCCCTACAAGTTTTCTATGAGGAGAGAACAATCTTTTCTGTACACATTCAGTCACTTTGCATTTTTAACTGTTTCTTCTTTTGGCCTTAGATTTACTTAACCTTACCTTTGTGTTTACATTTGTACTCTTATTTTATGAAGCCAATCTCTATAGATGAGGTGAAGATTGAAAGAGCAAGAGAGAACTGAGGGAACACAAATGAACTCAAAATGCAGTCCACTTTTGCTGTAGTATTTAAAGGGCACAGAGATCCTTAGAGCCTCTTGGTTAGAATTAATGACTTGCCATCGAGGTACAACCTCAAGAGACAGAAAGAGAGTTTTGAAAATGAATAATACCTCCACATGCACAGTCCCATTAAAATCTTCTCTTTCATCTGTCAGTAAAATACTCTCCTGCAATAGCAGACTACTATTCAACACCTTAAAGTAGTGCGTTAAGCATTAAAGTTACAGGAAGCATGACCTGACATAAACTAAATATATCCTTCTCTGTCAGTAAAGTTGATTTATGCTGATTTTAATATCTGAGTTAGCTAACCTTTTTTACATTAACATCTGAAGTGATCTTAGTGTTTCTTTTTTTAGAATAATATTGTAACTACTGTTTTTTCAAATAAAACAAAGGCACAATCACTTACATTAACCGGAATGATTTGTTTTTGTTGAGATCCTCCATGTTGGGAACCATAAGTTTTAAGGATGTATCTTTATTTTATTTATGAGTGTATTTGACAAGGACATTGCTCATTTAAAAAGCATCTTCAAATGCATCAGTTAGCCAAAATGCCTTTTTTTCCATCTGTAGTCCCTGGAATGGTAGTAAATCTGTCTCCCTGAAAATAAAATGAAATTAACAGCAAAAATACAACATACAAATGTGAGAATGAGACCAAACAAGTGATAATTAGTATCAACATTATTAAAGTGTAAAAATACAATGTAAATAGAGATGAGTTATAGAATTATTGTGTGAAATGTGAAAATGCAGGAACAGTGGTAATCGATAAACATTGTCAGTGGAACGTCAGCAAACATTTACATTCAGTAGAGGAATTCATATGTTTCATTGTACTGCTACTTGGAACTCTCAATTTAGTATGTTCATTTTTGATTTGGAACTGTGCCAGGAAGAAACTCCAACACTATAATGGGAACACCATCGTAAATCTTGATGTTTCCAACGGCTTTATAAGATGCAACCAGTGACGAGCTCATGCACGTTTACTGCTACATCCATTTGTCTTTGGAATGACAAGCTAGTCATCTCAGAAATAAAACACATTTAACTAACATTCTGTTCTGTTCTTTATATGTTGGAGACAAAAATCAAACTGATGAGTTGATCAAGTGATTAGTATCAGTGTTTGGTTTTACACCTAATTCATGTAACACATGCATGTTTAGAGACCCACTCTGATCATCGTTTAATCTATTGTAAAAGCGTTCCCAGTGGTCTTTTATTTATGATTTTGCCATTTGTAGACAAAGACAAAAAGCCTATGTCATTTCCTAGGGCATAGTCTCTGCAGAGAGCAAGCACACCCCCTCTTCCTGTCACCCATCTGGTTACATGCTCTCCTGATGGTTTACAGCCCCTCAAATCCACAACCTAACATTAGTGGTGTAACAAAAATAATGAACAATACTGGCTCTATCCAGCTGTAGAGCTTTGAGGCAGATACTAGATATTTAAAATAATCTTTATATTTATAGTTGCGCGCGTATGTGTGAAGTACTGCTCTTCAGACTTTGTAAAAAAAGTAATGAGAAAAATCTTTCCAAAATAAAGCCAGTGATGCTTGTACAACAACCTTGAAGGCAGTCAAGAAAATGGAGCATACTATTGTGCGTGTGGTAAGTGAAGTATAAGCATAATGGAAGTTACAGCGATAAACATTTTCACTTTATGAGCTCACTGAAGGGTCTACAATCTCAAAATTTTGTGTGAGCCACCTGCGTCAAACAGGCTTGACTATTTTTCAACAGCAGACAGCCAGTATCCACTCATAAGGGCAGTTGTTAGCAAAACACATTTTAGCTACATTCACACCTCCCTCTGCAATGCGTGGTTGAGCGTCCACTTCTTTTGAAAAGCCTAAGTAAATGTGTGTAAATGTGCATTTTGGGCTTCCGTGGTCAAAACACAGAACTGTCTGGAACTCGGCTTTGGCAATGACGCATGGATGGCGTTCCTTTTAATACACAGACGTACCAACTGTTTGTAAACTGATCATGTAGGAGAAATGAATCACTGCAGTTTTTTGCTTGGCTGGAATTCTGACACCAAATCTATATTGGAATAGAAATAAAGCTTGAAGCAAGATTAAACAGATTTGCACCGCTTTGACATTTTGCACCAAGCCTCTTCCACCTGAAGGTTGTGGACATGCGCTAGTGAACAGTAGAAAACCAAAAGAAGAAGAAGAAGAAGCCACTCCCTATATGTGCAGTGGGAACACCATCTAAACATGCAGTCAAAAATGCATGTTAAGTGAACTTAGCATTACAGACTCACCAGGGTTGTTGTAATGAAATACAAATTAAGAAAGGCTGTTGTAAAGATAAGTTTTTTAATGTGTATTTTCAACTTCTAGAAAGAATATAAACCCGTCCAAGTTCTAGAGTAATTTGGAATGCTGAGGATATGCTCTGTAGTGTATCACCACAAAACGAAAGAGTTGTTAAACCTAAATTTAGATGCACCACTAAATAACTTGTTCCTTAACTTTTTCTAGTGGAAAAGTTATTTTTTAAAAGGGGTCAATGTTGCATTTTCAGGAAAAGTAACTCAGGCATCTGTTAGAAAACGTATAGCACAACAAAACAATCTCAACACATCATTAAGTGAGTTCTAAAAACAGCTGCTGTGCTGATCTGAAGCTGCTGCGTTGAGATTATCATCTCCACTGCTGTTACTAAGATTGAAAAAAGCCTCTTTGAACATTAAGAAATGAGTCAAAAAACAGGCAGGTCAGAGCATATTAGCATAATGGGAAGAGGCAGGAGATTGAACCGTGTTGTAATGGTGCTAATGCTATTGCAGGGCAAGCCGGCAGAGAGGCAGAATGTGCTTGTTTGGTGTCATGCAGGGCTATGAGGAGCCCGGCTTTTAATTGGCACTTCTCCAGTAAACTTGTGATTATTTGTAAGAGACCAAAGATGCCTCTTCAACATGTGTTGTAACGCGTTGTTATGTCTCACAGCTCCTCATTAAACTGTAGGCTGAGGAAGGTTTTATTGATTCTGTCTCTTTGCCAGGTGGGGCATTGCAACATGCTGCCTGACAATAACGTGAGTAGAAACATATTTGAGGGTGAAGTCTGTGATCTCTGCTTTTTTTCTCTGGACTTCATCTAGTTCTGTCTCATCATCCTCAGCCATTGCTGAAGTTGATCTTATTTGACTTGGATGGGAAAGGAAAAAAAAAGTGTTTCTTTCATTTGAGGGGCAAATGATCCAGATCTGTTTCTGACTCAGTGGCGAGCTGGAACATTGAAGGGCGGGGGGTGGTCCTGTGGAAGGGTGGAAAATGGGAACAGCAAAGTGGTAGGTCATTACAAATGTAAAGATCAAAAATACACTTTTATATGTATTTATGTATTCTTTAAACATCTGCAATGCTTAAAGCAGCTTATATTGATAATTTCCTAATATTTTTTAAAATAATGATACTAATGTTACCTCTAATATGCCCCTGTTCTGACTGCTGCAGCTGCTGCTATAGCATACATTTAACATTCAATACTGTTGATCAAAACTGCTTCGTGCACAGTTTTATTCATGTAGGAAAGGATTCATCACATCATCAAGAGGACTGTTTCACATACCTGGCGGCTTATATCCGTGCCGCTGTGTTCTCTATCTCAGGAGCATCACAGTTGGAGAAATCAGGGCATTTTTTGCACAGTTTTGTTATCTCATTTATACAATATGTCAGCACTTACAAAGTGTGATGTAATTTAGCTGTCAGCAACAGCATGTGACCTTTTTCTTTAGATATTTGGGGATAGCCACTGACTGTATAAGAGAACTGGACAGAGTGGGTGTGATGTCACCCATAGAAAATGCTTTATTTCCGGCTCCAGCAAAATGAAGCAAATCCAGTCACCATTTTTCCGCGACACAGTCGTCGCCATGTTGGAACCGGATGATATTGCTTGGCCCGTCAGTTTGAGTTCCGTTTCTATGGCAAATACTGTTGGCAATCATGAGTAAGCTTGTTTGAAGTTCACACCCCTGCCACTAAAAGCGGCTCTGGAGAATATGTAAATCAAATGTTCGAGGTGGGCGCCAACGGGCACCACATGGTTTTACGAAGGCGTCTGATTGGTCAGTTTACAACTTGAGTGACTTGTGATGAAGATAATATATCATAAAAAATATAATTAACAAGAACATGCTGAAAAAAACGTATGAGAGCAAGAACTGTTATTCTGACTCATTGAATGACAGAGTAATATCAGTTTATTTCTCTATAGAAGTCTATGGGATTTTGGGAGCCAGCAGGTACTTCCTGTTTGAGAGAAGAGTAACTCTATCAAGTTCTCTTATATGGTCAATACTGAAAGCAATTATGGTTTATAACCACGTTTGCTTGAAAACTGGTAGAATTACACCATCCACAGAACTATTTTTACATTTTAGAAGTTGTATTTCAGTACAAGAAGCTGTGCAAGAATGAATGACTTTATTTTCCATGAATAGGTAATTTTTCAGAATTATTCAAATGTGAAGAGCAGGAATCTTTTCTTTAAGTTTAACAAATACAAAACATAGAATTCAGATGATGAGCTCAACCAGAGTATAAGTTTAAACCAGAACAGAGTGTGATGCAAAGAGTGTCAGTCACATGCTGGGGCTTTCGATGAAGAATGGCAGGGAGCTTTGCCTGCAGAGACATAAAACCTGTCAGTTTCTCCTGTAAAAAGACTCCACTTCTAAAGACAGGACTTGAAATTCTTTTATGATGAAATTCCTCGTAAGTTTTCTCTCTAACAGCAGGGTTCCTAATGTTCCTCCTGATTTTTTTTTCTTTGCTGCAGGAAGTGATGTCAGTAGATGAGGAATCCACTTCCTGCTTTTGTCTGATGGACTCAACCTGCTGCCACCTGCTGCTGGACCAGCCAGGCTCGTATGTGCTGGTAGGGGAACCTCTCACTCAGGCTGCCATGAAAAGGCTGAAGCTGAGTGTGTTTGGTAGCCTGGAGGCCGGCTCCATGAACTACTGCCTGCGTGTTTATTGTGTGGATGACACGCCACATGGCTTTAAGGTGAGTCTTGATCATAAGTAAAATAAACACACAACACCTTTTGCTATTTTTGCTAGTTATTTCCTGTTATTTACAGCTTTTTACATTGATGCTTTGTAATTATTTTTTTTGGACCAAACAAGCTATTATATCCAATAGCTTGTTTGGTCCCAAAAAAAAATATTAAAAAACATCACCTTTAAATAACATCCAAGGACACTTTTCACAACAGATAAAAACAACATCAGAGTTTTAAGATTTGACTTAAAGGCAGAAAATGAAACAACATTATGGATGTCTGATGGGAGGGAGTTCCAGATGGAAATTGGACAATGGAAATTAAAAGGAGAAATGGTATATATGTGCTTTACTACCTTCTTAGAAGGTTCGAAGTGCTTCACAGTCACAGGCCCATTCCTCCAGGCACACACACATTCACACACTGATGGTGGCACCCCTGCAGAATACTAAAGACAACCTAAGGCCACCAGGAGCAATGTGGGGTTCAGTGTCTTCCCCAATAACATTTTGACAAATAGATGGGGAGGACGAGAACTGAACCTGCATCCTTTCAATTGGAGGTCAACTGCTCTACCCCATGCACCACAGCCTCCCTTAGATAGAGGATGAAGGCTCACTAAAGTCATAACGATAGAAAAAAAACATGTTGACTAGGCTTTCTTACATTTTTTGTTCAGCGGGATGAAGCTATTTGACACAGGGTGTACTTTAGTTTGAAATGAACTTGGTTGTGCTACTGTCAAACGTATAGGGAGTTGAGACAATTGCATTTAGAAAAATATAATGTTTTTTAATGTAACTATTATACATATTTTAAAATTACATTTTATCAATGAATGGCTTAATGGCCACCGAACATAAATTAAGTGTATTTTATAAATGGTGTCGTGTGACTTTGCAGCTCTTGTTGGGTTTTGGTCAGAGAGAAACTGGTCCGAATGGTTCTTTTAGCGTTAAATGTTGCAGACCCTTGTTCTAGACCAGCTGGAGTTCATGGAGGAGTTGATGTGGAAGACCATAGAGAAGAGATTTGCAGTATTTGATGTGAGAAGTGACAGAGCTGTGGACAAATGCAGAAGCAGAATGTGGAGTGAGAGAAGGTCAAAGGCAGAATATATTTTGTAGGTGGAAATGTCCTAAAATACAATTTTATGTATAATTCAGTTTGGTAGTTCTGGATCCTGATTGATTTGACAAACATAAAGGCCAGTTCTTGGATCGTTGGATGAATCTGGTTTGGTTCACTCCTACTTACAGGTTTAGAAGTTTATCATTCAGGTGATGATAATCTCTGGTAACATCTCTCATCTGGTCCTGTTAGGTTGATTTGAAAATATGCAAATGAATCTTCCAATGAAGACGTTAGGGACATGTTCAAAAATTCCAAGATCTTGTGAAAGATCATATATTCCATTGGATTTACACTGGAAGATCTGATTACATGATTTTTTTAAGTTAATGTTAATTTTACAGAAGCATGGCATCAGCAAACATCCCATAATTCATTTCTTTCTCTCCAGAAATACAGAGGAGCAAAAACGTCCTTGTTCAACTATTTCTGTCACGTAACAACAACTGACTGTAGAAAACTGTCATTGGCTGCAGCATATACCAACATTGTATTTGGATTTATTGTTGGTTTAAAATTAAATTTATGAAAACGTGACCATGAGTCTCCATAAAAGACATGTTCCTCTTTCGAGATGAAAAGACATTAGACCCCTCCCATCAGAGAGTTTATTACCAAGGACACGGCAGCCAGATGGTGTTTAGAGGCGCAGCAGAAAGAGGATCCTCATCTGAAATTGTAAATGTCTTTGTGCTTTTCCAGAAAATGTAACTTTCCAAAGTGAACTGTCATACAAGCCAGTTTTTCTTTACATTGACAAAAGATCACAGTGAACCGCTACATCGGCTAGAAAAATGAAGGTAACAGTGAGTGCAGAATGCACTCCCGTTAAACTAAAGCTAGAGATGGTCTACAAAGACCCAACAAATGTTGCCTTAACAACTTCCAAGTTGATGAGTTGGTTGCTGTAGCAATTTAGTTGTTCTTGGTGCAATGACAAAGCATCAACTGGGGGGGTGTTCATGACTGTTCAACAAAAGAGAAAGAAGCTTTTCCTCAGCCTGTTAGTTTGAGTTCTTATAAGTCTGCCAGAGGGGATCTGGGTTAATATGGCGCATCCTGGGTGGGGTCATTGTGGATCTTTGTGGCTCGAAGGAGAAGCCAGTTGGAATAAGTTTCCTCTAGCCGTGGTAGTGGGGAGCCAATAATCCACTCCACCGTCTGGATGACCTGCTGCAGGTCTGGATGGGAAGCTTGTTTCTCTTCAGGGACAGTCCAGCCCAAAACCTTCTGAAATATAGAGTCAGAGGAATCTGGAGGTTCTGACCTGCTCCACTTCATCCACATTGATGCTCAAGCCCAAGAGTGTCCGGGGTCTTTTTTTTTTTTTTTTTCAGAACTCAACAACCAATACTGTTTATTTGATGGACACGTGATTCAAATGGTTTACCCTGTCAATACCAGCTATTTAGAGCCTCCAATAATCAAATAATCTTTTGCTTCATGGAATGTGGCATTAACCCTTTGACACGGGGATAGTCGCTGGGGTCACTTAAATAACACACACTCTTTGACATTCCGGAACTCTTCAACCAGTCAAATGATCAACGTGACTGGTCTGATTCGGACATGGAGAATATGGCAATGGCTATGGCTATGCGCCGATATGCAACACATTACTACCGTGCATTATCAGCCCACTCATGTCCCTCGTGTAAACCGCTGAAGAGTTACGGTATGTTAAAGAGCGTGTGCTATTTAGGTATCGCTGGCAACAGTGCTGATGTTAAAGAGTTAAGAAAGAAAAAGGTACAAGAAATGTAAAAAAAAAAGAACCATAAATCCTAGTTATTCAATTAAAGGTTTATGCCACAGTCCACAGGTATCTGGAGAATAAAAACCACCACAAGAAACAAAAAACAACTGTGGCCTATAAAGGCCTACAAAAATATTAAAGTACATTCAAGGAAACCTCAAAAATTGTGACAGACTAAACCAACTCCACATTTTTTAAAAGACAGCCATGGATTTGTGTTGTCACAGCCTTGTGCTGATGTTCATGTAACTTGCTCTTACAAGTGAAAGGTGTCACTGTGGATTCTATACAGCTCATGCACACATCACTGTGGTAAGAGCAAAGCAAAAATACTAATACAAAAGTCGCACCATGAAAATGACAGAAATTGACATTTTTTAGTTCACAGCAAAGAAGAACTGTAAGTCTAAGGCAGAGGAGGAAGAAAGATCTCATTAGTGTGTGCAAGTGTCAAGGAGAGGAAGAGAAGGACAGGATAAGTGCAACATCCTGGTTTAACAATGACAGTATATCAAGCCCATTTAAAACATTTGACCTATCTAACATTCAGTCAGGAGAAAGATATTGAAAACATTGTTTTTCCCCAAATTCTTTATGCTCCTTCTCTTTGGATTGCTGCAGCAAGTTATCCTTTTAAGATGCAGCTGTTCAGTCATCTCCTGAAGTCTCTTTTTATTCATTCATTTTCTATACCCATTTTGTCCCTTCCGGGGTCACTGGGCTGCTGGAGCCTAACCCGGCCACTCATGGGCGAAGACAGGGGACACCCCTGGACCAGTCGCCAGTCTGTAGCAGGGGCCACAATCACACACCCATGCACATTCACATCCACACATAGGGACAATTTAAAATAACCAATTAACCTATGAAGCATGTTTTAGGATGGATTGTTGTTTTTAACCTCATCGCTACATGGAACCGTTGACTTCCGCATGCTTCCTATCCTATAATATATGTGTATACCTCATGTCTAGTCAATGCAGGGGAGTCCTGGATGAGATCGGCTTTATTTATTTGGAAGAGCTCTATAAAAGCTTTGGTAAACACATCTCCATGTCTGGGTTCATGAGATCATTCAGAAACTCTACTGCATCTGCTGTATCTGAATGACGGCAGCTTTTAGCAGTACTTCTATCTCTCTGTCCCTTGTTAGTCAGAGGAGCAAAAAAAAAAAAAAGTACAAATTAGAGACATTTTTTATTCTGTCTTGATAAATAAGAACAATATCATAAAGTTCTGCACAAGGCAGCCTGTCCAGGGTGTATCCCACCTTCGTCCAACGGGGCAGACTTCAGCAACCCTGTGACCCTAAAGGGAAATAGCAGGTAAGGAAAATGGATGGAGTTCTGGAAGAAAACAATCAGATTCTCCACACGTTGTTTGCCTCATCAACATGTTGCAGGCCAAAGCTGAGATCCTGATTGGTTGAAACGACAAAAACCCTTCCCTGTGGCGCCCACAACACACAACTGCTAGACTGGCTGATGCTCAAAATGTGCCTCAGGACCTCTGATTGCGTTTGCTGTGCAAATTGAAAAAAAGGAGCGGAGGATTATCGGTTCAAATCTAAGATCTGGTTTAAACATGGTTTCTAGTGCATTCCTGCTTGACATTTACCATTGGGGGTTGAATTGGCCACCAAGTAGTTCCAGTATTCAGCTTAAACTGCAAATTATCAGTCTATTTAGGATAGATCAATGACAGTAGATGAGATAGGCTCCAGCAACCCTGAGACTTCATGAGGGATTAGGCAGGTTTAGAATATGGCTGGACGGTTTAAAGGCAGAGAACTAATTTCACTCTAAGGTGTATGACAACTAACAGGACTTGAACTTCAATGATCAGAAGCATGCAGATTGAAGTTGGTAAATGCTTGGCAGGCATTCTTAGTTTAGGATTTCGTGAGAATCTCACTGTGGCTTTGACATGATACACATCCCTGCTGGGATGCTCTGGCTCCTTTTTCAATGAAATGTAACCATCATTTTACACAACACAAACTGAAGGAGCACTGGATAGGGAACATCTCTCTGCTATTCTGAAATTCTTCCACTGGCAGGATTTCTCAGTTCTGTCTGGCATTGCAACATTCTCTGCGCTATAAAAAAATGATCTGAGATATGCATACGAATAGTGTCAAACAGCACGTCAAGAGCTTACACCAGCCACAGAGTGCCTGAGTCCAGTGCAGCTTTAGCTGGCAGCTGACAAAAAGAAAAAAAAAATAGGCAGATGGCTGTAGAAGACTTTAGATTCCCTGCTGTCGTATCTAGTATGTCTTTCATCTGCATTTTTAAACACAAACCCATATGCTATACCCAGCATTCACAACGGTGATGTTATGGAGTATGTCCAGAATACTCATGTAAACACATGCATGCATTAGGAAGCTCTTGCATGCACAGGTTTTAGATTCCTATGTGGCACGCTGTTGGCACAGCTCTGTCTGCTTCTGCTTTTGTAGTATCACCACAACACAGCAGGTATGACTGATGCATTCCTGCAGGCTCCAATCATAATGCTCTTTAATCATAATAAATGCATTTTTTGATCAAGAAGCCCGCCCCCACCCAGTACATAAATTCCCTCTGCATTACGTTGAGCCTTCAATCTGTCATGTCAGAGCTGTTGATGTAATGCTAATGCGAGTGCATTGCTTGTAGGATTTGTTCACTGAGGACTGGGTGTCACTTCGTGGCAGAGTGCATCTGCATGAATGTTTGAGTGGAGTCAATTAGTGGATGTGGCAGAGCAACGAATGTGAAACAGGTGTTTTTGCTGATATGCAAAGGAAGTCATTTTTTTACATGAACAAAAAAGGGGTGGGGCTAAAGTACTGGCTTTAATTCTTTTTTTTGTCTAGTAATTTTCATAATATGTTTTTTTGCTACTCCTGTTGTCCTTATTTCTCATTATCACTTTTTAAAAAAATATCGCTTTTTTATTTTAGTTTTTATATCCTACAGTTTTTCTTTTTCATTTTCCTCCACGTTATTTTCTTTTATGTGGTTTTGTTCATTACTTCTCAGTGTTTCATCATCTGACCCTTTTCTTCCCCAGAGAGTGGTGGCTGCAGAGAGGACCAGAGGGGGTCAGCTTTTGGAGGAACCAAAGACGTTGCCTTTCCAAGCTAATACCTTCAGCCTCCAGGTGTCCATCCAGGATATTCCACAGTTTCTTTGGAGTATCAAGCCCTTTACAACATGTCAGGTATGTAAACCAGTACTCTGGTATTAGGAAACATTAGAAAAAAATACAAAACGTAGAATGTTTCTTTATTCTATTGATTCAAAAAACACAGAGATACGCTGCATAAACAGGCTCTTGGAAAAAGGTTAAAATTTCACGCTCTACAGGCAGATTCAACTGTCACAAATATTCTGCATGGGATCAAGCACCAAGGCCTAAAGAAAGTAAAAATTTAATGTGCACAAAAGTTTGAGGACAAGATAAAATATATACATAAATAAAAACATATCAACTATCAAAATCATTATATAGACAATATATGCGTAGCCAGAAACAAGAGTAAACTCATTGTCTTATATGTTGTGAAAGTGTTATTTAACCTAAATCTATTACCTATATTACAGGACATAAGATAGGATAAAAAATGCAAAATTATAATGATGTATTGTTTATTCTGTTAACAAAATATGTTTACATTTTATTTGATTAAAAAGAAAAACTTAAATTAATTCATCAATACTGACACAGCTCTTTTCAAAATTTGCATCAATAATTATTCTAAAAAAAGCACAAAATCCTTGAAAGCCAGTGCACCCACAAAAAAAAACCAACAACACCCCACCCCACCCCACAAAAAAACCAAACTAAATCAGTGCTGGAGTAAAAAAAATTGACTTTAGCTCAAGCTCAAGCTCTTTAAATACCACCCTTTTTAAAGCCTCTGGCCTTAGACACAATAACCGGCTGTTTTTAAAGCAGGCAGAGCTGCAGAAGATGGCTCCTCCTGCAATCATTCATGTTAGTTATGATTCCCTTCTTAAAGCAAAGTGAGCTCAAAACAGAGTTAAAAATACAGTCTTTTTTTTTAATAAACAAATTCATGGCTATTATTGGCTGAGAATATACACACATCAATGTAGTAAAAACATCTCATGTAACTAGTTTGATCCACGTCATTGTTTTTGCTGCTATATAAAAGCTTTATGTTTCACATTAACAAACATCTGTTTGCATATTCTGCATCTTGTTTGGACAGCATCCTAAAAAAAAGGAAAACAGTGACTTCAGAATAGGTCTAAAGTAGGTGTGTCAAACATATGGACCGTGGGCAGTATCCGACTCGTCAGATGCCCTATTCTGAAGAAGGACAGAATCCAGTCATTTATTGATGAAAGCACCAACATCACAGATATTAACAACTGTGTATATTTACTAGAGGTGTTGATTGGACCATCACAGGAGAGTTTAAATCAGGTTATGTTACTGGTCCGGCCCACTTGAGATCAGAATGTGGCCCCTGAACCAAAATGAGTTTGACACCCCTGTTCTGGGGTGTAGTGATCAGTCAATGTGTATTAATAAGAAACAGCATGAGCTCCGTAAGAAGTCCACATCAGCTCTAAGTCACATCTGCCTTGACAAAGTTTATGAAAGTAGATGCTACCATTAGTGCTCATTAAAGCACTAAGAATTGTTTTAACATAAATATTTTCTGGTAAGCAATTATGGTATAAGTGGGATAATGCCCTTCCATGTGTCCATTATCAGACGCGAATATGGCTCTATGTAGTCCATTCATTTATGATAACGGACATCTCGTTGAGAATTATCCCTTACATAGTTATAGATTAAAAATCAGATCAACATGATAAAAAAGTGTTAATTTGCTCTTTTATTTTTTTAATTGTTACAATTTAACATCCCAAGCTGCCATAAAAAACTGACACTTTTTCTATGCAATAATTACTAGTTGCTATTTTAAATCTCAACATTTGGAAAAAGTTATTTTGTTATTTTATACTGTTTGTTGCCAGTTTCTAAGATACTCAACTCAGTCCCCCCTGTGTGCTGTGCTTGAATACCTCAATGTTGAGGGAAAGTGTTACTAGAAAAACCCAACCTCTCCTTGTTTATGAGTGCTGAGTCTGTCTTTCATGGAACAGGTGCAGAATAATGGCCAAGCACGGAACCATACATCAAGGAAGCTTTTCTTGTCAAAAGGCCTGCCAGGTTTCCCCATCCAGAACACTTACCCATCCTCTTATATTGCTCACAGGATTCATGATCCATTGCACATTTTAAATCCACATCCCTAAATGTTTACACTGGCTCCCGCATGGTAATCTCACAGGCCACTTTTAATTTGGAGATGGACTTACAGATGTCTGGGGCATTTCCCCATAGAAGGATCCATTCCCTGAAAATAAGTTATACATAAAAAACCAGGCTCTACTGTGTGGAGATTCCGGTTGTATATGTAGACCTTCATTTCTTAAAGGGTTATTTCCATGCATTAATACATCAAGCCATGGAATCATGCAGACTTCAAAGCCAGCTCTTACCTTTTATCCTATCAGTGACAGCACAGATAAAGGCGCTGGATCATCTTATTCAAAGCGTATGTTAAAGTTGCTGTGTGTTTCCTGCTGCCTCTGATGTCTTTTTATTTTTGCCTCTTCAGGAATTCTCCTTCCCCCAAGTGTGGTGTAGCAACCAGCAGCCTCTGCACTGCACCTTTGCTCTGGAAAGATTCAGCCCTGCCACGGCCCAGCTCTCCTGCAAAATCAGTGTGCGCCAGGTCAAAGGCCACGAGCAGATACTGCAGGTCTTCACAACCGTGGCAGAGGTGAGGCTCTACAAACTTTGGGCTGGTTTTCCTTTCCTTTTCATTGTTTGTGTAACCTTGTTAGAAAGTTTCTACTGGCATCTGAGCTTACCCTGGAGCATTAAAACAGTAATGAAAACCCTCTCAACTTTCACAATTTGCATATTTATGTTAAACCTGACAGGTTCCAGGCAATCACTGTTTTATTCTGTTTTTTTTAACCTTTACATGTTTATGAGTCCAGTGTTGCTATTTAATCTGGTAACTGCCCCCAGCATTAGTCTTCCATCATCCACTGAGCAGCTCCAGTACAGCGGTGGGTTTGATATCCTCACAACCAAATCATGAAGATGCCTGCCCTCCCTCAAGGAATGAACAGTCATAAAACACACGGTCACACACTGGAGAAATATTGTTCCCAATTACCTTTTTATAGTTTAATTAAATTTCTCCTTGATGATTAGTTGGAGTTTGCAAGATAGAAAATGCAATACACACGTTTCTGGGGTCAGTGTGCAGAATTCAAATCAGGACTTCAGTCAGACGTTTCATACCTGCTTTCTTTGAGCTCTTCCTCAATTAGATCAAAAGTTTCTCCAGAAAAAAAAGGTTGTTTATACTTTATGTGAACCATATATGTGTTTTATATTATTTTGTATGTGCAGCCGCTAAGCTCAATCAACACCTACTCGGATCCAACCAATTCTAAATGTTCCCTTTAATCATCTCCTTCATGCTGCTTCTAAACATTCATTTCAGCTGCTCTCAAGAGAAAACCGATTTAAAAAAAAAAAAAACTCATTTGCTTTAATTACTGACTCAGGACAAAAACTTCAAATATAATTTTTACAGATTTCATTTTTTTTGGTTGTGTGGCCTCCAGTGATTTTTCTGTCATAGTAGTAACTTTACAAAAATAATAAAACATGAGAACTTTTCAGTATACTAAGCAGTTGAACAAGTTTGATAGATTTACAAAATAATCATGTAAACAAAAATGTCAGGGAAAAGTGCTTCTAATTTATACTATTCTATTCTAATCCAATTTAATCAAATAGAATCTGATCTGCTCTAATCTAATCGAGTCAAGTTAATCAAATCAGTTATAATCAGGTCTAGTCTAATCTAATCTAATCTAATCTAATCTAATCTAATCTAATCTAAATATAGGTAATCGTTTTGGTCCTATGAAAAAGGCGGTTCCCTTTAAAACATTTGATGTGTTCATTCTGAGATTTTAATACAAGTCAACCTAATCAAACCAACTAAGCAGAATGGGCTGAAAAATCCTTTCAAAGACCCTCTCCAATGAAAATCGCGTTTTTAGTGTTTTTGACATGTTTTTGTAGCTTTTCCTGATGTTTGAGTACATACATTTTAAATTAAGATTAAAACTGCATTTCTGAGTATTTCTTTATTCAAATTGTGACGGATCAGGAGCAGATAAAAACCAGCGTTTTGAAAAAGCTTGTAGTTGTGACGCAGAAACTGTGATGGGAGGGTCAATGTCTCCCTTCTCCGCTCCAATACTGATGCATCCACTTGCAGACAAATATTTCGACTAACTGAACTCCCATCTGACGCAAAACTGGACGGCTGCATTGCTCCAATAATGCATGCCAATTATTTTTTGCTCATCCTAATGTTATTTTGAGATTATGAGGAGCTGTAATCTAGCGAGGGAACAAGGGTAACAGAGGAATGCTGGGATATCAAGGTAGGGTTACTTCTACACCAACAATTCAGCCCACAACCCAAAGGTAAATTTCTGATGAACTCCTGCTGCTCTGCACAAACGGAATATATCTTATAAAAATGACGCTGTTTTTCTTTTTTCTAATCATAACTACAAGACCACTGGGAAGGATTTTACAAAATATAGTTAAATGGGACTTTTAATTCATTTCAGGCACTACATTTTATTTTTATTTTTAACGTAACAAAATAAGGAAATGTTTTAATGAGTCAAAATGATTTTTGTACTGTTTTCTCTGTCTTTCTGTTTGGAATTACAGAACTGTTTGGGCCTTTAGTTGGGATCTTTTGTTTGTCCCTAAAAACTTCCTTCTATCAGATTCGATTTTTGCCCATTTTTTCTCAAAGATTTTGACCATCATTTTTGAAGTAATTAGAAAGCAAATGTTTTTACTGCTACTGGAAATGCAAGGAGCCTTGTGGGTCAGGAGGAACAGCTGCTGAAGCAGATTACCTGTTCAGGCTCAATTTAAGCCAAAAAAAAGACTGTGGAATTAATTGAGATATTGTCAAATTTGACAGTAATTAATGAAGTGTGACTAACACAATGACAACTGTAATCTTCATCTCATCTGTCTTTTTAGATGTGATACTGTACTAATGGGTTCATCTGGGACAGCAATCATTTTCCTTTCTCAGGCTGTTGCATCCCCAGAGCCTGCAGTGCTAAATCACATGCTAGATTGTTCTGTGAATTCTCAGTACCTCAGCTGATGGACAGATGTGTTTTCCAACATCAGCAAACACAATGCAGTCACATGAGTCTTGCTAAGTTCTATCAAAGATATAACCTCCACGAGTGGTGGGAAGCTTCAAGTTTTCTAAATCTTCACATGCTCAACAGTGCACAGCAACAGAAGTCCTTCAGCGTTTAAAACAGGTAACCCTCCAGCAGGAATGCATGTGCACGGGAGGAAAAATCAACAGCAAAGACGAAACGGCATGCTATTCCAGTCTCTGCTGTGGCTTTTTATCATTTTTAGCTCATGGTTTTAAAGTTACAGCAAGATGAAGTTTGAACAAGCTGGAGTCAAGTTGCTTTTAAGAGTTGCAGACAAGACAGAAAATGTTAATTATTGCTTTGCATCTCATTGTACTGTTTTCTTAAAGACATACAGTTCTACTTCTGCCATCTGTTTTCTAACTGTTTATCTTTCTGCAGGCTCTGTTGTCACACTGAGTTAGTTGATCTCTTGCGTTTTTTCTCCAAGCTTTCCTAAGGAGCAGAAAACTGAGTACAAAACAGCATTTTAAAACTCTGTTATGAACCTCACTTGATTCTTTTCTGTTCTTTTAGGCTGAAAAGGAGTCCCCTCCCTTTTTTATGCAGACGGACTGCTCCGTTACATCCCAAACGGGGCCCAAGGCTTTCAAGATCCCATCGTCCATCCGCGACAGGATCTGTGCTACCTTTGACACTGCCAACGCCAAGGGCAAGGACTGGCAGCTCTTAGCCCAGAAACTTCACTTAGACCGGTGAGTCTTCACCTGCTCCACAAAAATCCGTGCAGTTGGGAGGACAATGTCACTTATGTAGGGCTCTGGAATGCAGCATGTAAAATACAAATGAATGTCAGTGACGGACCGATGAACTATTCAGGGTGTACTCTGCCTTCGTCCTGAAGCAGCAGGCTCTAATAAAGCCCATGACCTGCACCGGGCAAAGCAGGAAGAGAATGGAGATGGATGTCCTGATGCAGGGGTCTAACCTGAGGCTCCTTTATCCCTCCAATGTGGCTCTTTGGTTTTGAAGAAAAATCACTACAATTTGAATAATTAACTGTTTTGTAGTTTTAGTCATTTTGGAAAAGGTTGATCATCTACCAAATTGGTTTATTATTTTAAAAAGAAATCACGTATTCTTGTCTTCTGTAGTATAAAAGTATGAAATTGCATTTTCATATGGATTAAAAAATAGATTCTACACAACTGTTGAAAAAAATAAACGATGAAGGCACAGTAAAGTCAGATTAAAAGAAATTGCCATGTTTGAGTTGTCTTTCTTGCATTTTTAACTCAAATAAATCTGCTGCAGCAGGAGGATGTATTTTATTTTGAAAGGAACTTGTATGTGCTGCTGACAAAAGTTAAAAAGAAGTCAAAATTGTTGTAAATAGAAGAATGTAACGCACTTATAATTCAATGTTTATAGACATTAAAAAGATACATTTCACAAAAATAAATGCTTTAATAACCACAAAAACATTGATACTGTCATTTTTTTTTACTGCAAATTGGTACAGTAACTGAGCCAAACTGCACTTTCATCTTTAAAGGATGCAGACCCTGCTTCCTTACAGCATCCTTTTTTAAATAATCAGAAGTTCTTGATTTTCTTTGTGGTATTGGTCTGATGCATCTGTAATAGCTTGTTGCCCGATCACTCTTCGGTCAGAAGCTGCGTTTATAATCAGCTGCTGCATTCTTGACTCAAAGTGCTTCTTATCACATCAGGAAGGTTTTTAATTGAGCCTGATGCTCAGCCTCTGAGGCTGGCTGAGCAGCTGCAGTCACACACTGCCCCCAGCTGGACTCACTGAATGATACTGAGGCTCTGAGCTGCCCCAGTCAAACCTATGTCTCCTTAGAATTTTTTCATGAACTGGACTCTTTCCTGTGTGTTTCTATTTGTGGAATTATCATACTTTCCCAGGACAGGTGGTTAGTTTACTGCACTGAGACACAACTTAGTTCAGTTTATTTACGGCTGCAGTTAATTGTGACCTTCTGGGAGATGCAAGTTGATTCAAAGATTTTGCTTATTTGGTATTTTAATGCTGCAATGACCTTTGAAGACCTTAAAATATCTAAACAAATTGTCTTCTTATACTATATGCTTTCATGTAATCAGAGGTGTTGAAACATGTTTTCATATTGGTGATTGTCTCATTTAATGTAATCTAAATCAAAGTTTTCTGCATTTCTGTGGTCATTTCAGCAATAAAGAACAGGGTTTGAAGTTAGCTGCCAGTCATTGTAATTGTCAGCCACAGTGCACATACTTCACAACATTTAATCCAGCAGACAATGTAAAGGAATAAATGTTAACCTAACCTAAATAACCTTCATATTTTGTTTTTAGTTACATTACAAAAACAGACCCTTAGATATAAGTTAAAAAAATCTTACCCCAAGGGCAGATTTCCTTTGAACAAGAAAAAATAAATTCTGCCAGCGGAGTAATAATAATGGTCGTACCATGAACTCCTATTTTAATAAATAAAATTCTACTCACAAAGACATATTTTCTCAAAATAAGATTATTTTACATTTGAAAAAAAAGGTTGATAGAAAAAATTCTTGCAGACAGAAAATAAGACATTTTTTTTAATCAAGGGTCATTTGACTTTCTTAAAAGATTGCAGTGTTTGTTGGGATGTTTTCTCCTTTATGGGGTCGAGTAAAACTCCAACACAAAGAACGCCATCGTTTTAAACATAATTTTAAAAGCATTTTTAGAAAAAAAAATCACATTAATAATGCAAGCTTTATAGAGTACATTTTGTAAGGGTCTCTTTTTTTTTTTGAGATAGTTCAATGTTTATTAGTTTTGTTGGTCATAAAGATTCAATTGACTTGACACCGTTTTTTAAAGGGGTCTGAGTTTGAAAATGACTGATGTCACTTTCTTTGTGTGAATTAAAGGTGAAGACTATATCACAAGGAAAAAAAGTCAACATTAAACACTTTCTCTTATGCTGCTCTCCTCCACAGAAACCTGGGTTTTTTTGCGAAGCAGCACAGCCCTTCTGCTGTCATACTCAGCCTGTGGGAGGTCTGTCACCCAGACGCTGATGACCTGGACTCTCTTGCCAACGCTCTTGAGGAAATCGGCAAGATTCACTCCAGTAGCTCCCCAGAGGACCAGGATGAAGACATGTCTGATACAGGTCATGAAGATGCAAGCTCTCTGTGTGGACCTGGTGGACAGAGCTCTCAAAGTGAGGAATCTGCTCCTGACTTCACAGGCTGAGAGAAAAGAGGCAGCTATACTGCCAGCAGACAGACTAAGACAAGTGTCTATGTGTGCGTGCAGCCAGTGAAGGACAACGTAACCCGCCGAGAGGCCAGGAAGTTGTTGAGTGTGGAAAAAGCCAGCCGGCTGCTGAGGCAGAGCTGGCCGTGGATCTATTCTTCTGCCTACTGAATCTGCCAGGGGATCAACTGGAAATCTGTTTTAACTGATTGGATCTTAACTTCTATAAAAGTGATTATTTGACAGCTTTTATTAGGAAATTAAGTATATACATTTCTTACACTTTACCCTTATCTCTAACTGACAAAATACGACAAAAAACTCACACTGATTGCTCTACAATTACATGAATTTACAAACAGATTCAATTTACTTTATCTTTACACATTTTCACATTACGTTTCTACAAGGACAAATATTTCATTTTGAATTTTACTTTTTTTATGTTTATTATCAACAAAAGTGATGTGTTTACTATTTTAATTTCTCTTGTTCATTTTATTTTATTTATTTTACTCAATCATTGCTTTATATTAGTTGCAGTTTACTTAAAAATTAAAGCTGCAAGCAGCATTGTATGGTCCTAATATGTTCATATCATGTCATGTCATTTCGTTCAGCTCTAGCCAGGGATCCATGTTTTACATTTACACAATATTCCGGTTCAAATGCTTGGGAAGTTAGGAGATGACAGATTTAAATCCAGAGGAGGAGTTTAAATTTGTAGAAGGTCATGAAGGCGGTTTGGGGAAAATTCAAGATGGCGGCATCTTCTCAAGGTTTAAGGTCAACAAAACTTCAGTAGTGGTTTTAGTCTTAACCTCGTGACATGTGTGTGAAATTTTACAAAGATCACCAGAAAAAAAACAGATTTTCTAATATTTTGGGAAAATGAGATAATAGGGAAATTTCACACCTTGCCACAAAAAAAACATGGCTGCCAAGCCGCAGGTCCTGTGGCCATCACATAACCTAATAATTGGATATCCCAGACTTTTTTTTTTTTTTTTTTTGCTTGACTTTAATTATATTTTTTGAGTTCCAAAAGAGATTTTGGCCCTAATCACTTTTTTTTGACAATTTTTCAGTCTTTGGGGGAGGCCCGTCACTATGACCAAAACAGTGGTTGCATAGTAAGTATTATTAAAGTATTACAAGACTATAGTGATACTGCGTATTGGATTCTTTTTACCAAATTTGTTTTGGAGGTATTTTACAAATTATACATTTAGCTTCAGTATTTATCTATGTCATGTTCAAAAATTGAAAAAACACTTTTAACTGCACATTCATCACCAGTCATATGTTTGGATTGACACGTGTTCTAATTTTGACTGGTAATGTATATCTATTAGGTAAATTTTAATTTCATTTTATTATACACTGTATTCAGTTGTAACATCATTTTGATTTTGTGCTTCAACTACAGATTTTTGATGAGTGACATAATATTTGAATGTCCCATGTTTGATCGTTGTTCTCTTGTGTCAAACAATGAAGAGATTGTTCCAATAATTTAAAAGAAACATCCGTTTTAACGCCATTTGTGTTTTTTGATTCACAGGAATTTTGTTTTTACACAGTGATGACAAACTGCAACAAAAAAAGAGAGATGCAGTGTTCTGTCTGATGCCAGGAGAACATTGGAGTAATTTAAAAAGAAAAAGAAGCTACATTGTCATTTAGCAGAACGTTGCCTGGCATCAACCGTCCCTACAGTTGTTTTGTTTTTTTTATTTGTAGACAGAAGAAGAAAGCAGAACATCATTTCTTGAAGAGGAAGAGTGACTAACATCTTATCGCTTAATTACCAGCGTTTACAGACCTCTTATCAGGCTCTGACACACCCGTCTGCTTCTAAACCCTCTTCGTACTCTTTGCACTCAAACATGAAAATGGACACTATCACATAAATAGCTGCCAAAGAAATATGCATACAAGGAAAAACAAACAAAACTATGAGTATACACAACTTTTGACATGTTGAGGAAGATATTTTAGCAAGAGTGATTACAGAAATAGAAGAAGTTGAGAAGGAGCCATCAAACACAGAAAAAGATGACATAAAACCCCCTAATACTCTTTAAGAATGAATGATCACCTGTAATGCAGACATCAGCCCATAACAGATTCCTCTTTTGTGAAATATGTGGGAATTTCTGAAGCCAGTTTTCCTGCAGAAAGCCTTATGTCCATCTGACAGGACACTTTCCTCTTGCTGTAACAGTCTGATAGCTGAGCTTCAACATGGCTCACAGTGTTGGAAAAGCTCTGAAGATTTGGTCAAACATTTAGTCATGCAACAGCAAAATGTTTTTTTCTGTTTTGATGTTGGATAATCTGTAAACAAAAGAGGGAGATTGACACGCCTTGGTTTAAATGTAGTTATAGAGCACTTTTTTTTTAAACAATTAGTAGAAATGTCTAATTATTTTATAAATTTGTTTAAGAGGACAAATATATCTCTGAAAATATCAGTTTGATTGAAAAGGAAAAAAAATAGAAATCATTGTAAAAACAGTTTTATCACATTATTTAATACAGATACGGGTTTCCTTACCAATCACTAATGAGTAAAAAAGCTCAAGTTTATCTAGTTTATCCAGTTTTATCTCAGCTAAAGTAAAGACAAATCTTAGTCTATGTTTTGGGTCTCTGTTTTAAAAGCTGTGAAACTGCAAAAAAAGGGAATTTAAAAATGATTTCTGCAGTGTTTGCGTATAATTTTTTTGAAGTCAAGTTGAAAAATTATGTGCCATTTCTCCAGACAAAGATTCAGCATTTCAAAGCTTTCTCCAAGCATTTCAGTTTTTTTTAACCGACATTTTTGTATCTTTAGCCATTGCCTTCACAGCTGGCAATATAAAAGGTTCTGTAACACTGACCTTTAACCCTTAAATAACGGAGATGGATACCAGACAGGAAATAGCGCACGTTCTTAGAACCACTGTAACTCTTCGGTCATTTGCGCAATTAATTCCAACAAATTCTGATACTTCGAAACACTGCTTTTGTCAGCTTCAGAATTTATTGGATTTATGTCAAGCGTGTAAACAGTTGAAGAGTACATTAACACATTTGTTTGTAGCACTCTCTTAGCCATGTTAAAAGAGTTAGCCGGGCTAAAGTAATCACAAAACCTTTATCTCCCAACTTTGTTTGTAAAAGGTAAAATACAGACCAATACCGGGGTAACAAACGTTACTGTGACTATGCTAACGCTCAACCTTGTTAGTAACGTAAAAAAACACAGTCCCTTTTGTACCATGCTAGCCACTTTAGAGGCCACATTAGCACATTTACCTCCCAACTTTGTTGGCAGCACGAAAAACAGAATGATATCACTAAAACAAACATTACTCTGACTACACTAACTCCCTACCTTATAAGTAAAACACAGAAAAAAGAAAAAAAAAAAAAAACACAGTCCAACACCGCCACACGTTACCATGTTAGAAGCCCCGTTACTGCGTCAACAATACCTGTAACTCCCAGCTATGTTTGCATAACTTAAAAAACAGACTGACACCGGGGTAACAAACGCTAAAACGCTGAAAAGTTAATAGTATTAAACATTTGGGATAATCTCACGTTTTTCACTGCGATCGTTCACCTTTAACAGTTCAGTGTATCTACTTTCTGCAGTCTTTGCAAACTATTAAATTACTCTTTTAAAAGATACCTTTTTTGTAAGGAACATGTGTTTGAGGATAAACAGCAGAGATTGCATTTGGGTGTAGCCAAACAAAAAGAGGAAAAGGGTGGAATATAGAAGTTAGAGCATGATTACAGGGAAGGGAGGGTAGAGTTGTATAACTACAGGCAACAAAATGCTGGAAGCTTATATCCATTACAAAAGTGAGTGTTGGTCTGAAATGGGCGGGGCCTGTCCACACATTCAGCTGTTACAAACATACCTCCTGGCTCCAAGAGTTTTCACAAACTTGTCCACATCCAGTTCACACGCACACTTATGCATACCATACCATATGCATTCCAACCAACTCATGTAAAGTGTTCCATTCTGTCACGAAAACTATCTGAAGGTGCAAAGGTGAGCCGACACCTGTGCTCAGGTGAATGTTTATGTTAAGCTGAAGTGGATGATGGAATGTTAAAAAAAAAGGAGGGAGAACTCCCAGCCATCCCCACACCAAGACCCCCACCAAGGCAGCAGCGGTGACCAGGGCCCGCTCTCGCACCCATACTATGGGGCCAACGGAGGAGATTCCCCCGCCCGGCAGCTCGGTCAAGCACCCAGACCAGGGCCTGCAGGACCGACACGACGGCCCCCAACACCCGAGAGCAGTGAGATACAGAAGCACAGAGTGCAAGCCCTAGCCCAGCCAGAAGACCAGCCCTCCCACCGCACCAGGGGGCCCGAGAGCCCCACCTCTCCAGACAAGCCGCCTACCACTACCCAGGAGTTTTGAGCATCCCCCCACCCCAGCCCCGGGTACGAGCCAGGGCCTCCCAAGGGAGACCCGCTCCAAAGCTCCAGGCATCCAAGATCCACAAGAGAGCACGGCAGGGGTCAGCTACCCCCACCTAGAGGAGGGATGACCAAGAGAAGTGGTCCCTGAAAGTGTACATAGCCTGACCAGGCTCTCCCAATGATGTAATTTAGAAGGGGCCCAGCACCCGAGGGCAAGGACCAGAACCTGCACCACAAGGACACGGACACCCTCCAGGCTCAGATGGAATATGATCCCCCACTCATGGACTTGCCAGAGAACTAAGGGATCCCTCTCCCTGTGTGGGGAGGGGGCCCACCTTCCTTGTGTTATGTATTTGTTTATGTGTGTGTTGGGGTGTGTTTCTTGATGTTTAAAGGGTGTGTGTAATAAAGGGTGCAGTTAAAATTGGCGAGCAGGGCACTCAGGACTTATCCTGATTGCTTACAGTGATGTCCAATCACCCTCTCACCAAGGGGCCCTAAATGTCTACGGTGCAGTTAAAATTGGAGGATAGAGCACTATGAGGACATCTCCTGCTTGCTGGCAGATATGTCCCAGTACCCCCACCAAGGTCCTACATGTCTAAGGCACACTTAAAACCGAGAGAAGGGGGGAAACTGTGAGGGGACCATAGGAGGGGGGACCACTGCCAAGTGGCTCAGCCCCTCGAGGTATTTTGCAAGCACGCCCCCCTTTCTACCTAATAAGTGGTAGTATAAAGACGGAGGGTAGGTCAGGGACAGCTACAAAACTGATCCCCTATGGTGAAACAACCGTCCCCAAGGACTGAGATCCATCTTGAACATCCTCTGTCTAATATAGCAAATTCTGTGAAGAGTTTTAAAGGTATTTAGTCACATTTCTGACCAGAAGCTTGGGTCTGTGCTTCTGCCTAAGTCTGTATCCCATTTTGTTGTTGGAACTGAGACTTCACTATCTAGGTTGCAAACAAGTTTGTATATTTTGGAGAGTTAACTAGTTCTTGTAATTTTAGGTCATTGTCACTGGATTTAATTTTTTTAGTAAAATAGATTTAAGTTGCTGATATTCCAAGAATGTATTTATTCCATGTTTTTCTTATTGTTCTTGCTGTGTTATGAATCTTCTATCAATAATTAAGTGCTCAAGTAGTCTTATGCCCCCTGCTTGCCAAGCAGGGATGTGCAACATTTTTATTTATCATGATGTCTGGATTGTTCCAGATGGGTGTCATTTTGCATGGTAAAAGTGAAGAGTTTGACACTTTAAGAAATTCCCACGAGGCTGTTAAAGTAGTACTTATATTACTACTTTGGTGGCAGTCAAGTTTGTTTTTTGTTGGGCTGATAAATGGTAGATCTGACAAGTGAATCTTTCCACAAAACGCCTGTTCCAGATCCATCCATGGGTTTGTTCCAGATCCATCCATGGGTTGGTTCCTGATCCATCCATGGGTTGGTTCCAGATCCATCCATGGGTTGGTTCCAGATCCATCCATGGGTTGGTTCCAGATCCATCCATGGGTTGGTTCCAGATCCATCCATGGGTTGGTTCCAGATCCATCCATGGGTTGGTTCCAGATCCATCCATGTGTTGGCCACTTACCAGAGTTAATAGCAAAATGAGCTGATTGGCATTGGCATAGAAGATTTATTCATTCGTTCATGTTCTGAACCGCTTAATCCCTTTTGGGGTCACGGGGCTGCCAGAGCCCAACCCGGCTACTCATGGGCGAAGGCAGGGGACACCCCTGGACTGGTCCCCAGTCTGTCTCAGGGGGCATAGAAGATTCTGCAGATATTTTGCATGCTAACACTTACTCACCTGTACTGCTTACTTGAAAAATGCTTTTTTTATTTACATATTTGGCACTATTAAAATTGAAATTAAGCTCCATTGAAAAATAGGTTTATTGTCATTGAGCATTATTCCATCAAAGAATTAACATCAAATATAAATATTCTCACTTCTTTTACTATTTCAATATTTTCTGGATTTTTTTTTTCTCACATTTGCTGTTGTGTCTTTTGGAGCATGATCTATTTAATCCACACTTTGCTTGATCAGCACCAGTGTCTCAATTACTAACAAATCCCCTTGATCTCTAGCCACTAAAATCACCACTGTACCGAGGGTTGAAGAATAAAAAGAGGCATTTAAAAAAAAAAATCAGTTCAGGACTTCAACTATTACTGACTTGATATATGCATCCCACAGAAATGTATATATCTTAAAGTTCAAGTTCTGTTGTCTTTGATATGAAGAGTGATTTCATTTAGTGTAAGAATTATCTTTATGTTCATGCATTTTTATATGAAGTTCATGTGACAGTTAATTGGGAATATCCACATTTTTGTTTTGTAACAAGATTATGTCTTAAATTGTGATCACCTTGATTTTTGAAACATGTTTTTGCACAACGCATAAAAAGGGAAAACATTGGATAAGTTCTTGTGCAATGCTTAGTAGTTTGTTGAGTTGGTCATTTCTGTGTGTAAAAGCTATAATGGTTAAAATACATCTACAGCTCTAGCTTGAGTAAATCATCATTGTGTTAAAATCCTATTTTTTTAAGTATGATACAAACTCACATGTAAACTGTTCTATAACTCTGATTGTGGCACATCTTTCCTGTTCCATTAACAGGGAAGTTGTTTGGTTCCATGCGATTTGCTTCATACATGGACCTCAGCTTCAATACGCTATTCCTGTGCCTTGTCCAACTACTTCAAATGGTGAATGTTGTAAAGGAATGGAGTTTTAAAAAAAATCTTTCTGGCTTACATATAACGGTAAAGAAAATATTATTAAGGATAATAATAGACTGCAGAGCTTTTCTAGTGCTGGACATCTGTTTGGCAATGCCAGGGCAGCTTTGTAGTATACTGTATTTATAACTATAAACATTTTTTGATGTCTTCTGTACAGTAGAATTTGCAAAAGTACATGCAGCTTTCTTGAATTTAAAATAAATGTACAGCTGAAGGTTAACTTGTCTTATGTTGTATCATTGTTTTTCCCATCATCTTACACAGATAGTGTAAATTATAATGTATAGGCTATATGCAACTTCAGACTCAGATCTCATCAATCCCCACATAGAAACTGTGGAGCTCCAAAGCAACAATTTTAGAGTGACATTCATGATTTACTCAGGCCTGTAGCATTCTGCCTGAAGATAAACAATCTGTATGCAAACATTGTTCAGTCACGCAGACATTTTGTTTTTCATATTCTGTTACAAAATGCACAAATCTCAGTTACAGTCATGCAGCAATGAAAAATAAAACCAAACAAAATAAAAAAGCTCTGTTGTATTTAGGATAGGAGCTCTTGATCAAGTGAGGTTAAATTCAATAGTAATTAAAAAAGTATTTTGTAAAAACAAATAATTTTTGGATATTAAATCATGTTCGCAATCTAAATCTGGATTTTAAAAAAAATCAAACAATCTATGTGTTACAGGTACATTTTATAAGATTAAAAATGACATCAGTGGAAGGTGATGCCTTGACCCAGATTTTATTCCCACAAAGATCTCTTTGAAGAGTTTACTGACGACACTTTTCACATAATTTGCTTAGGAATTGAAACAGTAATATATCACGCTGTCTATGCATGCTTATGTATTTTGTATTCATTTGTTTGAAAGTCAATGGAAAATTTGGACATATTCCACCCCATGCACTGAATCTTACCTTAATCTATTGATATATGTTTAATAATGAAATATTTTTCTCTATACAATTAATCTTTATTTATACTACATGTCACTTTTACATAAGTAGTACTAAGTACAAAAAAAAAGATAAAATAAGCTGTGTTCATGCTCGCCACTCAACCTGACTACCAGCTACCTTTACATGCCCCTGTCTCTCTGCTGCTCCATTTCTTCCAAAGTCTCGTCAGTCCCCGCACCTTCTCCTTTTTGGAATCCTTCCCAGAGATCCCTAGTGATTTTGTTAACCAATGGCATCAAGAATTAGTGACTAACCCCAGGATCCTGAGTTTTGCCACACCCTCTTGGAGTTCATTTTCTCCCCATTATCGCCTCTACCTGGAGCCACACCTTCCTTGCCGTACGGAGGACTCCACTCCTCTTCTTCCCTGCAGTCATCTCACCTCAGTAAGCCTCCACCAAGTTTTTGGTTTCCCTGCTTCAAGCCATGTTGCCATCATTAGCCCTGTCCTGTCTCCACCTCACATAGATCTGCTGTTTATCTCCAGAGCCTGGGGGGAAGCATCTGAGTCAAAAGCTTTAATAAACCGGGTTTTCTTGCACTCCTGAGTTTGTCGTATTTTGGGTCCCTGAAGCAAAACCAGACAGGGTTGTTGTGTTTATACATGGTTGTGGCATCAGACCTTAAGAAGCCTGTCACTGAGGACACTTTGCTCCTCCTTTTTTGAATGTTATCCAATATGTGTGTGTTATGCAACATTGCTCTCAACTGAACTGGCTCCACAGGTTCAAGACTCATTCTCTTCATAAAATATTCTTTTTTTTTTCAGCCAGATGTTGTCTCCCCATCACATGACCATGCTGCAGATACGACTTTTGACATAATGTGGGGCAAACAACAATCTGTCCTCCTTTTTTTGCAGTTTTAACATTTTTTTTCCATCTGTAAAATACACATTAAAGCAAAACAAAGTCTAGAGTTTGGTGCGGGCTTTACTTATCCTCATAAAACACACGATAATGCACAACTAATGTTGCTGCTGTTTCTTCGTCAGTGTCGTTTTGCTCATGTATTTTTGAAAGATCTTCAGGAAATGTTTACATACACACATATGACCACATTGCTCTGTTACCACACCACCAAATAAAGAGTAATTATAGTTTGTGAATGAGACAAACCCAAAGATCAAGAAAAACTTGCTAAACCACTTTTGGCTTAACAAAACAAAATAAAAAATATTAAGTTGTTGTATTCCATTGGAATGATTTGTCTTTCAGAATAGTACCACACAACCATAATTCAATTTACATGTAAAAACATTGTGTTCACATTTTCTTTCTTAAGTAGCTTTGAAATTTCAATGTGATAATAAAGCTTTATCCTCCCAACATTTTTATGGATGTGCACAGGTTTGTGAAGCACAATTTCTTAACTCTGAATATCTAGACAGAAAAAAAAGAGAAATTATGGAATAAAGTGTAGAAGAGAGGCAGAGGAATTTCAACTTAATTTATAGTTTAGACCTTTCTGAAGCCAGAAATCTAACAATGAGCCCAGTTTCTGATTTATTTCCAAAATAAAAGTACAGACATTGCTTTGCTGAGTTCCACAAGTGACAGAATGACACGCAAGCTTTTTTTTCTTCTCTCCTGCATCAGTTCACAACCCACCGCTTCCTGTCAAACTACATATCAACAGGCTGCAGACAACTGACCGTTAGATAATGTTAGACATAAAAAACCCAGAAAATACAATTTTTCACAGCAGTCCTTCATATGTTGCCATCTGTCTGAGCAAAGCTATGAAGTGACATTTCTGTGTTATAAAAACTGAGATGTTGCAAAGAGCGGAATGCAAAGGACAAATATGTACATATATATATGCTTGAAAATATTGCCCTTAGTATGAGAGTTAGAAAAGGCAGCAGCTGCTCTTCTGGCGACAGAAGGTTTATAACTAACACATATGTAGTATATTGTGTATGAATGAGTGTAATTTAAAGTATAAGTTCAATTTAAAAGCCTCTCCAGTGCAACATGTTTCCATCTGGAAAAAGGGAGTTGATATGTAATAAGTAAAAACCTACACATGCACCAGCAAATAGTTCCTAAGTAATTATGCATTTCTTGCTACAATAAGATAGTCTATCAAGTAGATCAATGTTTAGTTTATAAAGGAGATGTAAATGACTTATTTTTAGGAAAAAACAACAAAACATTGTCAGCAAATGGTTAAAAATGGATGCACTTCTGCAAGTGGTTTACCTTTTTTCATCTACATGCCAACAACCCAGTTATGTAATTAGAATAAAAACAAAGGCAAATAATATTAATTTTCTGATGCAACAATAGTTCTAGAGAGTGTGCTTATGGTTTTAAATAATCTATTGGGTTAAAACAAGTACCTTAAATTTAAACTGGACAATAAGCAGTTTTTAATCCTATTGAATCCACTGCAACAGTCCTGCAGCATCTTCCAGCAGTATATATTTATAAAGGTTTGGTGCATGGGTTTTAAAATGAACTAATATAGTAAAATATTCGTTTTTAAATAGGATTTTTTTAATTTAATTATTTTCTATCACCTGCTGTTCATGACAGTCTTTTTACCCTTTATTTGCATTGATCATGCATTGATCACATGTATTATTCATCCAAAATGAAAAAGAAAATGCATGAATTGATATTTTTTTTTTCTTGTCTGAGCTGTAAAAGGTTAGAAAAGGGATCTGCAATTTTAAAACTGACTGAACATAACCCAGTGAGAGCCACAAGATCCCACTTTGTCATTTAAAAACACACTTTAGTTACAGTATGTTTATGTTGCCACTTGGAAATGTATTTATAAAATGCTTTTAAATATTTAAAATAATGGATTTATATGTATATTATTTTTCTATTTATAACAATTAAAACTTTACTTTTGACAGTAGCACAAAATAAAATACACTCTGTGTCAAATAAAATCCTCCTGCTGCAGCAGATTTACTGGGATTTAAAATGCAAGAAATGTTTTTTTTTCTCTCCCTGTCATTACAGCTTCGGTCGCATTCATCCCCTTATTTTTTTACTGTTGAATAAAAAACATTACAACATTGGTGTAGAATGTATTTAAATCTTCACACATATGATTAAGAACATTACTTAAGGAAAGCAACTTGACGCTGTTATACAAAAGAAAATCTAGATTTTTCCCAAGAACAACCCACTCTGGCTGTCGATTAAACACATTTTCATCATTTTCTCAGTCATCTGACATATCTAATTTTTAAACAGAAATTATAAAACTTAACTAAAACCACAAATCGATTATTTATCTAAGTATTTAGCATTTTCCCGGAAAACCAAAGATGAATGGAGAGTTAGAAGGTTAGAGTAATCTGCCAAAGTTTTTCTTTTGCTTTTCCGACCCTGCTTCTAATTCTAACAACGCTTACATGTGAGGAAGATTTAACTTTTACAATAAAAAATGATGATTTTTTATTACATTGAATGTTTAAAGTCTTCCATATATAATCAGCTATTCTCTAGTTTTTGAAACCCATTATTCACTCATTATGATCCACAGCAGTTTTTCCCGTCAGAAAACACCACATGGAGAGGAGTTGGATTGATAGACTTTTCTCTCCAGAGCCAAACGTCAGTGACCTACAGACATTTTAGACCCCGCCCACCGGAACTACCTGTGAGTCGGTGTTCGGACTCAGACTATAAATTGAAAAAAGTTTCACTTGATGGCATTTGTTTTTCTCTTCCAACCATGGAGCTCCGTCTTCTCATGGTACGTTATTTACTGTGGAAGTTCTTCGGTCAGACGGTAAAGTAAACACAACCCCGTTGTTGTGTTTATCGATGGTTAATCGCGCGTTGAGCGTTATGTCCAGACTTGTTCTGTTTAGGTTGTCACTTGTTGCGCTTTCTTGTTCAAAAGATGTCTAAAGACTGCCGAAGTGTCCGTGAGTTCTTTTAAACGGACTTACAGAAATAGACCGACATGTTTTAGGACAAACGCTGGAAACGGAGTTTCCCGGTGAGTTTGTTCATGTTTGTTTGCTGCTGTTTTCGCTCAGGTGACAAATTCCTCTCAAGCTCTAGAAAGTATCGAGACTCTAACCCCGTGAGCTTCCGTAGTTTCAATTTTTCTCTTTTTCTTTATTTCTTGTTTTCTTTTTTGATTTTATTTATATGTTTTAATTTATTCATACATCATTCAAGTAAAAACGTAAACAGAGACGGCCGCTCAATCTAACCTTAGCAAAATTATTTTAAGTTTATTCAGGAATACTAACTGAATGCTTCTTTACCGCATAAAGATTGTATATAAAAAGTAAACTTTGAATTATTTCTAGAACACTTGAATACACTACTTTTTTTTGCGAAGGATAGAGACGAGGAACATCTTTATTTCAAATAAAAGTACGATTATAAAAGTAATGCTAAAAGGTAGACACCAGCTGAAATCTAAATGTTACTGAATCCATTTTTAATTCACCTTTGCAGTTTAAAGGCATTTCCTGTTTAAATAAAACATGGGTAAAAATTAAACTGTAAATGAGCAGAATTTTCATCCTAAAGCCAATTATATATTTTAGGAAAATAAGTTTTGAGATTATTCGTGCTTTAAGCCGACTTAAAGGCAAACTTTTACTTAGACAATTATGGATTCTTGCATTAAAAACCAACAGAAAAGCATTTTTATTTCCCATAAAATACAAGGAATAACTTTCCCCTGGAGAATCCAAGAAAAAGTTTCTTCAGAGCCTAAAAATATTAGAATTATAATATAATTTGTATTCCTTTTGCGTAACAGGAACTTACAGCAACCAAAAAAAAAAAGAATACAAATTAGAAATTAAATCCATCCATCCATCCATTTTCTTCTTCCGCTCATCCGGGACGGGGTCACGGGGCAGCAGTCTAAGATGCCCAGACTTCCTACTCCCCGGCCACTTCCTCCAGCTCCTCTGGGGGAAGCCAAGATGTTCCCAGGCCAGCCTAGAGATGTAGTCTCTCCAGTGTCTCCTGGACACCTCCCCAGGGAGGCGTCCAGGAGGCATCTGGACCAGATACCCGAGCCACCTCAACTGGCTCTTAATGTGAAGAAATGTAAACAAAAAACAACTGTTAAACTTTACCCCATGGGTTCTCCAGGATTAAAAAGAAAATCAAGCAAACTTAAATAGCATTTTAAGTAAAAATCTGTTAAATGTGACTCTTTAAACCAAGCCTTCTGATATTAAATGCACAGTTTTTAATTTAGTTTAAAAAATAACATATTTTATTTCAGGCTTTTTGGCAACAAGACTTTTCTAGCTGTGGACAGCAAACTAGGGATGAACAGTATTGCTGATCATTTCAACACTTGTGGGCTAATTTGATGACTCAGGTGCATTTTTGTTTAAGGTGTGCCATTGATGTGATTTATATCTGCAGAAGAACAAAAATTTTTTTGTACTGATGTTGCACTGACACAGTGGTGTGTCCATAGAGATCTCAGCTATGTTATAAAAAATAATATTTAGGTTGTGAAATTCAGGAGAAGTGTTGTTTTTCTAACATGTCTGCATTTGTCAAAAAGACTTTGATTTATTTTATTTTTTTGTCTTAAGAACTGACAGGAAAATCAAGTGTGACACTGAGTAATGTTACCTTCACTGTAATAAAACTGACTCAACCTTCCTCACCAGAAAGGATGAGTCAGGATTGTGGGAGTCTTGGCACACAAATGAATGAACAGTTGTTTGTTTAGTTAAATAAAAAGGGGGGGAAGTGCAAAGTTTAGTTCTTAAAGAGTTCTAAACTTTTCTTCATCAACAGTTTTGCTTTAGTTGGTGCAACCCACCCAGCTCTGCTGCTCATCCTACTGATGGGTTTTTTTTTGTTTGTTTTAAAACTGTTGCACCAATTAAGAGAAATAGACAGTAACAAATATTGTCAAAAAGCAGTGCAACAACAAAGATATAATCTACAAAACACACAATTCTTGACTTTTATTTTTATCTTTATTTAAAACAAAAAAAAAAGTTAGGATACTAATATTTTCTGTAAAATACAGTTTTTGTTTCTTTCCATAGGTTTCAGTGGAGTGTCTTGCATGTTTTGTCACATTGACAGCGGCGTACCCCCAGCCTGGTTTGAAAGTTAGAGGGAAAAGGCAGTATGGCTCCTGTGGAGAGCAGGAGTACCCAAATGGCAACATTTGCTGTTTGAACTGTAAAGCTGGTAAGCGACAAACGATTTATTTATAAAGTGTTAACTCAGAAGTTTCATTTGTGTGCACAAAACATGTCAACATTGCAATAAGCAGAACTGTAGACTTTAATGTCTGCAGTATTACTCCAAGAAAACAAATATGCTGATGCACAGCCATAAGAAACAAACATTGTGTTTCTGTACTTTAAATGATCTGGATTAGTACTCTATTCTGATTGGCTGCTGGGTGTGGACGCATGTCTAAAAAAGAAGTTCCGGTCTCAATGTTCTACAGTGGGGATCCAAAGTTTGTGCACCCCAGGTAAAATATCTCAAACAAGAATTGAGACTCTTGGCTGGCTACAAAAAAGCTGTGATACTTGCCAAGGGGAGGAGGCAGTACAAGGTACTAACTCTGCAGGGTTCCCAAACTTCTGCACACGCCATTATTTTATTTCTGTTATTTTGAAAGTTTAAATGATGGAAATAAAGCCTAATTTTTTTGACATATTAAAAGAATGTTTCATCTGTAAAATGATGCCTTTAGAAGATTTTAAATTTTTCCTTGGGTTCAAACAAACTTTTTGCTTCCTCTTCTGGACAAAAACAAGCGGTAAGAGGTGAACTTTCTCATTGAACTGATGCTTTATTGAACCTTGCGTGACAATCTGCATATTTAGAACTTTCCTTTGCCTCTGCAGTCAAGGTCGCTGCCGCGTTCTCGTATTACCGTGCCTTTTGTGAAAAAGCTATGTAAACTTAAAAAAAAGGATTAAGTACTAATAATGGACTGAATATTTATTTCTTTTGTAAGTGAGCTGTTGAAGAAAAAAATAAGAGGAACTTTTTTATCATGTCGTCTTGCATAAATGTATCAATTTATTTCAAAATAATTGTCTGATTCACTTTAAAATGTAGTTTTTCTTATAGATAAGTCTGTGTATTTAAGTATTTAATATTTAAACAAATTCAAATTTGATTATATTCTATTCATGGGCAGAACCTACCAACTGTTTCCATCATAGCAGCTCTGCTTGGATAACTTGCATAGTGTTAATGATGGTGTTTGGCTAAGACTACTGTAAGATAATCTCAGGATAATACAAACTGAGAAGAGAAGGTTAAATTGAATTAAAAAAAAAAAACATTGTATGTATATTGAAGTGATTCTCTTTGCTTCTGCTACTTGTAATGTTTGTATAGACTGTGGTGTTTACTTGTATAGCACTTGTCTAACTTCTTAAGGCTCAAACCATTTTGCAGTCCCATTCATCCACGCAAACACACATTCACACACTGACTACTAAAGGTATGTAAAATTTGTTGCTTGTGTTTTAGGCACCTTTGTGAAATCTCCTTGTACGACGGCAGGACAGAGGGGCACATGCGAAGAATGCGACTTTGGGACGTTCACAGAACATGACAACCATTTAAAAAAGTGTGTTAACTGTGCAAAGTGTGGTCCAGGTAATTCTCTATGACACCTCATGTTGTTTTCTTTTGAGTATCTTTGAATCTTCATAAACTATGGAGTGTCTTTCTCAGATCAGGAAGTGGCCGTGCCATGCGCCAACACCCAGAACACTAAATGTCAATGCAAAGCTGGAAGATTTTGTAATCCTGATGAGGCATGTGAAGTGTGCAGGAAGTGTTTAACGTAAGTGTGGTTCAGACCGAGTGATGGCTTTCGTGACACTCATCTGTTAGTTGTTGACAGCTTTAGTTGGTTTTACTTGTTTTATTAACATTTTTCACATTTTCCTGCCAATCAAAATAGTTGCAAAAGTGATGAGGAGATGGTGAGGAACTGCACCTCTATCAGCAACACAGTGTGCAAGAAAATCCACCCCAAGTCTGGATCCTACCCAGGTAGTGTTTCGACTGAAGCTTTGGAGCACAAAGTTGTTTAGATGTATTTTGATATACATTTCATATATCTTTCTCTATTTCAGATGCTGCAGTTATTACCTCCGTGATAGCTGCTGTGATACTTCTGGTTGCTGGAGGAGGAATATTTGTCAAATACAAGAAGAAATGTGGGTGTAGAGGTATGTAAAGATTTAAAAAAAAAAAAAAAAAACCCACTAAATTGTGACTTAAAATCTAATTTTGATTACAAATTGCAAAGAATTAAGTAAAAACTTATTTAAAACTGTTTTTTTACTGATACAAACATGTTGAGTACATTAAGATAATTAAAAACAGCTCATGAAGCAATTCATGGAAAGTTTTCTAAAGTTAAACACGTGTTGGGCTGTGACTCTGAATTCCCCTTCTCCCTGTAGTTTCATTTAGATACATCACAAAAAAAAAAAAAAAAAAAAATACAAAAACTATATTTCTCACGCTTTGAGGCATGCGGCAGTGAATCATTGATAAATGCAACCCAGAAGAACAAGTTCAAGCAAAGGGAGGGAGGAGCTAAGATTCAATAAAAATTTTGACTTATTGTTCCACTATACCATAATTGTCGAAATTCCCCTTCTCTGGAAGACTTGGTCACATCATAATAAAAAACAACTTTTTTCTTTACCACAAAATGTGGTCTGAAGTACCTCTGGTAAATAAAGGGGCTCATTCCAGTGCTTTAGTGTGCCAGTCCAGGTAAAGTCTAGAGAATGGGCGTGCACGACCTACTTGTTCGGTCATTTCCGGTTATGTTGTTTACATGGAAATAATGGAGTATTTGGAGCTACCCAGTCACCATAAATGATAAGCACATTGCTCGTCTTTCTAACAAAACACTCCAGAATAAATGGCAAAAAAGATTTAAATTTTGTGTTTCATCCTGCGCAGCAAACTTTGAAGGTAACTGGTAATGTTAGGCTGACATTCGCATGTATTTACATAGGACCAGCTCAAAAGCTGATGGAAATTCATGCTGGCGACATGTAATACGTGAAGGCAATATGCAGATGGCTGGATGTTCAAACGTATGTTAAGTGCGTTCAAAGCTAAATGTTGTTACTGGTCGTACGTAATTAAAGTCCCATAAGCTTTTCACTCACCCAGAGCGCGGAGCGCAGTGATCTGCAGACACAGTCGCCCTCCGGAACAATTTGGCATATTAACCATAACCATAAATAATCCTTACCTTTTCGGTAATGTGCGGCCAAGAAAAAAAAAAAAAAAAGTTCAGCCCTGGCTGAACGAAAAAAATAAGTGTGATAAGTAACTTTCATTTGGGCTCATGCCAACTAGCATGAAGTACCTATCTGATGACCGCCGTCTTTATCTTTATGACCTGTTAGTTGGGTTTTAATTCCTCCACAGCAGAGCGTTTCTACATTTCTGTCAATGTAATTTTCATTGTCAGGTAAAGCAGTCTGACAGGTGAAGTGACTGTTTTGTGGAACCGGTTTTAAATGTTCTAACGTCACTACGTTTTGTCTCAATAGGTCATGTGATCATACAGAACATGGTGGCGTTTTGTGAATTCTGGGTGTGTGGTGTTTCAGGAAGGCAAACTGTCCCCCTTTGGATGTTTGCAGCTCCCCGCTCTGCCAGGGGATGGATCAAATACAGAGAACACATTTTACTTAGGTGCTTGACAGCTATTGGGACTTAAAGTATAATTTCAAATGAGTGCTGCCAACAACAAAATCCAGCCTTTGAAAGCGCTTTAAATATGTGCGGGCAAAGCAGCATTGTGCATCTTTGCTGCATGTATTACATATTTCCAACGTGAATTTCCATATAAAATTTCTCCAGGGAAAATCAGACTGCGATCAAAGATTTATGTAAATGTGGCACGCTGCTCAAGTCTTTAAAGTGACATGGCGTGGAGGAAATTTTTGTCAATTTCCTGTCTAAGGTTTGTCTATTTCATGTTTTTTTTTTTTTCTGGTTTCAGCCACATTTAATCTTTTTCTTTTCCTTCTATTTGTATTTCCTTTATTAGATTTGCATCTTATGTGTAAATAAACAAAGCAAACGCAGGAAGAATGCCAGTAGAAAGAGATGAGTAGCTCATAGTACAGATAAAGGGGAGCAGAGATGAGAGGCTTCATTCAGTCAAATCTAAATGGAGGGGATCCAGGTGAAATGTGGAGGGTTTGGATTTGTAGATGAGATCTGAGATTGCAGAAGCATCGAGGAAGTTGAAAACTGAAGAAAGTCAGAGGCTCTGAAATTACAGGTGTCTGCTGAGTACAGATGAGAGGGCACTGAAAACAGGCTCTTTGAGTTTCCTGATTAGTGCTGATGAGTCTTGAGTAGTAAACTGATTTAGCATGAATAATCACAGTCCTTATAGTGAGTTAAATGAGGCTTATGCATTTCTTTGTAGATGTTGAGTACATTTCAAGCTGGTGACTTTTTGCTTTTAATGTCTGAAGTTCACAGATAAATCAAGGGGCAGAAATGGTGAAGATGGATCCAGATTTGTTGTTATAAACCTTTGACCAGATATCACAGTAAACAATATATAGAATGCTTTGCTTTTCATGAAAGTTAATTGAGCTCACACTAAGGTTAATTTGTTTTCTGCGTAGAATTTTAGGGGATTTCTTCTTTCCTGATGAGTCTTTTTTTTTTGTTTTTTATTTCCGGGTTTCAGGCCTTTCTGGAGCCTCTCCTAAAGTGGCACAAACAGAGGTGAGTAACTCGTTAAGAATTTTGGCAGTAAAAACAAATCATGAGGACAGCAAATAATAATTCAAAACCGGTTCCGCTTAAACCACGAGGATCATTTCAACTCTGATACGTCCATATTTTGTTTAGTTTCTGTTCCACATGTTTTTCAGAATTGCTACAACAGAAACGGCAGCGAAGCTTTGATTTTCCTCCCGGTAAGACACATTTTCACAGTGGTAAAGGAAGAAAAAAAATCACTGTCAGTTTAACCTGTCCTCTAATATTTTGGGGAAAAATCTGCTTGAAAAAATCGGATCAAATCTTCGTCGCTACATAAGTTCAAACCCATAAAAATTAGATATGCTTTTCACCTCCTGTCCTCTGCTGCTGATACTTTTCAAGCACATTGCATACTGCTGGGAAGATTCCTTTGAATGAAGGTGACATACCAGGTAAAATATCAATTGTGACTGGATTCTGAAGTTCTGAATAACCTCAGGAAGACAAAACATCTTTGTATGTTCACACTGGAACAAAATAATCACCCATTTAAAAAATGGTGGCAATAATCTGAACCGCTGGAATCAGTACAATGTGAATTTAGTTGATTCATTTGGAGACATTTATCAATGAAAGGAAGGATGGGCATAGTCTATGCATGTAAATGATGCTATTACTCAACTGCTGTACTTTGAAATGTCAGTTTGGCACCCCAGTACTTTGTATAAAAAAGTCTGATCCAGCAAATCTTCAGTCTTTTTTAAACCTGCAGCCACCCCACCATCCCCACCCCAACCATTACAGCTTCAAGCGTCTGTTGGAGGTGGCAAACAGCAGGTGGCAGTATGGAGCAGTGTACCATTGTCTCCAAAAGTCCATTTTAAAGCTGAAAAGCCTCTGCAATTTGTTTAAGAATATGGATGGATGTTGTGAACTAAAGTTGATTTCATTTTTGGTTCAAAGTAAACTCAACTAAAAGTCACCTGAACCTAATTTTTTCTTTTGAAGGTACAGGAAGAAGAGCAACTCCCACACTCATCCCTGTGAATGGTAGAGTACTTTACCTTTATTGGTTCAGTTCAAGTGAATTTGTAACGGAGTGAAATATTAAACTTTAAAAATCTATTAGTTTGGTGTTAAAATACATGTTCATTTTTTTGTTTGCAGGTGAACAGTCTCTACGAAGTTCTTTTGAGTTGTTTGAAGAATTAGATGTGGATTTACACAAGAAGTTCTTCCGGCGCCTTGAATTTACAGACAACGCGATCAAAAGCAAGGACAACCTTCTTTACGAAGACAAGATCCACGAGCTCCTGAACTCCTGGATGGAGCGAGAAGGCAAAAAAGCAAATTTAAATGAACTGCTAAAAGTGTTGGTTGACCTAAACCAAAAGAGAACAGCTGAGAAGATCATGAAGAAGGTTCTTGACAATGGTCAGTACAGCACTGAGTCCAAGGATATACTCTAAGGAGGAAGCCGATGCAGCATTTGTTAGTGACTTGTTGGAGAACATTACAGAGAAGCAACCAGAAAAAATGATTCTTTTTTTTTTTTTTTTTTTTTTTTTTTTTTTTTTTTTTTTTTTTTTGGGGGGGAGTCAAAAAATCTGAGCACTTGTGCCTACAACATAGCTCATTTGTCTTCGTTTGTTTTGTAGCCTGACTGCTACAACCCAGTCTAAAGTATTACATTGTGGCTTTCCAATCTTTACTTTCAATGTCCAGTCAGTTCTAAATTGGCTAATACTGCTCTATTATTACATAGTAAGTTGATAAGATCCATGAGTTGTACTTTGTATCGTTATGCGTCTCTTCCCCAGTCAAAAGGAGTTTGCAATCATGTGTCACATGTGTGTGATGTGTTGCTCTATGAATCATTTCTTTTCTGAGTCTGAAGGCGTAAAACAGGAATCAGTTGACAGGCAAGCGGAACTTTCTTCTGACGGGAGAATTGCAGGATCATGCTGAAGAACGGACTGCCTTTGATGTACCTGAAACAGAAGTTTTGGTGGTTAATGTGGGTGTTACGGCCATGGAAAGTCCCAGCGCAGACGTTAAACTTCATCCAGTGGTGGGAGGTTTTGTTATTTTGGCATTTCGCGAAAGGTTTACTGTCCACGTGCTCTCATTTATTAAAGCTGAAAGAACAGATTTGTATTTAGACAAACTAGAAGGAATTTGAGAGTGGCTCACTGCACTGTCCAAAAACAAAACTGAAAATGGTGTTTACTGGCTCTGAAATCTCAGGAAATTGTTTGTTTTTCTATTTTTTTATGATTTTTATCTTAATTGTATATTGTAGGACCACAAGACTTTACACGCAATGCTCTAATGTTAGGTGTTTTACTGCACTAGAAACTGCTCTTTTTGAATAGCTATCTAATGTAATTGGATCAAAGTGCTGTGAGGTTTAATTCCACCTGTTAAGCTGCCTCTTTCCGTCAACCCTCATGCTTTTCATTAACAGTGTTCCTTCCGTTAAAAATAAGGCATGACACCCATCTTTCCAAAGTCCAACAGACAGCTCATTTATTCACTTTTTTTTAAAATAATGTATTTTATGGTATTTATGAGACTTTTTTTTCCTCGTGCAGATGACAGAACTGTGACAGCAATATTATTAAGGGTCAGTTATTAGTCTCTACTCAAATGTTTTGAATCAAATAACTGCTGTTCTTTACATGTACTCGTAGTGTTGCACCACTTTTTGAAAAGTGGATATAGTTACATTTTCAAATTCATTTCATAATCTATATTGAGCACAAATTGAATTTTGATGTTGGTACTGAAGTTGAAATCTATTTTTCCTGTTGAGTTTCTCAAAAACTTCACTCAAGTTGTATTTTATTTATTAATTTGCTTTGTCTAAAAATAACTAGTGTGTTTTGTGTTGCTTTACATCATTAAAATGTGAATTTGAACAAAAAGTGTAGAATTGTCTGCCTTTTCTTTCCTTATTTTTATTTTCCATTGCTAGGGTACCCGCGTTATAGTCTAGGTTAGCCCTTAGGTTTCCTTAAGGGCTTCCTGTGTTGAACTGAAAACTAAATGCTTGTGTGTAATTTATTAAGTGTGACTTTTATATGCAAGTATAGAGAATGTTTAAAGATGGAGCCTCCACATTCTGATCTTATACCTTTTTTTTTTTTTTTTTTTTTTTCATTTAATGTACCAAAAGACATCTTATTTTTGAACACATACCGGTACTTTGAGACAAAAAGGGGGAAAAAAATACAACTAATGTCTGAAACAGAGTGAGAGGAAGTGAAGACTTCCAATTTTATTACTACACCCAATACGTCTACTATATTCCTGTTTCTTTTCAAATTCGGGTTCAGTACGAATTCAGGTCCAGATGCCACACACAAATATCTACAAATAAACATACACCCATGGAAACAACTAACTCATTGTCATGTATGAACACACATTTAGTTTCATTTAAATCTAATCTAATTTATAAATATTTACAGACATATATCATAATGTATGTCCTGTATATGTAAGTATCGATAATTCTATTTTTATATTTGTTCTTAAACTAATTTACATTTGAACATTATTTTAAGTGTAAACAGATTCTGTTCCACATCCCAGCTCCACATATGGACACACGAACCCCTTTTTTGGTTGTGCATGCCTTTTATATAAAAAATGGATTTTTTTTTCTTTTTTAAAAATAATGTGTATATTATTTGTTAATAAATTAGAAATTTTTATTTTTTAATTACATAAAGATTGTACGATCAACATAATCCATCATAATTCATAGTATTTTATTTTAAAGTATTAAAAGTTACATTTTATGCAATATTTTCTTTTGTTTTAACACAATGCTTCAGATTATTTGTGCACTTTTGAAACATATGCAAAATTGGTATAAAAACATTTAGCATGTTGAGAACTTTCATGCTTATGCTTCTGGTATTAATACCATTTAAGGATTTTTTTTAAACAAAATAAAAAAAAATTTAAAAATTGCACGCACCAGCCTCTCACCATGAGCAATTTAAGAGTGGTAGAGGGTCCAACCCCTCACAAGGGAGTTTCAGAGCGCTGCTATATCTAGCTGATACCTCTCGACCTCTCACACAAGCTCAGGTTCCTTCCCTCCCAAAGAGGTGACATTCCATTTCAAAGCTAAGTTCCATGACCGGGATTTAGGCCGCCAAGGCTCTTGCCTTCGACTGCCACCCAAACCACATTGCACCGGCCCCTTCTGAGCCCTCCTGCAGGTGGTGGGCCCACTGGAGAGGGATCCCAGGTCGATCCTTCAGGCTTTGCCTGACCGGGGCCCATGGGAGGAGCCCCAACCCCAGGCCTGGCTCTAGGGTGGGGCCCCTAGAGCCCCTTAACGCCAATCTGGACAACGTAAATGGATCTATGACCGTTCTTCTCATAAAGGGGTTCTAAACCGCTCTTTGTCTAGCTCGTCACCCAGGACCTGACTGCCATGGGAGACCCTATCAGGGCAGAAACCCCAGACAGGAAAACTCCTGAGATCACTCGAGCACTCAATTAAGCAAATATTTTAGCAACATGCTAACTTTTTTGGCTAATTTAGCATCTACTCAGGTTTTTTTGGTTACTTTTGGGTTCATTGTGCACTCTTTGCAATTTCTGCATATTTAAGTCTTTTAGGTCTTTTAGCATTTTGCAATTAGCTTTAGCATTTTAGCAAACGGCTTCACATATTTAGCGACCGCTTTCACACTAGCATTATCGTAGGTAATGCAACTTCTGTAGTTTAAAACTGAGATGCTTCTGGACGATTTACTTTGCAGATATCGTACATTTCCTTGTAACATTGTTGGTTAAATCACTGTTTCACACTTTAGTGAGTGCACCTGCTCTAAGAATGGATCATAGACAGCACAACAAACTGCATGCAAGCTGAACTGACTCAACAGTGCAGTTTTTCATGTCCATGCCATCATGTTGCCTTGGTGACCTTGCACGTTTTTATGGGGCGCCATTTGTAAACCGGTGTAGTAAAATTTTAACAGCAATATTTTTGATTATTTTGCCTCTTTTAATTCATGTATTTTCATAAATGTTACATTTACTTGCTTAATATTTAGTTAGCAAGCTAAATATTTAATTTTAAAGTTAAATATTTATTTTATAATTATATGTTTAACTTACAAGCTAAATATTTAATTTTAAGTTAAATATTTATTTTAAAATTATATATTTAGTTTTCAAACTAAATATTTAGAGCTGACCTTAATATTTAGTTTCCAAAATTTATATATTTAAGTTTTGTAGCTAAATCTTTTTTTGATTGATAAATATTAAAGTCTATTTTAAATGTTTAGATTACAGCGAAATGTTTAGTTTGGAGCTAAATGTTTAGTTTGGAGCTAAATGTTTAGATTATATGCAAATTAACTTGCCGATAAGCGGAAGTGGCCTACCAAAATAAAAGCTGGATTTTTGCTCCATCTCTGAACTGATTTGTGCCAGAGTTGTCACCCTTGTTTTTATACTGGTTCAAGATGTGCTCCACTTTCTGGCCAAAAACATTGGATGAGATGTTCTCATGACTATCCAGACATTTGAGATTGGATCATCAGCAACAGCCTTCGCCACAGAGCCACAATCAGCGGTAAGTTTATGGTCCCTAGCCATAACTAAATATTAAGCAAGTAAATTTAACAATTATTAATACATGAATTAAAAGGTGAAAAAACACATTTGAAAAACCAAACCTATTTTTTTTTCTCATAAGAGGTTAAATAAGGAAAAATATTGCTTTTAAAATGTTACTACACCGGTTTATGAAAGGCGCCCCATACATTTTGCATAATTTCACACTTCAGATATGGCCCTATCTGACAGCAAGAATCACCTGAAGTTGGATCTAAAGCTATTCCCAAAGTGAGGGTGTGAGCCTGTGCAGTAATGCATCCATGCATGTGTGAGCGTGTGCTGCTGGGAGCCTGCCCATGTCTCTGAACATCAAAGATTGAAAAGGAACCCTGAGAACTCAAAAGCAATGGATAGATAGATTTAATGTCCTAGTTAGTAATGGTTCTGCTTTGCCGTGTCCACTTCTGCACTCTCTGGTCAAATAAAAGAGCACCTTTAAGTATGCTGTGTATAGGGGAAGTGGGTAAAGATCTGTACGTACACAGATCCTACTCGCTTTCCTCTCAAATGTACGAGAAATATTTTAGTCTCTATCAATTTAGGATGCACTGGAAGTTTTCTTTACTATCTTTACTGCATACTTTTCTCTTGTTTCCCCTTCTGCCCATGAATCTACACATTCCTAATGCAATGACTTATCTTTTTAACTTAATGACATCTGTACTTGTTAAAATGATCTGGATTAAAATAGGGGAAAATTCTGGTTTAGTTTCATGTCTGTTGTGTTGCTTCTTTTTAACTAAACTGAACTAAATTAAAATCAATGTATAGAAAATATACTTCCAATGAATTAAACTGAAAAAACAGAGATGATCTTTCTTTTAATTTTCAGTCAAATTCAGGGAATTTCTGTGACTTCTTTTAAATTTGTGAATTTTTGTGTGGTGTTCAGAAAATTATTCTGAAATACAGTCATGAAGCTGCAATTAATGTTGCATTAGTCTATTTTCATGATTGTCTTTCCTTCGGTTGAAAATCATATCAGCATCCTGCTGCCTCATTTACTCCTCTTTTCATCCGGTAGTCTAATCAGTGCACTTCACTGGCAGTTTATTTTAAGCTCAAGACAGGTATCGTTTTCCAATGTCCTAATGAAAGCTGAAGGGTTCATGGTTTCTGTCAGCTCAGACGTCAGCTCTACAATGAAGCCTCAAAGCAGAGTTTAATGAAGGTATCACATTCTGTCTGCTCAGTGATGCCTCTGTTGTCACAGCTCACAGTCTCATCCATCAGACTGATGTTCACTGAGAGTGTTGGCAGCCATCTGTCATGCAACAAAGAGACATAAAGGATTGTATCCAGGAAGGAACTGACTATATTCTGTGAATAGAGATGTCTCAGGGTATTCCTCTGTTTAATTCCCATTACATGTCACACAGCTAGGTGTGTGAATTTGTTCTCCACATGTGACCCATGCGACCCATACACCCATGTCCTGGTGTAGAGGTGAGCTGCAGACACAGTCGCATTCAGGAACCATTTAGTGATTTATCCCCAATTCAATCTCTTAATGCTGAGTGTCAAGCATGAAGGCACTGGGTTCCATTTTACCTGTGGACTTAAACTCACAACCTTCCAGTCTTAGGGCAGACACTCAGTGAACCTTCACTGACATAAGTACAGACAAATCACACAAATGCAAGTAATGCTTTTGTTAAAGTTAATTTTTGTCACCGTTTTTCACTGATAGCAAAGTTGGACTTTTTTCATACATTAGATCTTTAAGAATGTGGAGCAGCTTGAAATTCCAAAAGCTGCACTCTAGTTTCAAAACGAAACGTTTTGAATAAACTTGACGTTTATTTTCTATCACAAAATAAAATAGTTCAATAAACATACTAGACAGAAAGTGACAATGTGCTTGAAAAAGGAGTGGGTAATGATGCTTGAATTCACAAAACGTGTAACAAATTACAGTAAATCAGGAAGTAGCAGCCGAAAGACAGCAAGCTATAGTCAGAACATTTGAATATTTCTCTAAGAGCTACAAAAAACTAATAATGCCATTTAAAACTGAAGCAAATTATGACTATGAGACTTTTTTCATTGCTGTAACCTGAAAAAAATTTTATACTTATTTGTAGAAGATAAATCTGAAAATGATTTCAATCACATAGTCTTGTTAAGAGAAAAGCTCCCACTCTTGCTTTAGTGCACTGTGATGGATGGGCAATTTGTACAGGATATACCCTGCCTTTGCTCAACAGTGGCTGGGATATGATCCAGCAACCCCCTGAAGGGGATTAAGTAGGTTTAAATAGTAAATGAATGGATGGATGGATGGATGGATGGATGGATGGATGGATGGATGGATGGATGCTTTACCACAGTTGAGATAGTTCGAACTGACAGCTCTATAGTGGTGTCACAGTTTATCTCAGAATGCCTTCATCATGAATGACTGCAATTCCACCCATCAGGTTAGAAATTAGACTGTATGTTTCTACTTTTACCTGATCCCTGAAAAATCCAGCTGTCACTCTCTGAATTTCCCTTAGGCCCTCATATACCAAAAGACCTTCATAGCTGCTTCAATCTTCTTTTTCTTCATAGGTCAGAGATCTGAGCCTTGTGAAAGTATGTGGAATGAGTCAAACTGCCTTTGAAATATTTCCCTATGCAATGCTGCTGGTTTGCGTTGATGGAAGTTGCTTATTGTTGCATCCAAGTACCCTTTATTAGAAATGACACTTTTACAACTTCTGTATCAATGTTGATACAATTCAACAATAACCTTTTTTAGGACAAAAATTTCCCGCACATTTAAGCACATTCCTGTTTGCAGTGTCTTCTTAATTCTTCTCATGTACAGTTGCTATAACGATCACTCCATTCAGGAAAAACTGGGAGATAAAATTGCTCACTCGTCTTCATACTGAATAGCTTTCATAATCACTGATGGCAAAGGTATAATAAAATGCATTCAATGTTGCATTTAGGATCCCATAAAACTAAAACAGTTTGAAAAATATGGCTAGATTTGAAGGTTAATGGCGCCATCATATCACTTTAGAGGAAAAGTTTATATTTTCATTTTTTTTAGATCTATTTTTATTTTTAGATCTATTTTAATTTACATTTTAATATACATTTTTAATGTATCGAGGTGAAATTCTGCAGATAATGAATTCCAAGAAGGTGGAAAGGTCACTGAAAGGCTTAGGCTTACTTTACCAAATATTCAAAGTAGGAGAACATGAGAATTTCTCAAAATTGTGTTCACCACCAGCAGGACATGTTGTAGAACAATATGACGTGACAGATTCTCTGTATTTTTCAGTCTGTGAGGTGTATAAGGGTCGGAACCGGAGCCCAGAGGTTCAGATTAAAGAATTGCTCCCTGTATTAAAAAGGCAAGACCCTACTGCTAACTATGTAGCCACAAGGGGCCCAGGTGTGAATCTCCCCGTGCTGGTGTTGTGCCGGGCCCCAGTTTGGATAAAATGCAGAGTTGTGTCAGGAACAATCTTTAAAATCAATTTTAAAGATGTTTTAATGTTTTAACGTGCTCTTGCAGCCTTTTTCTCATGATAAAGGACAGATATATAAAAAAATCAAGCTCAAAATTGCATTTCTAAGTATTTCTGTAATCAAATTGTTCAGGAGCAGAAAAAACATGCCAGATAAAAAAGATTGCAGTTTTGTTACAAACAAATTATACTAGGCTGGCCACAAGCTTCCTACGTCGCTCAATTCTGACAAATCTTTCCTTTCAACCGAAGGAAAGACAATCATGAAAAGAGTCTCACATGAGATATGTGCATAAATGTGTTTTTTTTGTGTGTGTAACAAGCGATTTATGCATACGTTTCATTTGTGCGTGTAGCTAGTTTCAAGCTGTTGTAATTTTAAGTTTTGTATGTGTAAATAGTATTGTGTATTTTTTTTAATGTGTAATGTTTGTATTTATGCACAAAACGTATTATAGGAGTTACAAATCAAGAATTACACACACACAAATCTGAAGTGACACACAAATCAAGAATTAAGCACACACAAATCGGGGTGATATTATATTCTCTACATAGGACTGGGACTAAATGCATTTTAATATTTACCAACTGAAACTTAAACTTCAGAATTAAAACCAATATCAGCAGTAAAAGCAACAGGGACCCTTTGTATCTTACAGCCACTTTTTTCATTTATTTATGTTTTCAAATCTATGACGTTAATAATTGTGGCCTGAAATGCAAATTAACTATGTTAAAAATGTAACTTTGGTTGTTATTCTGTTTGCTAAAATGTTACTTCTTAAACATTTTTTTTATATATAAAATACAATTTTCCTTTACATAATCAAACATTTATAGGCTAAATGAGTATGTGTGTGTGAGTGTGTACTCACCACTAGCGCAGTGAAACTAATAATGTTTTGCCAGGTTTCCCACAGGACTTTGCGGTAGCAACCCGGAAGTGGCTTGAGGTAAATGTCTTTTTTCTGGACCACCGGTGCTTCACCTTTTCACTTCAGTTTAACTATGAACTTTTAGTAAACTGTTTACGTCTGTACGGAGAGTACCTGTAAAGAAGGTACGCATTCTTATTAATACGTCACGATTTCTGCTACGATGTTTTGACATTAGGTTGAAGGAGGTTGCACATGCGCACCTGGAATACAGTTTACAGCAACCCGTCCAAAACTAATATTCTTGACACAGGTAAAAAGGACACACACACAAAAGAAGATTAAAAAGGACAGTACTTGTTTGTTTTTCCTCACTCAAACAAAGCTGACGTTTTGTGCCAAGTTAACAAAGAGCTCATGTTAGATAAAATACAAACCTGCTAGTTATTTGACATATATTTGGATATAGAAATATAAATATGATGAGTAACAATTACGGTCAACAATGTATTTCATTTTTAGAAAAGCAGAGACAAGATGACAATATCAGAATTATGTAAAGCCAGTACTACTAACCAAATCTGGCAATAATATAATAATAATACAATAATAAGATTTAATGGTGACTATATATTGAGTCTGTTTTAGGGTTATATGTCTTTTTAGGCTCTCTAAACAGAGACCTGTGAGCATTTTAAGTTTAAACTTTTAGACAGTTTAAACTTTCACCAGCAGGTTGAGATGTGCAGCCCTTAACTTAAGTCCGTTTGTGAAGAGAAATTACCATTTGGGCCCAATGAAGATTTACTAGAATTAACAGAACATTTGCCCAAGTAATCTAAGTAAGATAAATAAATATATTAAATACAATAAAAAAAAAAAAAAACACTGGTTTTCTTTTTTGCCACATTTTAATAATGTTTTATTGCCTTTTTCATTTCTGCTTAACCAGTTAAACTTGGGTCAGTGTGTCTTGATTAAAGTTTTTTTTTCCCCTAAAAACTACTTAGTAAAGCCTTATACTTCTTTGTTATAGTGAAAAACCAAAATGTTGCTCTCAGAGATGATCTAAAATCCCTCTCCAATCGTCTTTTGAGCTACTTTCCGATCGTTCCCTGAAGTCTTTTAACTATGATTATGCCATTTTTTACCCAAAGTAAAAAAAAAAAATTAAAAAACTGTCATTTTCTACAACACAGGTTCTGCAGAACAGCAGGAGTTCATTAAAAATTAACCTCTGAGTTGTGGGCGGAGTAAATCTGCTACCCGCCATCCATCTGTTTATGCTCTCCCACTAGCTTACAGCCCCTCACACCCCCAACCTAACAATATGGTACAACAAAAATGGCGAGTAATTTCACAGCTTTCCAGTCGTACCGTTTTGAGTGAGATCCAAAGGAAAACAAAGACCTATATGGATCTATTTGTCTACAAGTGGATGCATCAGAATGGAGCAGAGCACTGATACTTTGGCTTGCCCAGCATATTTTATACATCACAAATACAATCTTTTTCAAACAGTATTTTTTATTTTTAATCTGCTCCTTATTCACAACAATTTGAATAAAGAACTCAGAAATGCAATTTTGAGCTTAATTTTATTGATACATGTCCTCCATCATCAGAAAAACGCTATAAGATCATGTTAAAAACACCAAAAACAAGATTTTTGTGGGAGTGCTCTTTAAGTAATAAGTCACTCTCAACATCGACTCTATCAGACCTCAGTCAATCATTGAGACTCATCATCTGGTCAGTTGATGAGCTGATTTTAGAAAGGAGATGAGTCAAAGATGCAGGGCAGGCAGGGGGAATGATCAGTGTTGAGAAACATCAGCCTTCCTGTGCCAGTGATGTTTGAGTGTTTTGTCATGAAATGTGAACATGCCACTGTCCGCTCCATACTGGAATGTCTTGCAGTCGACAGATGCAGCCTGGTGGCCCCCTTAGCTGCTTCCCCCTCCAACAAGTGAACACAGCTGCAAGTGGAAGTGAGATCTCGCCTCGACCACAGAAACACGAAGTGAGCACTGTGGGTGTCTGTGATTGGTCTGATGAAGTCATGAGACAAAGCCCTTTCTCCACATTATGTGTAGGGTGCTGCTGTTGTGTCACTTGTCTTGCGGCTGTGGACAAAGTGTGGTAAGTTTTCTGACCTGGATAAAAAAAATTCCTGTGCTGAACTTTTAGCCTTTTAATTGAAATGGTAAACTTTTTTGGTGAAAATGTAAACATGTTGTCCATAGTTGGTTAATAATATGACCTCCTTTTTCTCTAACTGAAAGCTTCAAAGAGGAAGCAGATGGATCCTTCTCTGTTGAAGATGCAAATAACCTCCAAGTCCACCACCAAACAGTCTTTCACCCCCTTTCTCGATGCCCTGCGTCTCTAATTGATTCCTCTTTCTGGGTTAGCTTTCAGGTCCGTCCAGCATGAAGTCCATGATGATATTCTACCTATTCTACTTCCTATGCCTGTGCTTGAGTATTGCTTGTGTCGTCTGTGTGTGCGTGTGGAACAGCCAGTGGCGTGGCGGTTTTGCCTGGGATGGCTCACAGCTGGAGTTTAACTGGCACCCCGTCCTGATGGTGACAGGTCTGGTGGTGCTCTATGGCAATGGTGAGGACATTTAAAGAGCTTTGTTTCAATATTTTGACTCCTATTCCTCTTTCTGACTGCTAGAAAGGGTGTATCACAGCAGTTAACAGCAAGTTTCTTTCTCTTATGTTCATCCGCCTCCTAATTTTAAGATTTGACACAATTTCTGAAGCGATTAACGACCCAATATCTTTTGATCTATTTTTAAAGTGTACCCAGTGGTCTTTTAATTATGATTAGGCCATTTTTAGACAAAGTTTAAAAATAAATCTTATTTTCTTTAGAGCGGCAGGAGTTCATTAGAAATTCACCTCTGAGTTGGGTTGATGCCCTTTCCCTCGCCAGTGCTGAGAGCTCTCTTTTTGCTATAACCAGATACCAGCTCAGATGAGGAAAACAAAATGTATGGATCTATACGTAAACAAGAGGATGCATCAGGATGTAGTGGAGCAGATGATATTCCGCATAACAAATGCAATCTTTTTCAAATGGCTATTTTCATCTGCTCCTAAATCACAGCAATTTGAACAAAGAAATACTCAGGAATGCAAGTTTAGGCTTAATTTTCTTTATATTTGTCCTCAGTCATCAGAAAAATTCCAAAAGAACATGTTAGAAACACCAAAAACCTGATCTTCATAGGAGTGGGTCTTTAATGAATTATTTTCATCTAGAGAAACTTTTTAATGTCTTTAAACATCTATTTACAGCAGCTGTATTTGAGAGCTGAAATCAATCACTTGACAAACATTTTTATAGAAAGGAATGCAGAAGAATAAAGAGGAAGTTTAGCAACTGTCATTGGTTTGATTTTTAATCTAAATATAGTATTACAACACTTTCCATTGTCTTTCTAACAATAAAAGAGAGTAAGCTGGGTTTTTTTAAATGTGGATTTAAATTATTACAGCATCCTGCAATTTGAGCTGCTGCCATTCACAAATTTAAGTAATTTGTTTTAGTTAAGGGGAAAACACAATGATTTCAGATTTTTCAGAAACTTTCAGGTTAATATGTGTGTTACTGCTATTAATTAGTGGGACTCACTCAGTTTTTCTTAACGTTTTATTAAATCTGAACTCTATGAAATAACAAAAAAAAAACATTTAATTCAGTTGGTAAGGAGCAGATTAAAAACTATTTTCTGAAAAAGATCGTAGTTGTGACTTAGAAAGTAAGACTCAACGCTCCCTCTCTTCTGATGCTTGCACTTGTAAATATAAAATAACTTAAGCTCAAAATTGCACTTCTTCATTTAAACTGTGTTGAAAAATACTGTTTGAAGAAACTCTCAGTTGTGACATAGATGCTGCGATGGGCGGGCCAAAGTTCCCCAGCTCTGCTCCATTCCGATGCATTCACTTGCAGACAAATCAATCCATTATTGTTGTTTTTCTCGTCTGAGCTGACATTTAGATCAAAACTGTATGGCGAGATAGCGCTGCTAATGTTAGTGTGAAGTTATGAGGAGTTGTAAGCTAGCGGGAGAGAGTGTAAACACATAGGTGATGGGAAGTGGGGGCAGGCTTGCTCCAAGCCAACAGTCCAGCCACTACTGGGGAGGGATTTCTAGAAAATGGGACAGGAAATGTTTTTAAAATAGATCTGATGATTGGACTGAGACTTGAAATATCACAAAATAGTATTCAGAAATGGTTCATCGTCTGTCGTTCCCATAGGCGCCGTGCTGTACCGCATACCTCTGACCTGGGGTCATAGCAAACTCCCCTGGAAGCTCCTTCATGCTGCGGTGATGCTCCTGTCTTTGATCCTGTCCATTGTGGGACTCTGCGCCGTCTTTAACGTCCACAACGCCGGGAACATTCCCAACCTTTATTCTTTGCACAGTTGGATTGGAATTGCAGCCACAGCTCTTTTTGCCATACAGGTACAAACAGAAAAAACAGTAACAAGAATTTGTTTTTTTTTTTTTATGAGAGCCAAGATTTTTTCCCTCTGCTCCTCTGTTCAGTGGGTAGCAGGTCTTGCTGGGTTTCTCCTGCCTTGGACTCCGTTATCACTGCGCAAGCTCCTCAAACCCCTCCACGTGTGGCTGGGAGGAAGCATCCTGATACTCAGCGTCACCGCCAGCATCTCTGGCATCAACGAGAAACTCTTCTTTGTCCTGTAACAGCCGCCTCTCAGATTTTTTTAAAGTTAAAAATGTTTGTAGTTTTAACATTTTCTTTCTGTTTATTTGTAGAAAAGGAAAAACTAATGAGACTCAGCCATACTCCAGCCTACCACCCGAAGCTTTGGTGGGAAACTCATTAGGGGTTTTGATCGTCGCCTTCAGTTTGATTGTCCTGAAGATTCTGTCCACCAGGGAATGGCAGAGACCAGACGGCTCCGAGGATCAGACGTATGCGGTGAGAACATCACAGAAACAAAAAAGATCTGATGGAGTGAAAGATGTGATCCTAAATGCTGTGTACGTTGGTCTTCCAGCCTTTGCTACGTGAAGAAAGTGATTGAACGAATCACTGCTCGCTCAAATAAACCATCAAGGCTCCTGCTTGCCTTTCTAATCCTACAAGCAGCTGTTTACGTTATGCAGCAAAGTCTTTGTGTGAGATGTAATATATTTTTGAAAATATATTTAAAATTGTTTTCCCAATGAATAAAAACTTTTTCCCCAAATGTTGTATTTTTTCTGACATAATGATGATCCTATCACGTTATACAAACGATTCAGACCAACACTGGATTACTACCATGTGACATTCTACTTTTAGACTAGTTATAGATGAAAGATTATGTTTCTCCATGATCTAGTCAAGTTGTGCCTTTTTTCAGTTTTTTGCAGAAGTGGAAAATATATTTAGTCTGAACAAGGAACTAGTCTAAACATATGAGGTAAACATTTGTGCATTGTCATTATGAGAGGTTATCGTTTGTTTTGTCACCACTTTGGTCAACTATTTTCAGTTCAGCACATCATGGCTGGTTTCAAACTTTGTGGTTTGCAGCCAGAACACTAGACTGTAAATGAAAACAAAAGCCAAGAATAAAACCAGGTAAAAAAAAAAAAAACACACCAAAATTTAGATCCGAAAATGATTTATGTTAAGCAATCAAAAGAAACAAGCAAAACAAAGCAACAGAAATGTGTATCTATACACAGTTATATCAAGCTTAGGAAAATTAGTCATGACATTTATTCACAAGAATATATACATAGATCCACGTACACTTATAAATAATTCAACTGTTGCTTTTAATCATGAATAAACACAGCATACAGGACATGACATAGAAGACTAATAAATATTAAGTTTGTCCGAAGGAGTTTAATTCATTTCTTGAAAGGCAATGAGAGGAAGCAAACTTATTTAGTCCCATCCTTTTTTTTTTTTTTTTTTTTTGCTTTTTTTTGCACTAATTTTCTTTACCTAAAATAAAATGGACACAAATGAAAATAGATGATCAACCTTTCTGGCTGATGCTGCAGACCTAAACTAAGGTGTAGAAAAATCATGACCAGATCTGCAAAAAAGGAATAATTTATCAATGTCTAAATATAATGTGATGTGTTTCATGATCTTTCTCTCCTGTTCAGCCTCTATATACATTTAAAACCACGTATACAGAGGGCACTATATTATTCCTTTTTCTTTTTTAATTAACAGTAATATCTCTTCATTTCTTCAGAAGCTGTGCTGATGTACTCGATTTTCATGAGATAAAAAGTCTCAAGGAAGCCTCGTTTTTGCTGCGTAGCTGTAATATAAACTGAAAAAGAAGTTTAAATACCAATGATTGAATAAAGTTATTAAGAAGTACAAAAGAATTGGTAAAAATAATGTTGCAAAATGGCATAATTATTGAATCAACAAAATGTTACTCTCCCCACAAACATCCATCTGCTTAATAATCACAAGCTGCAATCATTTGCAATGCAGAAATTACTTCCATAAATGTAGCACTTTCTGCTTCAGTAATGGAAAGACGGTACCTGCCAGGCATTTGTGTCAGCTTCTTTCTTGACGTGTGAAATCACTGAATGTGTTCATATCAAAGCAGTACTTTTAACTGCAAATTGAAGACAAAGCTCGTCACGTGTGGCTTAGTTTCTCATTTTGATGATCTCAAAACGTAACTGAAAAAATACCAGCTTTTTGTCTTTGCTTGATGTGGTATGTTTTGCAACTGTGGTTTTTGATTTATTTATTTTAGTTAAGTTGGTATAAGTCCAATAAACAAAATGATGATAAGGTGTTTAATCTGCTGTCAGAGGGGTTTCTTGTCAGAATAAGATTAAAGCATACATTCTTAGCTATGCTTGACTTGACTTTCTTACATTTGTATTTCAAGTAGATCTGCTGCAGCAGGAGGATCTTATTTGACAAAGGGTGTATTTTATTTTGAAAGGAATTTGATGTGCTCCAAAATAAGGTAAAATTGTTATAAGAAATAGCATCACGTTTTCACTTTATTTATTTTTTTTAATACTAATTCAGTTAATGTAATATTTAAAAGCTAGATTTTATAAATGAATAATTTCTAAGAATAACTAATATAATGGCTTCAAAGTGTCTTTTTAAACAGTTATGTTGGACTTTAAATGGTATGTCAAAAAGTTAAATTTCATGTTACTAAGGTAACTCAAAACAGAATCAGCCTATTTTTTTTTTATCCCTAGAACAACTATTGCTGTAGTCAGATTATGCCAAAATATGTTACTTTTATCTACACAAAAAGTAGTGCACAGTGCGACAACACCACCATTGCGTTACTGCTGTTTGAGGGAACCCATTAAGAAAAGTGCAGGAAAGAGTTACAAAGAGCATTTGCACAGGGTGGCAGCAGAGTCCATGTAACTGCTAAAGTATGCTGACAGTGAGAATTACATATGTTTGGGCTTTTTTTACGCTCAAATGCAACACATTAAGAACCCAACACAAACGTAAATATTTCAACAGAAAAGGCAAATGTCAATTTGATTGTTTTTGGACATTTTTACTCCTGCTCTGGGGGATGTCAGGGTCAATGATGTTGTTAGGAGTGAGTTGAATAAAGATGAATATTTATTTTCTGTTCTCCTATGGATTGTCCCTTTAACTCCATCAGGGGCTGGTATGTTCACAGCTGATTTTTTTTTTTATAATTTCAACGTTTTAAGAGCTGATTGGTTCAATTTAACAGCTTTATTTCAAGAAAGGCATGAAAGTAGTCTATCAAATATTCAGAGCTCTTAACTTTTGGACCCATTCTAGAGTTTGAAGGTCTACCGGCCGTTATCTGCTCTTTGTGAACAGGTCATGACAGAAACACTGGGGTGACCATGCTTTTTCCAGTCCTCAGACATCTTATATTATTTTTTTCCTGCCTTTTATGAATTTTATTGTTTCATGTAATTTTACACAGTTGTTATTAAAATTAAAAATTGTATTTTTATGTTCTTTATTGTAAAGAATTTTGATGTAGTAAAGTGCTGTAGAAATAAACTTTAACTTTGAAAACAAACTGGAAACTATTCATTTAACATGTATTGTTTTAACAAATGTGATTCATTATTAATACTAGAGTTCATTTGACTTTACTTTCCTAACCTGTGGAGCCAGATATTTCCTACTGTCTCTAAATGCAGCACTCTGCAAAGCTGCTCTTGCTCCGCTCCCAAGTTTTCCACATGGTTTTCCGTGTCCATCCCCTGCTGATCTCATGGTGGGCGGGGTCAGCGTTCCTCTGGAGCGCTCCTTCCCCTGACAGGCTCATGAAGGCCAGTGAAAGTTTAGGAGGTGGAGGCAGAAGCAGCTGACTTCAAACTCCAGGTTTCAGGTCCACGGAGGCAGTAAGTACAGCTTGGAAATCTCTCAAACTAACATCAGAGAAAGCAGCTTTTTTTAAAATGACATTCTGCTGCAAGCTTTATCAATCTGGTGCAGTGTGCTTTCACTTTTTAGTGAGCATTGACATGTCTTTAAATTTAACTCATGCTTTTAAGTTGTGCCTCAATCTACAATTTAGTGTTTTGAAAGTATTAAAAAGAAAATAGCTATAATTGCATCTTAAGCTTGATTTCCCCCCTGTTCTGCTTTTAAAAGAATTATATTCTGCTTTCAGATCACTTTGTTTCACAGTTCACTGATCAAAATGTTAAATTGTAGCAATCTGACCAGAAAAGTCTCCGTTTCCTTTATCTGCTTGCGGTGATCACTAAACTAGAGTGCAGGAAGAGTAGCTTGCATACTTTGAAAATGACATTTTGACCTTTTAAGCTGATGCACACATGGCCTCCAGCAGCAGGTGGGCCTCTCAAGAATGACACATTTGAAATAAATAAATATGTCAGTGTTTGAAGTCATCATGGTTTCTGGGGATCCAGAACATACTGGATTTAATCTGTGGTTTAGATGTTTGAGGCTGAGCTACATATTGTAAGTGAGATAATGAGCTGCTATGAGGGAAGCTCAGCATGCACGGTCCATACTGACCACATTAGTCTATTGACAACAATGTTTTTAGCAGTGGCTTTGAGCTTCATTCCATGTGTTCAATCTGTGAGGTATGTGCTAATTCCAGCTTGTGTAACTGCTGCCACGTTACATAGAGGAAAATGGAAACCCTGCAGCTCATGAGTCATCTGTGTTCTGCCAGATGTTTGATTTCTAAAGCACACATCTGTTGGTGTCAGTGGATGATATCAATGATGTGTTTACTTCCTTGCTTCATTTGTTTATAAAGATCTTTTTTTTTCGCCCTGGAAAGATTGTTTTCCTGTAAGAGTGATCCCAGCAGGAGCAGTGGCCTGGCTCCTGGAGATTGTGTCTAATATGTTTTCTTTGTTCATTTGTTCTTTAGTTTCCGATTGAATGGAGAATAATCAACATGCTATTCTTTTTAATGGATAGGAATGGCTAAATATCTTACAGGATTTCTCAAATTTCTTTTTTTGCTTTTTCTGAGGAGTGGACAGCACAAATTTGAATTCCTAAAGAAAAAGAAGGTAAAGATTTTTTGCCAAAAGAAAGTGGAATGGAATAAAGACTCCATCTTTTAGCAGTTGTGGAACAAACTCTGAAGAATTTTTTTTGAAAAGCTCAAGAAAATTATTCTATGGATTATTTAATGACTAATGAAAATATATAGTTTTTGTTTGCTTGACATAAACAAATTCCAAACATCTGAATAAATACTGGGGGTCTGTTTTTGCTTAGACCATATAGGCTTTTAGGATGACCATAAGCACAGTATGTGAGCTTGAAAGTAAAAAAAAAAAAAAAAAAGAGTAAAATCACAAGATCTTAGTAACTTGAAAGAAACAAATAATTGCAAATCAATGCTTGAATTGTTCCTGCTGAAGTTTCATTCAGTGCAAAAGCTGAAACGCTCTCGTCTCTACTAAACCATTCATGATAAATGGTAAAATACATGTTAAAAATGATCTAAACCGTTATGAAAATAAAACCTATGCAGTATCTACGATCAGCAGAGATTCCTTAAACTTTATGCTCGCTGGCTTAACACTTTCGTAGTCTTTTAATCTTTGCACAAATATAACTTCTATCACTTCTCTCCTTTATTCTTTGTTATTTGCCCAGCACTATATTTTATTTAGTTCATCATGCCTCTGTTTGGTGTAGTGCAAGTCATATGTTGTCCATGTTTCCCACTCCTGAGAGATTCTGCGTGGATCATCTGTGATCCTGTTCTTGACCTGGACCTTGCTTCTGGCTCGTCACCCTCAGCTCCACAGTTTCATTTGGATGAAGCCCAGATTCTGCACTATTCAAACATGTAGTTCTAGAGTTAATTAAGCTAATTTTTCTTTAACAGTTCGAGCACATCGCCTGTCCGTCCTGGGAGAGGATCCCTTCTTCATGTGGGCATCCCTGGGGTTTCTTATTTTTTTTCCCCAAGATAGGGTTTTTTAAGAGTTTTCCCTCACAGAGAAGAGTCTAAGGCAGGGATATCAGTTTTCCTTAGTCTGTTTAGTGTAGCAGAATGGCACAAAGCGGCTCTGCTAAATTGACCACACTGAGTCTTTCTTGTAGTTGAAGGCATTTATTCTCACCAGCCAACATGACACCTCCATCCAAACAGACCTCCTTCTTGAACAAACACTTCTGCTTATATAGCCTCGCCCAATTGGTTCACACCACTGCACAAAAGAATGCAGGGGTTTCCCACTAAACACCCCTCTCATTCAAAATGGTTCCAACTCAACATTTAAAATGGCTGCCAGACAGCTAAACAAACATTTACCCAAACAAAACCTGGTGAGGGAGACAAAACATATAACAGACAGAAGAATAACAAATGTCACTTTGTTACATTTAGCAACCAGTTATTGTTTATATGTTTATGACTGACTTTATGTTCTTTGCATAAATACCGGTGTGAAACCCATTTAGATGGCTGTGGTTGTAATATTGGGCTATATAAATAACATTGAGTTTTTTTTTTTTAAATTCCTGATGGACTGAAAACTCTGCTTCCATACAGGCAGGACCCTTTACGAATGGCTCATAAACAAACCAGGGTTCGATGCAGTATGATACCAATTCAATGCCTGATTGCAGCTTGTTTTTTGTATTCTTCCTGCCCATTTTTTGTCTCCGGGCCAACCTTATTCTTTTAATGAAATGTGAATGTGTTAGTCTTTGTGTGCGTAGTGGGTGAGATACAGTGGGGATCGAACTTTTGGACATCCAGGTAAAATGTTATATAATTGTGCATAAAAAACCCAAGGATAGATTGAAACATCTTCTAAAGGCATCAGTTTACAGATGAGACATCCTTTAATAAGTGAAAAAAATAGGCTTTATTTCCATCATTTACCCTTTTAAAATAACAGGGAACGAAATTTTGGACACTAACTTGATGCCATCTGTGAAAAAGTTGAAGAGAGGATGGGTTCTCCAAATGGATAATGATCCTAAACACACCTCCAAATCCATGCTGTCTTACATTAAGAGGCAGAAACTGAAGGTTTTGCAGTGGCCTTCCCAATCACCTGACCTCAACATCATTGAAAATCTATGGAAAGACATGAAAAACCCAGATTGAGATTTCATCCCAGAAATCTAAAAAAACTGGAAGACTTTTGTAAAGAAGAATGGATGAGGAAACCTCAAACAAGAATTAAAAGACTCTTAGCTGGATACAAAAAGCGTTTACAAGTTGTGATACCAGCCAAGGGGGGCAGTACAAGGTACTACCTCTGCAGGGTGCCCAAACTTTTTCAAACACCATTGTTTTGTTTTCTGTTATTTTGAAAGCGTAAATGATGGAAATAATATTAAAAGAATGTCTCATCTGTAAACTGATATCTTTATAAGATTTTCAATCTTTCCTTGGGTTCTTTATGCACGACAATGTGACATTTTACCTGGGGCACCCAAACTTTTGATCCTCACTGTATTTCTTTAAAGTCACATTCCATGCTTCTATTCTATTTTGATTGGTCTTCCAGAAATAATCCATATTATTTCATTTTTCTGCTTTTGTCTTTTTCAGTTCCACTCAAAATGAGCGTGCAGAAAGAATTGTTTTGCACTGTAATCATGTTGGTACTGTTAAAGCTGGTACACGGCCAACACGAGCTGCATGGCTACCCGCCGGGCTACCCTGACCCGGAGCAGGAACAGTACACCCCACCAGTGCTGCAACCAGATACCCCTAGAATCCAACTCCGATTGGCAGGAGATAAGAGAAAGCACAATGAGGGCCGAGTGGAGGTTTACTACAATGGAGAGTGGGGGACTGTGTGCGATGACGACTTCAACATCCACTCTGCCCAGGTGGTGTGCAGGGAGCTGGGCTACGTGGAAGCTGTCTCATGGTCGCCATCATCAAAATATGGGAAAGGAGAAGGTATTTCTGTTGTCTTGTCTGCAAGGAAATTCATGACTGTACTTTCACTAGTCTGGATACTAACTGGACACTTGAAGATTTAAAATATGATTAATGCATATGCTTAAACTTCTGCATATAGAGCCAAAAAAAGAAAATACCTAACAAGGACATTTTGTTTCCTATTTTATCACATGTGAAAAAATGACTTATTTTTCTTTGTATTCATAAGGACCCATCTGGTTTGACAATCTCCAATGCACCGGCACAGAAAAGACTTTGGCCCTGTGTCGTTCTAATGGGATTGGAGTGACTGACTGCAAACACACTGAAGATGTGGGTGTGGTCTGCAGCGACAGGAGGATCCCAGGGTTTAAATTTGTGAACTTGCTGCCCAATCACGTAGAGGTAAGGTTGCCTAAATGTTGGATACACTGGATGGGTACACCTCCGGACAGAGAGATCCGCCGTATGTTGTTGTTTTCCTCATCTGAGCTGGAATCTGATCCAAAACTGTACAGCTGGATAACTCCAACATACTGTAGTTTGCTGCTAATGTTAGGTTTGACAAATGTACAATGTCCTAAATGTTATTTAAAGATCAAGAGAAAAAAGATAAGAGATTTACCTGGAAGTGAGTAACACTGATAAGATATTTAAAGCTACTATAAGCATGTAACTACATTGAAAACAAATGCCTTCTTTTACAGTGTTATATAGGTTTAATTATTAACTTATTGTCTAATGATGATTTCTATTTGAAAATGTCTGACTCACAGTAGGGTTACCCTCATGCTAAGTCTTTTTACACATAGACTTACTCTCGTATAATGTTGCTGTGATTATTAGCTATAATGTGCTTGTCTTTTAAAAGTATTATTTGGTCAGACTAGAGTATCTTTGTCATCATCTGCTGGAGCTGTTGCGACCCGATAAGGTGGGCAGCTGCGATAAGAGTAGCCAAATCTGTGTGTCTCTGGAAAGTAATTCTACTCATGAGACTAGAGACTGTTTTGCTGAAGTTCCCCATTATTAGTACATCCATGGATTCAAGTTAAAGATGTGTTAATGGGATTGTTTACTGTGGTAAAAGTTTCATTTGGCCCCTGACATTTACAGTATAGAGTTTGACTTCCTTTTCATACCATTTATCAAGTGTTGCTGAGTGAAAGAAAATGAGCTACAACCAAGCAAAATCTCTGACAATAAAGCTTCAGTTTATTTCTGTTGGGTTTGCTCTGTAGGACTTTAAGTTGTAATTTTTTGAAGCTGGTCAAAATCTAAGTTAAAGTTAAAGTTGCAATGTAAGTCAAAAGAACAAATGCCATGGCTATCATGATGTTAATCAGGGCATGTTTTTTTTAATCTTGACACTTTCCACCAAACAGATATTCAAGAATATTTAAAAAAGCTCAAAGACTGACTTATTTTCCACATTAAAGTCCCACTCTAATAATCTTTGGATTTAATGTAAAAGCCTTCTCGTGATTATGCAGTTTTTAGCCAAAATCAAAAAATCTGTCATTTTCTATGACATAGCTTCTGCAGAGCGGCAGGAGTGCAGTACTTTCACTTTCACTAGCTTACACCGCTTACTTAGCATTATGGGTGCAACAAAAATGGTGACCAATCCTGGAGCTATCCAGCCGTACAGTTTTAATCCAGATTCCAGCTCAGACGAGGGAAGCAAAGACGCACCGGGAACTATTTGTCTGCAAGTGGATGCATCAGAATGGAGCAAAGTGAGCTTGTGGCTCGCTACAGTGGCTTCTACAGTATGTTCCGTCAACAAACTCTATCTGATGGCATTTTTCCTTTGCTCCTGATTCACAACAATTAAAAAAAAAGAATACTCAGAGTTACAAGTTTAGTTTAAAAATACCAAAAACGCCATTGTTGGTGTGGGACTTTAATGATCTCCCTTCATACCGCTTTTGTCCTATAACTCTTAAAATTACTTTTTTTAGGGGGGGTGTTACAGTTGCAATTGCTGATGTCCAAAATCCTAAAAACATTGCAGATTTATTGACTGCAATGAAAGTAGGTCAACAAAAACTGGAGTTAAATGATAAAGTTGTGCACTCGTTACTGTCAGTCAGTTAATGAATGTTTTTTTACAGAACCAGGAGAACATGAATTCCAGATTGAGTAACAAGTTCAAAACTAACTACTACTGAGGTCTGCACGGTGTGTAAAGGCACAATGCCTTTGCACACCGTGCAGACCTCACACATTCCAAAGTTATGAGCAAACTGTTGACTGAGGCTAATGCTGTTGCTGTCACTTCTCTTAAGCGAGCTGAAGAAACATTTTTCATAAGGATCTGTATTCAGTGATGCACACCACACGTGGCAGGACACAAAATCCTTTTCTACTAGTATTGCTGGTCTTTGCTCTTGATTTGAAACAGTATTTCTAGTCATATATTCATGGTTTCACTGAGTCAACCTTTGTAGGTTTTAGATTCCAGCTTTTCACAGTCTCTCGATTTAGGAAAGAGCCTATGCTAGAATGTTTTTATGCTAATGCAGGGGATTCCAGACTTCTGCAAAGGAGGCCAGATTTGGTGAGGTGAAAATGTTTCAGGCCCAACCATTCAGCCTGACATTCTTTGAGCTATTAAAGTATTTATGAATTTATTGTTGTTATTATATTTGTAACTTCATTTCTAAAGAACTGAAATTATCCATGAAAACATGAAGTGCTGTACACGGACAGAGACAAAAGACAGGAATAGATGAAACGGATTAAAAGTGTAGAATGAAATGCTAATAAAGTGACATTGTCGTAACAATATATAACATATCACAAACATTTAATAAAAGATCATAACATAAGATGATAATAAGATTTAAAAAAAATGTGTTGAGATAAAAGAAAGAAAATAATAGTTAATTGCAATTACATACTTTTAATTTCTTCACATAGAAAAGAAATACTTCTAAATACATTTTAACCTACATTACTGTCAAATCTAGACATTTTTTGCCATTTATCTTGTTGTAGATAGCATGTCTTGTCTGGTAGAACTTTGTGATATTGATCTTATTGAAAACAGCCACAGTCTTTTGGCATATTAGACAGACAATTGTTTCACATTCATTAAATGAAACAAGCCACTTTCCACGTGTCCTGGAAGCAGTGGCCCTTGCTGTTAACTTTTCTCTTTTCTTTACAGCTGTCATTTTAGAAATGAGCTAGAAAGTGTCACAGCGACGTCACATGACAGTGTTGCCACAAATTTACAACGTCTTAAAATGTAATTTAGTCAATCACAACAAAAGAAATCGTCCAGTTTTTAGAAAATACTGTGGGCTACATGTTATTAATTTTATTAAAAGGGCCCCGCAAGCCGCTTTAAATTTAAATGCATTTGGCCTGCGGGCCGGAGTTTGGACATGCAAGTTCTAATGCAACTACATACTTCATCAACCATCTAGAGTTTCAGCAGAGAAATTCACTTAATCAAGTGAAGTGTGAGTGGAAAGAAATCCAAAACATGAAGGAAGCGTTTGTAGGACACTTTACAATCTAAAAAGAAATCTATCAAGACTGTGAAAGCAAATACTGTATGGAAGCATCTATAGTACTTCACAACATAAAAAAACCCCTCAAACATCAGTATTATCATTATATTTGTGGTTCTATGAAGCTTGATTTAGGATTTTGGAGCTACGGTTTGTCACATGTATCTGTGTGATTTGAATCGATCTACTGTTTCAACTACAAATGTTTGACCAATAACATATGGTCTTTTGCTGTCATTAATGCTAAATAAAACTTTTGAACATCCTTTTTTAAGGATGTGTCATTTATGTGTTGCATGGGAGTTTAAACATGGTGCACTCTCTGTTATTTGTTGCACAATTTCTTCTTTGTTTGTAGCATTGATTGTGTTGTGTCTTGAACATTGTATTCAGTCCATTCAACAAACGGATTGATTTAAAAAGATTCTGAAGGAAGGGAAGGTTCCTGTTCAGTGCACTCTCCTCAGCCTATTCTCTGGACAGAGCTGAAAACCCTTTCTTTTCAAGGCAGCTTTTGTGCTGTACACCTGTGCTGTTTTGATCAAAGTGACTTTTAGACATTGTCTAAGTAAATTGTGTTACGGGTATTTTTGGGTAGCCCTGCAATGGACTGTCGACCTGTTAAGAGTGTACCCCATTTTCACACAACCATAGCTGGGTTGGCTCCAGCAACCCCGTGATCCCAAAAGGCCATTGCCCGGCATGTCCGTGTCAGCAGGTGCCACACTCTGTCACTGTCTGGAGTGGTCATCAATGACATTAATAACTCTGCCCACCAGCTTTCTGTCAAACACCCCTCTGCTGAGACATTCATTTTACATGCAGGCACCAACAACCTCAAACTGCAGCAATCAGAAACCGTGCAAGTAGAATTCATCAACCTGATTCACAACATCCAACAGTTAAACATGAACTATATCATATCTGGACCACTTCCTGCACCGTCATGTTCTCCAGCTTCACATTTGGTTGAAATCATTCAGTCATTCCATGTGCATTCCATACATTGATAATTTCACAACTTTTTACAAATGACCATACCTCTTCAAAGCAGACGGTTTATATCCAAACAGTAGGGGTTCCCGTCTTCTCAGCATGAACTTTGATCTCACCCTCTATTCTTTTAAAACCATTTCCAGGTGACGGTCGAACCAGGACACTCACACCCCAGACTTACCATTCACTGCCACACAGCAGCAAATACCAGTTCATATGAGCAATAGGTATTCCAGTCACTTCAATCCATTTCCAAGTGCCTCGCATGTCAGATGTCTGCTTCCAGTTCACACAGTCACTAAACCCATGTCATTCTCACCTTAGATTTTACCTACAATGATGAAGATGGCTATTTTAAATGTCAGATCACTTTTAAATAAGTCTTTTATCATCAATGATCTGATTTTAGACCATGAATTAACCTGTCTTTTGTTAACTGGAGCCTGGCTTGGCACTGATGCACCATCAATTCTCACTGAGGCTTCTCCACCTAATTTGAACTTTTTATTTTCTATCAGGGGAGGTAAGAGAGGTGAGGGGACAGCATCGATTGCTCACAATAAATTAAAATCTGAAAATATTGTACTTCACAAACATTCTTCCTTTGAGCATCATGCTTTTGTTTTTGGGGACCCACCTGTTTAAACTATCACAGTGTCCAGACCACCAAACCCTCCTTCCTGTTTTATTGAATAATTTTCTGATTTTTTATCATATCTTCATCTAAGGTATAATAGGATTTTACTAAGTGGTGATTTTAATTTACATGTTAATAAAAGTAATGACGTCTATGCCTGTGAGTTTTTTAGTCTTCTTAGAAGGGTGAGTACCTGGATGAAGTGATTAGGGTTTTGTGAGAGTACTCAGCCCAGGGAAGCTGAGACGACCAGGTCTTAGGGTTTGCTGGTAACATCTCTCTAGATCCTGACTGTACCGCTCTATCTGGCCATTAGTTTGAGGATGGAAATCAGAGCTTAGACTGACCTTGATCCCTAAGGGCTTGGAGAACATGTCGAAGAAAAGAGCCCAACTTGCTTGGCGAAGGTTAAGACGTTTGGCAGTCCGATATATTCTACTTTCTTATGATCAGTCCAGACCAAGGATGGATGCTCAACCCCTTCATACCAATGACGCCATTCCTCCAAGGCCAATTTTACTGCCAGCAGTTCTCTGTTCCCTATATTGCAGTTGTTTAGAGATGTCAGGCTGAACCAGAATAGGAGCTGCAGATACATGTCTTTTGAGCTGGGTAAACGCCTTGTCGGCCTCCTTATCCCGGGTAAAACGTACCTTGGCTGAGGTTAGCCTATGAAGTGGTGCAGTCACACTACTGAAACCTTTTATAAAACACCTGTAGAAATTGGCAAATCCAAAGAAAATTTGTTGTTTTTTGACTGAGGAAACTGGCCACTACAGAACCGCTTTTACCTTGGCGTTGTCCATCAGCACTGCTCCTGGTGAAACCACATAGCCCAAAAACCAGGTTTGCGTATAGTGGAATTCATATTTATCTGTTTTGCAGAACAACTGGTTCTCAAGGAGGGGCTGCAGAACAGCTCTGATGTGCTACACATGGGTCTCGAGGTCTGAAGAAAAAATCAAAATGTCATCAAGGTACACAAAAATGAACTTATTAATCATGTCCTTGTGGCCTTGAGAACGTCAATAATTAAACACTGGAACACTGGAGATGCATGGGTGAGGCCGAAAGGCTTAACCAGGTACTCAAAATGACCGTTAATGGTGTTAAAGGCAGTCTTCCATTCATCCCCTCTCTCATGCTGAATGCCAGAAATGTAACCACCCACATCAGGGGCCAAGATGGACATCTCCTCAGCAGCTGGTAGTGTTGAGTCTCCAGATTGTGATCCTACTGTTGGGTTGGACATGGTCTCAGCGTAATGTGACAGTAGGCAAACGAGGTAACCCAAATACAAGAAGAACTCCACACAGGTCCTTGAATCTAGCCTCAGGTTTCAATAAGACAAGGAAAGAATACAACAGCCAGAGGGTACAAAGACGTGGAGACACAGAACAAGGGAGAACCACACCAATACAGTATATGCACATGAGCTTAATGAGGAAATAGAAGGCACATGTGTGAGTCTCACAGGAGACCTCAGGGAGGGGACAGATTTTCCTTTAGGGTTTGTGTTACAGAATGATTAGTAGGTACTAAGTGGATGATCCATCATTTGCTGGAAAACTCAGTACAATGGTTTAACTAAATGAACTGCAAAGGAAATACCCAGAGAGTGAGCTCAGATGGGGGTGAAACCTAAACCTGGCATGTGTTGTGGGCGTTTTGCATTGTTTTTGTCAAATTTACAGAAAATTAGCACCTTTTATAACTTATTTCAACTTGCCATTTAGACATTTTTCCATGACAGTGAACTATTGTTGTCTGATTGGGATCCACTACACAAAGAATCATGGTTCAATTCTACCTCTCCCACATACAACATTTAAAGCAGCCTTTATGTCTGCATTTTTGTCCAGGTTTAAGTAAGTCTTTTGTCCACCAGCTTACAGCAAAGTTACTGCAGAGGATTTCTGAGGTCGAATCTATAATCATCTGCATGCATTTCATTCCTCAGTAGATCCAGTTCAGCATCCAAAAATACCTGGGTTTATGAAATGGGAACTTTGGCAGCTGTAGTTGAGGACTATCTTGCTTACACAGTGGGGCTTTTAGGTTTTTCAATTTTTTTTTTCTGGGTCAACAAAAAGACAATGGACATATATTCAAATAAGAAGTTTTTGCTGTTTGGTGTTTATTCCTACATTTTCTATCCTGTTTTTCATGTTTTTATATACAAAAAGAATACAAGAAGTCATGAATTTACCCACAACAAAGCTCATAAATCCTTGTCTCTAGATGTTTTTCTTCAGGACCTTGAGGTCAGATAAGCCTTTCATTATAAGCTGCCTTTATCAGCCCCTCACGGTCTTAAAAAGATTAGAATTTCTTCATTTTAAGACGTTTCTGGAACTAAAGCATTACTCTCAAAAATGCACCTCAGTAGATGTTTAGCCAAAAATGGTTTCAGAATCAAATTCAAGCGAGAGCACTGCTTGTTTTAATAGTAAAATGATTTAAAGCAAGTTTTCCACATTTTTGACCTTTTATTCATTAATTCATATTTCAATGACAGTTGTTTTCTTTGACTTTGGTGGCCAGCAGTCAAATTTCAGTAAGACTGTCAGTGTGAGATGTATGTAAGCCACTTCTTTTTGAGTGCACATTTAAAACGTCCACATGAGCTCTGAGGTTGGGATAGCACTCACTCTTATGGTTCAGAGAGCTCTAGAACACAGTAAAAGTTAGCTTGGCTGCTAATGATAGTGAATAGTATTTATTTCTATAGAGCTTTTCTACTTCGATAAGGGCATCAAATGTTTTACAGTCACAAGTGTGATTCGCCCACGCAGACACTGATGCATGCAAAGGCTCTAACCTGCAACCACCAGGAGCAATGTGGCGTTACTGTAATTTCTGCTCTATAGGACACACCAGATTGTAAGAATGGTATGCTTTTTTTATTATATCATATTTATGACACACCGAAATATAAGGTGTATTAAGTGAGACAAAAGAATCAGAGATAAGTCCGTCATTCAGACTTTCTTTACTGCGTTCATGGGTAGCTCTAGAACTTGTTTGTAACGTGCTACTCATAAGCCATTTTAGAAGCATTAGCCGAGTTAGCATATTCACAATACCTGGAACTCCCAAGCGTGTTTACAACACGTAAAAAACACACTGATTCCGCTCAAATAAACATTACTGTGGCTATGCTAATTCCTAAACTTGTTGCAAGATGTAAAACAATGAATAAATAGCCTAGAACCGCAATCCGTTTCCTGCATTGGCATATTTATCATAACACCCAACCAAATGTCTGACAGAGCACCGTGTACCGGCTCAAAATTGCTTCGAGATCAGGAAAAACAACCAGAATTACTCCATAAGGTGCTTTGAATTATAAGGCGTACTGTTTGTTTTTTTAGAACAAGGAAGGCTTTTCTGTCTGCCTTATGGTGCTGAAAATACAGCAAATTTGACACTTGTGCATTCAAGGCAGTAACCAAACCTCTGACCTTCTAATCCAGGGATGGGCAACTCCAGGCCTTGAGGGTCGCAGTGTCTGCATGATTTCCAGATATCCAAGCCCTAGTCATGACTGATTACCTGGTTCAGGTGTGTCCAGCCAATTAGAACATGCCAGAGCATGATATGTTGGAAAGCATGCAGGAATGTGGCCCTCAAGGCCTGGAGTTGCCCATCCCTGTTCTAATCAGAGGTTGACCATTCTACCTCTGCACCACAGATGCCCTCTAAATGTTTTGTTTAACATAGCAAGCATAGCACAGTAAGGGAATTGGGCAAAGCACAAAAGGAGTCGATCTTAAAGGGCCAGTGTCACGCTGTTGTTAAGCCTTTCAGAGTAAACTGTCACCGTCTATGACAGTAGATTACCTTTGGCTCACTAAAGAACAATTGTTTAATGAAATATGAGTTATTTTCGTGAGCTCTTTTTTTACCCATGAGTTAAGATAGATCGATCTCTGAGGCACCGCCTTTTGTTCCATGTGGTGCCGCCCATTTCATGACATCATCCTAGAGCCGGACTCGGTAACGCGTCTGTGTTTCTCCTACGAAAACAAACAACATCTGAACGTTTGCAAAGATGGGTGTATTTGTTGTGCATATAAAATGAAAGCGGTTTGCCAATCACCACCAGCTCCTCTGAGAAAGTGGGCTAGCCTGGGACACAGACTTAGCAGCACAGACTCTTCCTGGAAGGGGTTGTTCTCATCTATCTAAGTCACAAAGTCATGACCTACTCTTTTTTGTGGTTCGGGAAGAGCTGGTTTTCAGAGAGCAGGGATAACTCTGAGCTAATTCCGGAGAAGTGTGAATGGATCAAAATACCGCGTTGGGAGTGTTTTTGTGAGGAATTAATAATCTAATGCACTTAAAAGCTATAATAGTTGATTTTGCATGATAAAGGCCCTTTATGGGGAGCTGTGTGCTCAGGTATTGGCCTGCAAGAGGAACCTCTGCCTCCACATATGGTGAAATAAAAAATAACTCCAGTCAAATCCCCAACTTTTTACTTTCTTCAGTTTTAAAAGACATTTGAGTCATTATGCAGCCACAGCGCTCTTATTTCCATTCAGTCAGACTGCCTTTGTAAGTTATTATCCAGCTTAGCTGTCGAGGCTTTGAGAAACATCTGTTTTTAATGTCATCAAGGGGGGCTTTTAATGACCTGAAGAAGGAAGTGCACACTGTGAGGAAATGTTGTCTTCATTGTGTAAACACAGACTAACTGCATTGATTCAAAATCCAATTTATATAGCAGAGGATTAACTCTCAACAAAGGAATTTGGATTTGTTGAGATTTGCACAGACAAAGACGAGCCGGGAAACGTGTGAAGTGTCAGAGGAGCTGCAGCTAAACCCCACGCTTTATAAAGCCAGAGCTTTTGTATTTAGCTGCAGACGAAGGAGCATTACTTCAGGCTGTGAGTGGTTAAAAATCCTATTGGAACCACATGTTCTTTGTTGGCAAATGTCTTTACATCATTGCTGAATGGAGAGCAACTATTTTGAGGGGTAGGAAATGAAACAAAAGAGACTTTTTTTCTTTTTCAAAATGGAACAAAATGATATTTATATAGCGAAGCATTATGACCACATGCAAATGGACGATAGTGGCTAGCTTGGTTATACCCACCCCCACCACCTAATAATGATACGATGGGCTAAACCTGATAGATTGTTGGTACAGAGCGTCACTTCAGTTAATCAGAGGGTCCTTGAGCTGTTTTGAATTCATATGTTGTCTTTTTTTTCAACTGCACTTACAGTTTTTATTAAGTTAAGTTATTAAGTTGATTTGACAGTTTGATGAAAAACGTCCTGTTTTTAGGAGGTAGTTGTACTAATCTGATATTTTTTAATATAAGCAACATTTTAGCCAAATTTATTTTAACTGTAAATAACAACAGTAGTTTTTTTCTGTCTAATAATATTTGTAGACAACTAGAGAGGATGAGAAGAGTTATTTTTACAGAATCTTTCTCCTACTGTTTATCAAGCTATCAAAATAAAATGACTACAAAAATGGAATGTTTTTTTAACTCAAAAACATTTTCTGCTGACTCAAGAGATAGATCATGCCCTAAAGTGATTTTCACCAGGTAATAATACTATTCATAATGCTATACTTAAACTGTAGCAATAACAGACACAAATCTGAGAATGTGTTTCTATGTTTAATGTAGTCATCCATAAAAAGTTGTGAAATATTTTTTTAAGTACACATGTTTAACATGTTTTTTTTAACTACTGTTGCTTTTCAGAGGAGACATGAGAAAAAAAAAATTAAGCATGTCGAAAAAATGAAAAATAGAGAAAGTAACAGATGACTCCATTTTTGTTCAGTCTTGACCAGAGATACAAAGGAACAAGTTACATTGGCTCAGTTATATATACTTAAGTTGCTGTTTTTGCACCATACTTTTAATTTGACTGAAAGGTCCACTCCAATCATCTTTTGATGTAATATAAAAGTGTTTGCAGTGGTCTTTTAATCATGATTATGCTGTTCTTACCCAACAAAAAAAACTGCCATTTTCTGGGACAAAGCTTCTTCAGAGCACCAGTTCATTAGAAACTCACATCTAAGTGGTGAGAGGGACCATTTTCAAAGAGAAAGCCCTTCCTTTTGCTGTTGTTGAGAGCTCTCTGTTTACATGCTCTCTTGCTAGCTTGCAGTTCCCTACAACCCCGAGCTAACATAACTGGTGCAACAATGTAGAAGCAATATAGGGGCTCTTCAGCCGTACAGTTTTGAAAAAGAAACCAGCTCAAATGAGGAAAACAAAGATGTATATCTTTGTTTTTCTACAAGTGGATGCATCAGAATGGAGCGGAGAGCGGAGCTTGTGGTCCATCTATTGGATTTTCTTTGGAATGAATAAGAGCTTTTTCCTTTATCATTTTTTCATCTCCTCCTGATTCACCATAAGTTGATTAGAGAAATACTCAGAAATGCAATTTTAATCAAATTTTTTTGCCTCCATCATTAAAAAACACCAAAAATGCAATTTTTATGCAAATGTTTTTTTTTTTTAAATACATTCATTCATTTTTTTCTGAATGGGGCTGCCGGAGCCTAACTTGGCTACTCATGGGCGAAGGCAGGGGACACCCCTGGACTCGTCGCCAGTCTGTCGCAGGGGCCACAGTCACACACATTCACACCTAGGGACAATTTAGAGTGACCAGTTGGTCACCAGTGAACTATGAAGCATGTTTTTGAACAGTGGGAGGAAGCCACAGTCCCCGGAGAAAACCCACGCATGCACAGGGAGAACATGCAAACTCCACACAGAAAGGCCCCCATTGTTGACACTGTTTCAAGTCCCCCAGCCAGGACTTGAACCGGGAACCTTCTTGCTGTGAGGCAAGAGCGCTAACCACTGCGCCACCGTGTATTTTAAAATACAATTTATGAAAAACCATTGCTTTTACTCAATTACATACAACTGTATCTCTAGTTGCTTTTTTTTTTTTTTTTTTTGAAAACTATTTTGAGTAAGTTTACTTTTATTTTAATGCCATTTTTAGATGCTCGACCTGCCTCTGCTCATATTTTTTACCTTTTAGCTTTAGTTGCTGCTTCATGATCTTTATTTTAGGCATTTAAAACTGGGGTGTTCTCAGTGTTTCCAGTTAAAGCAAATCTGTTCTTTCTTGAAAAGAAACTTAAACAAAGAAACTGCTCTTTAAGGAACAGGCATTTAACTTCACTGTACGAAGTAGACTTGCCTAGTCAAATTTGTGCTGCAATGATTTCACTTTTCCTGCTGACATTATCTCACCGATACTTTTTCCATCTGTGGCAAAGTTCCTTTCAGACAAGCACAGACTTTTCAAAGGCCGTGTTCCCTGGAGTCCATTGAATCAACCAACACACACATGTCAGAAATCCTAACCCCCTAACTTGCCTGCCATTACTCCTTTGTCTGTGTGCACGCATGTGGAGTTTCTGAAGCTCGAACAGGAAATTCATCAGGGAAAATTGAAGGGGAGCGATCAAGGGCTCGACGGATATGGCTTGTTTCAGATGGGAACAAGTCAGATGTCTTAGATTGACCTCAAAGTGAACTCCAAAAAAAAAAAAAAAGGGAAAAAACATACTGAGAACATTTTATTTGTTCTAGCTAATGTGCCAGCAACTTGTTTGTTGAAAAAACAAACAAACTAGCTTTTGCTAATTCCATGTATTTTCTTGTTGTCACTGCCTGCAAGCAAGTCACAGTGCAGTAACTGAAAAGAACCCTTAATGTGGTTATCTTAGCAAGAATCCAAGAGGACGGGAAAGATGATTTGTAGATTTCATTCTGCATAGCAGCGTCTTCGATTCCCCAGAGGCACATGGCAGCTGAGGAAAACTAGTCTCTATATTTCATGTTTGAATGTTTATTTGGCTGGACATGAGACGAGGCTTTTCTAAAGCCATCTGTTGACAACTCTGCTTGCAACCAGCTGTGTTCTCTGCATGCACACACATGCAAAAGTGTTAGAATATTGAAAATCGACCTAGGAAACCATAATAATCAAAGTTTTTTGTTATTTAGTTTTATCTTTTTTTAACTCAGTAGTTTTTTAAACACTTGTATGTTTTTGGATATGATGTTACCTTTAGTGCTCAATCATAATAAGTCAAACTGTAATAAAGGCATGTAGCTACTTTAAATGGGGCTTGCTGCTGCCACTTTCTACCCCTGTGCCCAGTAGAGCATCCCTTCCTAAGCTATGTATGCGACAGTATAGTGTTGACCACCTAAACTAAATAAAGTCTATTCAGTCGCCATTTTTTCATGATACGGGTGCCGCCATGTTGATAGGCCAAACATCAATCGAGTCTATATTTCTGACAACCACTCTCGCCAATCAGGAGTGAGCTTGTTGGAAGGCCACACCCCTACTGCTTGAAAGAGGGATGCACAAAATCTGTCAATCAAACGTTTCAAATGTTCAACATGTGACTTCTCCCCCTTCACATTCCAAAAAGGAAGTACCTGCTAGCTTGAAAAAGTCAAAATCCAAAAGATTTCTATTGAAAAATAAATAGCTATTACTCAGTCATTCTATTTTTAGAATAACCATTCAATACTTTTTTAAACAGTTGCCATGGAAACGTTGACTCAGACCAACTCAGACCAATCACTGCTTACTGAGGTTGTATGGCTCCAACATGGCACGTCTGTATTCCTGAAAAGGACAATGGAATTGACTTCATTTGGTTGGAGCTGAAAGGAAGTCATTTTCTTTGGTTGATGTCACACTTACTCAGTCCAGTTCTCTTATACAGTCAGTAGAACTAAGCTACAAACTTAGTCATACATTATGTAAATAATGTATGCAACTAGCAGGGCTGACTCCAGCCCTATAATAAACAAATTTTACTATAAACATGAATACACTACCCATGTGTCTCTTGGCTTTCTGTTACAAACTGTTTGTTTTTAGGTTTACTAACTTATTTTAATACATTACAATAATACGAACTCTAACATGGAACTACAACTAGATCGGACTGTTCAAGTTCTACACTTCTAAGCATTCAATAGTTTTCAAGGAAAATATTTTACAAAAGGTGACCTGCACGTGTCCACCAGCAAACTGGGAGCACACAAGTTTAAAAAATATATTTATTGCATTTCATTTTTCTGTATGCCATACAAGTTGATCAATCTGAGTAAAGCACTGAATAGCCTTTGTGGATGAGAGGTGCATCAACTTGCCTAAAGGACTAAACAACATCATGAATAACACAGTTGCAAAAATGTTTTGAGACATCATTTGCATTAACTTTTTATCTCAAGGTAGAGCTTTACTATCCATAGAAAAGAAAAAACTACATTTTTCTTGCACCATAGACTTTTTTGTTTCTTTCATTTTACTTCAGATGCTTAAAGCTGCAGTACATCATGACATTTTTCTTGATTTTAATCTCATGCTTTCTTTATCCATTTCTATCTTTGATTTCCACAGAACCTGGACATTCATGTGGAGGACGTGCGTATACGAGCCATACTGTCTTCATATCGCAAACGGATCCCTGTGACTGAAGGTCATGTAGAGGTGAAGGACGGCGGCAAGTGGATGCAGATCTGTGACACAGAGTGGACCCATTTCAATAGTAGAGTCATCTGTGGCATGTTTGGCTTCCCTGGAGAAAGGAGCTACAATGCCAGAGTTTACAAGTTAGTATGCATGCTCCTATGATGCATGAGAGGAGGAGTTCCAACTGAAATTCATGTGATCAATAGGTAGATTGGGATAGCAGCTTGGACATTGAAGTTACATACACAATGGGCATATGAACGGTAAATGGCGTTTACTTATAAAGCGCTTTTTTAGCGCCTTCATTGAAGGCCCAAAGCGCTTTACAGTCACAGACCCATCCACCCATTCACATACACATTCACAGTGGTAACAGACTTGATATGAAAGGAGAAAGGGGTGTAAATCTCGTAAATCTTTTTCCGGGCTTTTTCTGTCACAGCTCTGTTCCGTGACTTGGTGGCATTTAATTCTGGTCAGGCATAAACCGCAATTGTTAATTTCTCCGTCATTATCAATTTTTAAACGGTTGGCATTTCCATGTTTTGAAAAGGATGCTTGCGATACGCCACTATTGAATTTGAGTCCTTGATTAGTCAAAGTAAAACGTATTTAGCTTTTGATGCGCGTTCAATCACCACACGCTTCTTAGAGCCCAAAAACTGACTTAAAACCTTTTGTAGTGATGCATGAACGCGAGAGTTTTTTAACGCAGAAGCCTGAAGTGCACATGTACGCACATTTACATTGACTTTTCATCAGAAGGGGTCGATCGAGCGCATGTTTCCGAGCCCAGAGTGAACGTAGTGTTAGACTTGGCAGTGATCCACGTCTTCAGAAGTTTACAGAAAATCTCCTAAAAAGACAAGTTGACCTCCTATTCTTTTTGACAGGGGATGTGCACATGAAGGCATCATCATGTTTAGGGTCTTATGTTACATGTTAATTGCAATAAATGCTTTGCTTTCCTGTATTTTTTGGGGTGTCAAACATCAACAACACAGACTGGTATAATTTAGTTCTTGTCAAACAAAACTGGCATTCCCTTAAATGATAAACAATGGAAGATGTCAGCAGGAAAAGCTGCGCATTATATTTATATATATTAAAAAAAAGCATTTGAAATGTGGAATTCTGTTTATTTTTTTGCAATTTGTTGCAGTAAACCTAAGTCCTCACAATTTTCTGACCTTTAACACCCTGAAATTCAACAAGTCACAATCTTTTTTTCAGAAAGTTGAAAAGGAATGTACACCTTTTTAGTTTCATATAGGTTTGCTAGTTTTTTAAAAAAAATAATCCAGGCTATAAAATCCATCCATCCAGTCAGCCAGTCAGCCATGTATCCATGTATGTTGCTGGAACCAGCAAGGAAGCTTCTGTTGGGCAAACAGGTTGCCAGACCGTAGATTATTAACATCATAAATAAAATAGCTATCTTCTAAAATAACAATCTATCAGTTATTTTTTTTTTTGTCTAAACTAGTTTCCCATTAGATGAACAGACATTTTCTCTTTGCATGTTTCTTGACATCATCTCATATCTTTCCTTTTAACATGTAAACCCACGTCTGTGTGAATGCTGACTTTCAGGAACTGGATTCTCATTCACTTTAGGTACAGCATTATAAATATGCCAAACCCTAGCACATAAATTCCACTAAGGTGCGAGCTGTAGCTGGCAGTTGCCAGAAACCACAGGTTCCTAAACACTGTAACCACTTATCCTGTGTCGGACGTTCTTGCATTCCACAAAGTTGACGTGATGCGCCAGCGACTGCTGAGGGATTTAAATCTTGCTTAAGGAAGCTTGCAGTTGTCCATCTGCGTATTAATCATGGTCTACCATAAAACGTTCAGGCCTGTGGATGCCCTTGGTTTCTCTGCCAAGGCAGGGAGCCTCCTGCTTTAGATAACCACACTCTGTGGTTGCTGCTTTAACGTTCTGTCTACGTGACAGTTTGCTCCTGTAATCAGCCCTATGAAACAGGAATGCCGCTTTAACAGTCTGCCATAAGACAGAGTCAGTGAAGTTAATCCCCTCTTAAGGATTTTTTTACTTGGAGTAAATTTTAATTCAAAATGTAACAAAATGTGGAAGTATCTTTTATATTCTAAGCTGAAAATCAACTTTCTTTTCTTAAATGAAAAGTGTCTGCCATCATCGGCTCCAAGCATGTGTCTAATTTGACATGGAAACAATAAAAACTTCTCCACAGATGAATCCACTGTATTTTGTATTGGTAACTATAAATTCAGTAGAAGGCTTTTCTTCCGTTTTTGTAAGCAACCATCATCATTTAAGATTATGTGCGTATCTCTCTTTTTCTTGTGTTTGTTCACATTATGGTTTTACAAAAAAGATAAAAATGTGTTTTTAGAATAAAAAAATTTGCTGCTTTTGCTTTTTGGGGGATAAAACTTAACTTTCTTAGCTTTCATTTTTGTCAGTTGCTTTGTCTTTTAGCAGTTCAATTACTCACTTTAAAAATAATGACAATAACAATGGTTTCTAACAACGTCTTGAATGAAAACATGATTCCAATTTTCTTTGGAAACATTCCTAATTCAAATTCTCTTTTTCTTGAAATATGAAGATATTAGGATGTTGTTTCACTGGATTTATACAGCAAATTCCTAAAAAATGTTCAGTTTGAATTGACCTTGTTACATACAGTCTCATTAGTTACTCTAACGGCTGCAGGGTGGTGCAGTGGTTAGCACTCTTGCTGTACAGCAAAAGGGCCTCGATTCAAATCCCGGCTGGGACCTTTCTGTGTGGAGTTTGCATGTTCTATCTATGCATGCGTAGGTTTTCTCCAAGGACACCATCTTCCTCCCACAGTCCAAAAACTTGCATCATAGGTGAATTGATTACTTAAAGTTGTCCATGTGAGGTGTACCATGCCTTTGCCAACCTGTTGCCGGGTTAAGCTACGGCAGCCCCGTGACGCTGAAAAGACTAAAAAAGGGTTTAGAAAATGGATGGATAGTTACTCCAGCCGGCTGGTACAAAACATGTCCAAATGTTGCACTAAAGCATGCTAACAAGAGAACATGTCAAGTCAAGGTTTTATTTACAGTGGCACACTGACTAATTGTTTTTTGTAAACCAGAATGACGTATCTGATGAAAACTGCACATCTATTCTGTGCACAGAATGCACAGATGCACTAGAACAGTAATCTAAGTAAACCTGGATTTGATCCTATGAAATTGTGCAACAGTGGATGTTTTTGTTATATTTATTTGTTTTTTTTCTGGTTTAAAAACTTGAACACGAAATCGACAAATGCACTTTCATTTTGGTTTTAGTTACCAGATATGCATTTTTCATGTATTTTGATATACTATTTATGATTTTTAGTAGTACGTTTTAGAGTGGGTTTTAGAGTGTTGCACAATGACAAATAAAGATTGATCGATCTATCTATCTATGGATTGATTTATCTATTTAGCCATCCATCCCTCTCTCTCTCTCTCTCTCTCCTAACTTCAAGAGCTCAGAGTCTTCAGGCCATGCAACGTCTATAGTCTGTGGTTCTCTTTCGACACGTTCCAAAGAAAAACAAAGGCTATCTGTCATGATTAAACCCCTAAAGCTTCTAATATGTTTAACCCTTTTTTACATTACGATTGAATAAAATCTTATATCAAAACCTTTCTTTAACACGTCTTCCCCCCTTTTTTTCCCAGGATGTTTGCTCGTAGGAGGAAACCAACCTATTGGGACTTCTCTGTCAACTGCACTGGTACTGAAGCTCATTTGTCCAGCTGTAGACTGGGTCATGCCAATACCAATGGCACCTGCCCCGGGGGGTTGCCTGTGGTGGTGAGCTGTGTGCCCGGCAGAGCCTTCGCCCCAACGCCTATGACAGGATATAGGAAGGCTTTCAGACAAGAGGTAATAACCACAAGAGCTCAAAGAAACATGTTATTTGAGTATGAATATGTGGGCTTTATATAAATTCTGAGGGATTTGGGACAAAGATCTTTGTCTGGAAGGGCGTTTGGCCAAAGCCAAATCAACCATGTGAGACAGAAGCAGAACCTTTAAACCAGATCAGTCGTGGCCCAGGTTAACAACATCCTCTGCGCTGCTGGCCTACAGGTTGCTGGTGGAAATCAGACTACTGTTGAAGGAGAAAGAAGAGGAAGCCATCTTTGTAGACAAAATGAAAAAAAGGAAAGACAGGAGTGATGGACAGAACAAATCTGAATTGCTTCCCTACCCTTGCTTCTCCCTACCCCTACATTTAGCCCTCCAAGTGGAGAGATATGGGAAAAAGCGTCTTCAAATTTGGATGAACTACCGCTCGATGACATCATGAATAGTTGCTGGTCATCTACATTAACATGTAGCTGCCACCACTAGAAAAATACATAACATCGGTTTTATAGCTCTGAAAAGTCATGCTAAAACAAAAATGTATATGTAATCTTCTGTGCTTCAGACCACACCCACATGAAGAAATGCGTTTCTCTTCCTCGCCACAACTCAGATCACCCTACGGGCGGAGGGGTTAGCCAGTGCTTTGTCCCTTTGGCTCTTCCTTAAAAAAACTTTTGGGCACCACTACAGCTTCAAATGTTGGAGGAATAGGGGGGAGCTAGAGAGGTAGGGAAGAAATTCAGATTTTGCCTTGAAGAAGAAAGTGAACAAAGGTTATAGATTGGAAACAGGTTTAATGGGTTTGATCATGGTGTAAATTGAAAGGATAAACAGAGGAGTGATCCTGAAGGGGGAGTTTGCTAAGAATGTCTTGGACTGTCAGATGGGGTGCTGAGTTTGGAGTGGTTGTGGTTATGAGAAGAAGAAGGAGAAATTCTGGAGAGATATGGGTGAGGAGATTCAGGCCATCTTTCTAGAAGATGGAGAATGGTCATTGGGGTGGACTTTAACAGACATGTGGGTGACGTCAACAGAAGTTATAGAAACGTTAGTGTTTGCTTCACCTGGTCTCCAGGAGTCCCCTGCTTCGGTTCATTATCTTGTTGTTCAATGGTTATAAAAGGTTGTTTAGGTACTGATGAGGTTTGGAGGTTAGGTGAAGACATTTCTCCAGAAAAGAGAGGATCAGAGGAAAGCAGACAGGAGTACAGGGAGATGCAGCACAGGGTGTAGGTAGCAAAGGCTAAACAAGGACATAGTGTGTGACTGGTTGAATTCAATTGTGGCAAAAATAGATCTGTAAAAGTTGACAAAACAGAGGAACAGAGATGGAAAAGATTGGACAAGTGCGTCTGCGTGTATTCTAGATATCCTACTTATGGCTGATAATGTTTGAAAACAAGCAGGAATGCAGCTCTTGGTGCCCACCTCTGGGTTTGGGTGATCAAGCACGAGGCTTGAAAACGGGTTCCACAAATGTGGTGGAAAGATGTAAGAACTTCAAAAAGCTAATGAATGAGGAAAATGTCAGGGAGCACAGAGCAGAAGAGGTGGCTGCTGTGGAACAGGAAGTAGCAAAGATAAGTAAGAATGAGACAAGAGACACTGAAGCTTCGTTCACATCACCCTCACATTCAAGCCTCCACTTTCAATGAAAAGTCAATAAATGCATATTTTGAGCTTCTGCGTTAAATGAAAAAAATCGAGACAAATACAGCCTGAAACCAATGTGACCAGACTAAGATGAACTGAAAATTATAGTTTTTAAAAAAACAGTAATGGGTTAGCTACATATGAAACTAGTTGATCCAGTGACTGGGAGGGAAAAACAACCATAAGAAAAACAGAGACATGAAAACCCAACTAAAGCAGAAAAAAAAAAAAAAAGGAAACTAAAAAAATGGGTAGAAATTCTGACATGTGCTATGAAAGTCCCAGATACAGTTTTAAAGATGAACTGAATGTAATAGAACCACCTGTCAATAGTCAGTAAAAGCTGTGTTGGTTGTGACAGACCTAAATTGTTGAGACTTGGTTTAGTCAGACGAAGAAGTACTGCCTGCAGCCAGTGTAAATAGGGTCCTCAGTGACTTTCACTACAGCTCGTGGTCATTTTTTTTTCTTTTTGCATTTGTATGAGGTCAGAGGACTTCTAAAGTTTTCTTTTCACAAAAGGATACAAGAAAACCGGATGTTTTGATCAAAATCGGCTTTGTACATTTTGTCTAGACACAGCAGTGTTGATATGTAGCAGCCTAAAATCTTCATCCTGGGGAAATGCAGACCATGCATAAGCCATGTTTGGATGGCAGCAATTCTTTTCAGCACTGCTGGTTCAACATCTGGTGGAAAACCTGAGTGCGGCCTCCAGGCTGTTAGCATGAAAGCTCAGAGAACATTTAGCGGCTACAAGTGGGTGGAATAGTCGGGTTTCCACTTTGGTCATGTAATGTTTCCCCTTACACAATGATATTTACTCTAAAATAACTCTGCAAAGCCCAGCAATCTTAACCAAAGTACTTTTTTTTTCTCCAACGGGCTGGAAAGTTTTTCATTGTGTAATTGTTCACTTGATACCCTGCCAGCTCAACAGCAGCCATTCTCCTCTGCTTCCTTGACTGACTGGATCAGAAAGCTAAAACAAATCTTTCCGTCTGAAACAAAACTAACTTAGTTTTTATAGAATCACTGCATTCAAATAAAGACTCAGATTATCACAACACCACAGAGCTGACACAAATTTGCTGGGTTTTCATTCAAGCTTTTGGGTGAACATGTGTGCATGCTCTTTGTCACGTTTCACTGTGGTGTGCAGAGCTGGGAGGGGTTAGCCTGATACATGATGCAAACCTTTCAGCTCACTGCAGGCCTGGCTCTGAATAAATACATACTTTTATAGACTCTCATACATTTCTTTGACGGATCACAATTCACTCTGCATATTCTTTTTTATCCTTATAATATATTTTGGTACATTCATCTTTCTGATTCACCAAATGAAAGCACAGTTGTTGGCAACCAGAGACAAAAATTGGTGTCTACTGAGATAAACTTTTTTTTTCATTCTGCTGTTGTGAAGGTCTGTTTTTATGAGTGAAGAAAAAACAGTCATATTTCATATTGAAAAACTTCTCATATTGAAAAGATTGCAACTCAATGTATCTAGTGCAAGAAAGCTGTCATTTAAAACAGGAGAGGATTTTTCTTTCTGCAGTGTTGAATTCTGGCAGGACTTCAGTCAGACAAAGTAGCCGTCATTTGTGAAACGTGCAGAAAGGATTGTAGGGAATGGTTATAAGCACAACTTACGGTTATTTTTTGAAAAACTAGACCTAGAGATCTAAAACAAAGAGACCTCTCTGCGCCTGCAGGAACACATCTCCCTAAGTTGCTTTAAAACAGGGCTTTCTGAGTGTGACTAAAGAGTGTACATGATATTCTTGATCTGATTTGGGCCCACATGAACCACACCGAAGTTTATAAGGTCTGGGATGTATAAAGCTTGGGTTGGATGCAGTAGTTGGACAGAATAGACATGGAAGGTGAATTACCTTTGTTTGAAGATGGTAATATAGTTCTTATAGAAAGATGAGGATTTACCTTCAAATAAGTAGCATGGTGTGACCTTTTAGTAATCACTTGTTATAGTGAAAACTCTCCAAACAGGATCAAATCTTAAACAAGCAAGAATCTGGTCAGTAAGACATTTGTCACATGCACCTGTGTGGACACTACGGGCCGGAGGAGGGTTGTAGAGAGGGGAGTGCAGGTGTGTATTCAGTTCCCTTGAGGTTCTTGCAGCCACCTTAGGGGACATCATTGTTGTGCATGTGGTAAGTCTATTGTGAAGTATTTGTAAGGACAATGGAAGTTACACACACTTATGGGTGACGCAGTCCTAGAGTGACCTTTACCCAGCCTTCTAGTCATTAGTAAGATGCGTGTACCGGCTCCTAACTGACCGCAAGCAAATGCTGCATGAACGAGGGGTGCAGTTAAGTGCCTGTAAGATGCCCATAGGATGACCACACAAACTACACTCTTATTGTCTCATTTCCTAATTTCTTACAGTGAGACTGTGCTCAAGAAATGCGCATGGAGCACGCACTAATCACTTGAACAGCACTAACCATCTCCCTGTGCACTGCGCAGGATTTGGGAGGGGAAAAGAAAGACAACAAAATCTGAACACGCCTTGCTATTTACCCTTATGCATTGCCTGAAGTCCCACTCCAATAATCTTTTGATCTATTGTAAAAGCGTTCACCAAGATCTAATTATTATGATTTTGCCATTTTTAGTCAAAATAAAAAAACCTGTGGTTGTCTAGGACATACTGTAGTGTAGAGCGGCAATACTGTTTTAGAAATTCACCTTTGAGTTGTGGGCGGGACTGTTGGCGCAGAGTAAGCCTATCCCCTTCCCATCATCCATCTGTTTACATGCTCTCTCGCTAGCTTACAGCCCCTCACAACCCCGACCTAACATTCCCGGTGCAACAAAAATGGTCAGCAATATTGAAACTATCCAGCCGTAACGTTTTGAGCCAGATTCCAGCTCAGACGAGGAAAACAATGACTTGTACGTAGCAAATATGATCTATTTCAAATCCAAATTTAGTTTTAATGTTCCTCATACATGTCTTCCGTCGTGAGAAAAATGCCACAAGAACATGTTAAAAAGACCATTTTCATTGGAGTGAGTCTTTAAGTTTTCACTACAACCTGACGCTTGCAAAAAATGTGCCCCCACATTTTTACCTTACAGGCTTATCGGGTTGTTCACAATCTTCAAATCTTGTGCCGGTCACATGTGTGCACCGTACAGATTCTGCCATTTGCCCCCCGCAGACAGCCCGTATCCACCCGTACGGCCAGTTGTGACTGAGAAATAATGTGCTACAGCAAGAACTGTACAAGACATCCAGTTTTTCTGTTGCATCTGGCACCAAGAAGTGAGCAGTTAATCCTTTAGGTGTTTCTTTAGCTTGCACTTCCATAGAAGACCATTCGTAACATGATGTTTCCCAGACTGTGGATTGATACCTGAGTATTAAAACAGGGCAGGTTAGGAAGTTCAAAGCAGCCATAGAAGTCTAACTCAGTATATGTTTGACTTACGCAGCCACAAACGTACAAAGCATTTATTTCAGCGTTTGGTTGAATCTCCTAACCAAACCGTCAGTCTGTGGATGGTAGAGGGTTGTCCATATGCCTTTGATGCTAAGTTCCTTTTGTAAATTTCATGCAGTAATCAGCAATATCTTGTTCATCTCTTTTTAAAGTTGCTCTCCAGAGGCCACACATGAGGACATCTGGCTTTAGAAACCAGACTGTTTTAACTGTGCAGCTTGTGGGTTTACTTGTAAACTCTCACTTCAAGAGTAATCCCAACAGTTAGTAGAAGAAATGCACATTCCATAAACACAAACCACCCAGTCTGCTTTTTCCCAGTGCAGGAGGGAAGAAAATGACCTAAAAATTTATATTAGCGCTCTGTTCTAAAAAGAAAATTGTGCACATATATTGGAGCTGAAGATTTCATTTGTCTCATGTTTCTCATCCACAGCAACCTTTGGTTCGCCTCCGCGGTGGTGCCATCGTAGGCGAAGGCCGAGTGGAGGTGCTGAAAAATGGAGAGTGGGGTACCATATGCGATGATAAATGGAGTTTGCTCGCTGCCACTGTGGTGTGTCGAGAGCTTGGCTTCGGCACTGCAATGGAGGCTCTGTCTGGAGGTCGCCTAGGACAAGGTACGCTTCATATAAACAGAATTAATTCATCATTTTTTTAATATTTAGCTTTCAGTTACAATTACAGTGTACGTTTCAATTTTGCCTCTTTGTGGGTAAGCCTGAATGAGGAAGTTAGGGAGAGGCGGTTGCTTTAAACATATTTTATTGATTTTTTATGTTGTTTTATGTTGTTTTTTTTCTTACCAACAATCTTCTTACTTTAGGAGTAAATTAAAAATGTCAGCTGCTATCAAACGATGTCTTCCAGAGTTCTTTAAAAGATATTGTGAACAAAGTCCTCTGTAGTTTTCGCTGCACCTTGTCATGTAAATGGAACATACGATTGTTATGTCTACTAAATGTACTGGAAAGTATTTTTTAAAGGTGTTGCATCTGTTTAGGTTAACAAATTTCATTCCTCCAGACATAAACCATAGAACGAATAGATAATGAATAACTATGTATGTAAGATTTAAAAAGTAACAGTATGTTATTGTGTCTTTGAGGTATGGGCCCGGTGCACATGAATGAGGTGCAGTGCTCTGGATTTGAGAAGTCCATAACTGAGTGTTTATTCAATGAAGAGATTCTTGGTTGCAGCCATGAGGAGGATGCGGCTGTCAGATGTAATGTTCCTGCTATGGGTTTCCAGCAGAGGGTTGGTGTCTTTTCTGTTGATCTCAAATATTCAGAATGCATGGCAAAAGCAATATTTAAGAGTGAATGGTAAATGGTCTGTACTTATATGGTGCTAATACTTTCTTAGAAGACCCAAAGGGCTTTACAGCCACAGTCTCATTCACACACTGATGGCGGCTCCACTGCCAAACACTGGCGCCAACCTATAACCACCAGAGGCAATGTAGGGTTCAGTGTCTTGCCCAAGAACACTTTGACACAAGCGGGAAGGGTCGAAACCGAACTCGTGATCTTCTGATCATACTGTTGGTTAACTGCTGTACCTCCACACCATAGACGCCTCCTTCAAATCAGCAAATGCTAAAGCTTTTGAAGTATGCAAGTCTTTTTTACAGCTCACACAGCTCAGTTAAAACTCACAAACATTTCCAGGAAAAGTGTAAGAAATACAGTGGTGATTGAGAGTTTGGCACTCCAGGTAAAATGTTATATTATTGTGCATAAAGAATCCAAGGAAAGACAGAAAAATCTCCTATAGACAGCAGTTTATAGATGAAACATTCTTCCACTATGTCAAAAAAAGGAGGCTTTATATCCATCATTTACCCTTTCTTTATACACAATAAGGTAACATTTTACCTGGAGTGCCCAAACTTTTGATACCCACTGTAGACATAAACATGTACAGGTAAGGGTCAGATTCTATATTTATCATTCGTGCACAGCATCGGGGAAGCAACACCGACAATTTTAGGTTGCTCCAGAAACAATAAACCAGCGTGTAGACATAACAAGGGGCACAAAAAACAGGTACAGTTTTAAATAAATACAATAAATAGATACAATTTAAATAAAAACAGTGCATACAATTGTATAAAATATTTTATTCAAAGCAACATTTTCTGAAACATAGCAAGAAAAAGAAAAACAGAGGTAGCCGTCGATGGAATAATGGGCAATTTTAGAAGTTGAAGTTTTTCCAGTTAGAGTCTAATGGCAGTGGGGTAGAAACTGTCATGCAGCCTCACTGTTCTGCATGACAGGCTACAGTATCTTGTGCCTGATTGTAGGAGGGAGACAGAACAACTTTCACTGTTGTAAAGATTATGCATTGTGGGGCAAACAAGAAGTGGTAAAAAAGAAAATCTAGACCAGAAGTGGCACTAAAATCACTACTAAGTAAAACAAGTACTTTTGCGTTGGAAAAATGGCAGTTACTGTAAAATAGCAGTTTTGGGTTGGGTCACTCTTCTGTACACCACATTGATGTGCATTCAATCTTGTTGATCTACTGACTTTTATTAACCCACAGTTGCGTCTGAGTGGAGGTCGTAACCCTTACGAAGGCCGTGTGGAGGTACTGATGGAGAGGAATGACACTCTGGTGTGGGGAACAGTATGCAGCGAGGGGTGGGGAGTCATGGAAGCCATGGTGGTCTGCAGACAGCTAGGTTTAGGATTTGCCAGCAATGCTTTCCAGGTAAGAGTGACTGCAGCAGTGGGGCAACTATGAACACAACAGATCATTGAATTTCAAGTAAATATAGATAGGAATGTTAACTTTGTTCTACAAGTCACAATGAAACCACATAATTCCTTATATTTCAAAAAACAGTAATACAAAGTGAACTGAAAGTTTCTCATTCTTTGAAGGCTGTTCTCAAAGTCCGCCATGCAGACTAATCATACGAAAGATATGACCTGTCAATTGCCCTGCGGTGGAGTGGGGGCAGAGAGTATGTAAGTTAGGCTTTGGCAACCTGAAAGGGATGCAGCGGGTTAAGAAAATTGAGGAAGGACAATTGATGAACCCTTTTATTAAAAAATAGGTGCACAAGCACCTGAATGCACAACCACCAGGATTTTAGAATTTTTACATTATTAAGAAGAAATTTAGCTCCACTTTTTCTATTTTTCTCTCTATGCTTTTGTCAAATGTGCTTTGTGCTTTGACATTACTATACATTTATTTTTGACATTCTTAAGAAGATTTATTGCTGTGATTTATACTGATGTTTTGCTGTATGACTCTTGTTTTAGACAGGGGCTCTAAAATCTGACTCAAGAGGTGTAGGAGGCCTTTTATCAATAGGCACATATGCAGAAAAAAATACCTGTTTGACACAAGTATAAAATTTATAGGACTGTTTAATTTTTATCTAACATTGTTTGTGTAATTGGTGTAGCTAAGAAATGTAATGTCTCTGACAACCCAAGAAGGAGCACACTGGGGGTAAGATAAACTCAGTTTATTGAAGCTCAGATGGCAACTTAACAGTGACACTGCCAGATGCACAGGGGAGTCTCCATGAAATAGCCTCTTGTGTAGAGATGCACTTGAGATATCAACGTAGAGACTTGAGAGCAGCAGCAAATCCGTGTAAGGTCCAGTCTACGGTCATGCACATGAAATCCAATCCAGAAAACAAAACACAAAAAGGGGCAGACTTAATTTGACGTCCAAAAACAGACAATCAGAAATCGAGGGTAGAGAAGACAATGAACTGGCAGAGTGTAGGTGAAGGAATACTCACCTAAATACTCCAGGATCCAGTTGGAGGAAATGATTAATCAGTGGAGTCAGGAGACTGAGCATGTTTGGTAAGCCATAAGGGCCAAAAAGTCCCAAAAAAGTATCCTGACAAGTAACATTTGCAGCATAAACAAATTCGTTTTTTATTTATCAAAATGAAATTAAATAATATTAAATAATAAATTGGGTCATTAAGCATTCTAAAATTGGACTTAAGTGGTTATGGGTAATCTGGTCTTGCTGTGGCACAAAAAATCCAATTGATCACTTTTCCCCCGCCTTGTGCCAAGCACATGGTATGTGTGTCAGGTAAGTGTTTCAGCTGCATAGTTTAGGTTTTGCTGAATGGCTTTTTTCAAAGCATTGCCACGTGCTTTTCTTTACATTACGTTCAATCCATGATTTGCTAAAATGTATATTAATATATCCCTGCTTCCTTGTAGCTTCATGATGTTTTGGAATATATTTCTTGCTTTTGGAAGCCCCTCCAAACAAACTGGAGAAGTTAGTCATTCTTATTTTTAAAAGCTCTGCCCCAAATTTCAAACATTTTTATTTATCACAATCCCTAAGAGTTATTAGGTTGTGTTTATGTCGTTTTAAGTGCTGATAAGAAGAAAAAGTTTATATAACAAATGTTTGATTGGCTAAAGCCCTAGGAATGAAAAAAGGTACCTTTGTTATTATCTAGTTAAAGAGGAACTAAAAACACTACAGCTAACTGGTTATGCAAAAAACACATTTTAATTTAAATTCCCACTCCAACTGTGTCTTCTATTGTAAAATTGTTCCCAGTAGTCTTTTAATTATGATTATGCAGTTTTAGTCTAAATCAAAAAACCTTTCTTGTTTTTAAGACATATTTTCTGCAGAGCAGCAGGAGTTCGTCAGAAATTTGCCTCTGGATTGTGGGTGGGACTGAGCGGAAGTAACGATACGTTTATATCCCAGCATTCCATTGTTTACACTTTCGCCTGCTAGCTTACAGCCCCTCACAACCCCAAGCTAACATTAGTGAAGCAAAAACATTAGTGTGAAGCAAAAATGGCAAAAAATGTCAGAGCTATCCAGTCATACAGTTTTGAACCAGATGCCAGCTCAGACGAGGAAAATGAAAACGTTAATGGATCCTTTATCTGCAAGTGGATGCTTTAGAACTGGAGTGGAGAAGGGAGACTTTGACCTGTTACAAACCCAAGCTTTTTCAGACCGCTGGTTTTTATTTGTTCCTGTTCCAACACGATTTAATTAAGGAAGTACTCAGAAATGGAATTTTGATCTCAAATTATTTTAGAAATGGTATGTCCTCCATCATGAGAAAAATGTTACAAGAACAGGTTAAAAGCACAATTTTCATTGGCTTGGGTCTTTAATGCAAGTTTTCTGAGAAAATAATTGTTTAGTTGCTTAGTTTAGATATTACTATTAAAATATGAAAAATACAAAATAAAAAAAGCAGCTAAACCTTTCCCTCACACAGTGTACACGTGTGGTTTCTATTTTAAAAGGAACCCTCCGATACTTAGTGGTAGCTGCTGACACATGTAGGACATGAAGTGAAAGTGCTCATTTTTTTACCCTCAGGACCAAAATTGTTGCTTTCAGAAGCACTGGGAACATCTGCAATTCTGCAGAGTCAATAGCTGTGTTATTATGGAATGTTTGGTTTGCCTTTGAGTTAAAGAAAGGACTGGTGCATGCTGCTGATTTGTAGTTTTGCTCCTGTGGAACGTCGATTCCACTTCCATATGGTAAGCTGATTAAGTCACAGACTGTTAAAGGTGCAGCAATCTTTGCTTATAACATTAAACAAAATAATCAGGTTTTTTAAAATAATTTTCATCACAGTACAACAAATACATTTGTTTTTCGTGATAAACATTTTTGAAATTGTAGTTAAGAGATTCTTTATGACCTAAAAGGAAAGAAAAAAGTCCAGTTTGACAATAATATAATCTTTATAATCTTTTTAAAGCATTTTAGGAGCTGCTCTGTTGGGTAAAAGTACAGGAAAAATGTTCAGATTCAGATTAGATGGTAGATGGAATTGTTTTGACAAAGTACTTTTACTCTGCCTGGTTCATGTCATGAGGTGCAGAATGTGGATTACAGGTCTAATTATCAACAATAATTGATGATGTAATAATATCAGGAAAAAATTCCCATTCATCCATGCACACACACTGATGGCAGCTCTACTGCTTTGTGCTCTGTTCACACCAGGCATGTGACACCTATTCAAGAATGCACAATCTTTAATTTCTCCTTTAAGATCAATGCTCAAACATTTGGCACTTCGTGAATTAAAACGGACAGCATCCACACATCACTACCAAATCATAGTCCCTGATTGGACAAAGTTCAACAGTACGAAAAGCCCAAAAACGATCAAAGAAACTTGTGTAGTGACGCTTAAACACCAGAGCTTTGAACGCAGAGGCCTGAAATGCAAATGTTTGCGGGTTTACATAGACTTTTCATTGGAAGTGCTCACTTGCACACACATAGCTGAGGGTGATATGAACGTGGCTTAGTTTCGGCGCCAACCTATAACCACCAAGAGCAATGTGGGGTTAAATGTCCTGCCCAAGGACACTTCAACACACGGGTGGGTAGGGCAGAAACTGGACCTGTGGACTTCTGATAAGAGACTGGTTGCTCTATCTCTGCACCATGGCTACCCAAGTCATTGATTACTAGGATCCTGTTTAAATTCATTTAAGTTTTAGACGATATTTTGTTGAATAAAATGAGACCAATATTTTCATAAGGTTATTTTACGACTTTTGCCAATTCAAACATGTGCTTTTCTATATTTGTGTTTCACAAAAATAATATTAAATTGGTCCAAAATAGGGCTGTTAATTATTACTATTTTAAATGCACATTGGGCACTGACACTAAATTAAAATTAGATTTTTATTTTTTGCCAGTGTAGACTCTATACTCCTACATTTAATTAAACATCTGATGTATTTATTTCCCTTAATTTATTTACAGACCTTCTCTCAAAGGTATTATTTGAGTGGCTCCTATGTTAGATTTTATTTCAAAGATTTTGTTACGCATGTTCCTCCTGCGTTATGTAGAAGACGTAAATGTGTTTTCTAATGTTGTTGGATAAAACATCTGATTGGTCTGACTGTTTTTTCTGTGGTCCGTGCTTTTCTCCACAGGAGACGTGGTATTGGCCGGGTGAGGTGAGTGCAGACCACGTGGTGATGAGTGGCGTTCGCTGCTCAGGAACTGAGATGTCTCTGTCTCACTGCCTTCACCATGGAGAGCACCTCAGCTGTCCCCGAGGAGGAGGACGCCACGCTGCTGGAGTTTCCTGCTCTGAAAGTAAGGCACAGAAATTAATGTTAAAGTCGATGTAGCACAGTTCTGTTTAGCTGTAATGAAAAACTAAAGGTGACCATTTTTTTTTTTCAAACTGGTAGTTGTTGCAATGCAGTCCATTTCAACTTTGTCATTCAGACATTTAACCAAATGTTTTTGATGTTTGGTGGCTTTTTCTATCTGTCCTTGCTTTTCCAGCGGCTCCTGACCTGGTGCTTAACCCTCTGGTGGTGGAGCAGACCACCTACATGGAAGACCGGCCCATGTTCATGCTGCAGTGTGCGTACGAGGAGAACTGTCTGTCCTCCACCTCAGGTCAAGTGCCCGCCAACACGTACCGACGCCTGCTGCGCTTCTCCTCCCAAATCCACAACAACGGCCAGTCCGACTTCCGACCCAAAGCTGGGAGGCACGAGTGGGTTTGGCACGAGTGTCACAGGTCAGAGTTCACACAACCCTCTTAGGACACCATATTACCAAAAGTATTGGCTCACCTGCCTTAACTCACTTATGACCTGAAGTCCATCCCATTTCTAACACATAGAGCTCAATATGATGCGAGTCCATCTTCTGCAGCTATTACATCTACAACTCCTCTGGGAAGGCTGTCCATAAGGTTTAATAGTGTGTTTATAGGAATATTGGACCATTCTTCCAAAAGTGTATTGGTGAGGTCACACACTGATGTTTGTGGAGAAGGCCTGGCTCTGGCTCCGTCTCTGCTCTAATTTAACCCAAAGGTGTTCTATGGGGTTCAAGTCAGGACTCTGTGCAGGCCAGTCCAGTTCATTCATTCACAGTCATGTATGAAGAGGAAGAGCCGCTCCAAACTGTTCCTACAAGGTTTGGGGCATAGAATTGTCCAAAATGTTTTGGTATCCTGAAGCATTCAGAGTTCCTTTCACTGGAACTAAAGGGCCAAGTCCAAGTCCTAAAAAACATCCCCACACCATCATTCCTCCTCCATTTTACACTCAACACGATGCTCTCTGAAATGAACCATTCTCCTGGCAACCTCCAAACCCAGACTAGTCCATTAAATTGCCATAAAGAAAAGGGTGATTCATCACTCCAGACAAGGTGAATCCACTGCTCAAGAGTCCAGTGGCGGCATGCTTCACACCACTGCATGACGCTATGCATCACTTGGTGATGTGTGGCTTGGATGCAGCTGCTTGTCCATGGAAACCCATTCCATGAAGTTCCCTGTGTACTGTCCTTGGGCTAATCTGAAGGTCACATGAAGTCTGGAGCTCTGTAGCAATTGACTACAGAAAGTCAGTGACTTCTTTACATCATGGACATCAGCATCTGCTGACCCCTCTCTGTCAGTTTACGTGTCCTACCACTTTATGGTTGAGTTGCTGATGTTCCCAAACTTTTCCATTTTGTTATGATAGATTTGACAGTTAACTGTGGAATATTTTAGGAGCGAGGACACTTCATCAACATGTGGCGTCCTATGACAGTTCCACACTGGAATTGACTGAGCTCCTGAGAGCGGCCCATTCTTTTACAAATGTTTATAAAAACAGTCTGCATGCCTGAGGGCTTGATTTTATACACCTGTGGGCAGGCAAGTGATTAGGACACCTGATTCCGATCATTCGGACGAGTGCATGTATAATTTTGTTAAGATAATGTATGTAAGGTGATAATTCCACTGTAGCAAGGCTTACGGACCTCACTACAATGTTGCCTGATAATTTTGTGCTTAATGTAACCACAAAGGACAGTAAGAAATTTGAACTGAAAAAGAAAAAAAGATTATGAGATATTCATGATGTGATATAATTTATTGACACTAACAACCAGTTTTTAGCCCATAAATATAACGTAAATCTTCCCTTCAAGGCGCACAAGGAAACACTTTTTCCATAAGACAGTCTATTCCAAACACTACATCATAGATATATTTTTATTGTGTTGCCTTGTAATTGACTCTACAGTGGTTAAAAGCACAGTTTTTGTCATCCTTGAGTTGGCAAAAGATCGTTTTCATGTTTCATTGAAGGCAAATGCATTGAGTCAAACCAACTAAATGACATGCTGAGTAATGTAGTAGACAACAGGCGCATTATTTTTAAATCCTTTTGCTTCTGTTTCAAGGCATTATCATAGCATGGAGGTGTTCACTACTTATGACCTGTTCAGTTTGAATGGATCAAAGGTGGCAGAAGGACACAAAGCCAGTTTCTGTCTGGAGGACTCAGAGTGTGATGAAGGTAAGATCCACACCTTTCATATGAAATGGTGTAGTAAATATATTATATAAGCTGCAGACATGGTTCCTTGAATGGGAAACCATTCCAACACTTAGCCTTCCTCCTTTAAACTGACGAAAAGTGATCTTGAACAGCTTTTTTTCATGCTACTAAATTTCATGGTTTCATGGTTTTAGGCATCGAAAAGAAGTATGAATGTGCTAACTTTGGGGAGCAGGGAATCACTGTAGGCTGCTGGGATACCTACAGGCATGACATTGATTGTCAGTGGATTGACATCACTGATATTAAGCCAGGAGATTACCTTTTCCAGGTGATGCACTTCACATATTGTGATTCTGTCATTGGCTCAGAAATCAATTGATGATTGTTTTTGTTTGCTATCAAACATATTTCAGCTTAAGTATGTTTTTTTCATGTCAGATTGTAATAAATCCAAACTACGAAGTACCAGAAACAGACTATACCAACAACATAACGAAATGCAGATGTCGATATGACGGCAATCGTGTCTGGATGTACAACTGCCATAATGGTAAGATATTCCCACAATTGCTCCTAATCTGTCATTGTGATTTACATGAGTTCAATGTTTATATGTGTAGAACTGTTTAAGTTTTTTTTTTTTTAAGCTTTATGGTTTATGTTTATTTAAGATTTATGTTTCCTAGTTGGTCTCATCTTTTTTTAAATTATTTTTGGGGAGGGGGTTGTCATTGGAAAGCACTTTAGTACCTTTAAAGTTCTACAGAAATAAGTTTATTTATTTAAATTGTTTAAATGATATTTCATTAACTTTGTGTTATTTCTAGTAAAATTGTACTGATCCAAGTAAGACAGAGTGTTTGTTTAAAGGCTTCTCAACTGAAAACATGACTTTATTGTAAAAAATACTTTGTTGTGAAAGGACGACTTTATCATGAAGACTTAATTTAATCGTAAAAGCTTGATTTTATCTGGAAAAAATAACTTTATGATGACAACTTGACTTTGTTGTGAAAACATTACTTTATTGTAAAAATATGACTTTAGCCTGGAAACTCAAGTATTACTTGAAAACAACTGGACCTGTATATCATGAAAAGTTGACTTTATCATGAAAACTTGATTGTTGTCATTTATCATTTATGTCCTCATTTTTTATGACAAAGTAACTTTATTGTGAAGAAAAAACGTATGTGAAAACATGAGTTTATTGTGAAAACGTGAAGTTATAGTGAAAAGTTAAGTATAATGTGAATACATGACTTTGTCATGAAAACTTGATCTGTGTCTTGAAGACATGACTAAATCATGAAAACTCAACTTTATGGTGAAACATGATTGAAAATTGATTTTATCGTGAATTATTAAATATATTGTGAAAACTTGTCTTTATCATGAATCATTAAATATATCGTTAAAACTTGTCTTTATCATGAATCATAAAATATATTGTTAAAACTTGGTTTTATCGTGAATCATTAAATATATTGTGAAAACCGAATTTTATCGTTAAAACCTGACTTTATTAGGAAAATATAATTTCATCAAGTATTCATCCAAATCTTTTAAAATTGTCAAAGTCAAAATTCACAGCTGGTAAATGTTTGTTCCTGCTGCTATAGGTGGCTCGCTGAGCTCGGAGCTTGAGCAGACGTTCCCAGGCCTCCTCAACAACCAGGTGACCCACAGGTAGAGATGAGGAAGATGAGTGCAGTCAAGCAGCCTGTCCCTACATACGGCTGGATGGCTGAAGCTGACCAACCGCCACACAGTCCATCTGTGCTGAATCCATGTCAGCCCAGCAATGATTGCACAGCCTCTGTTACCACCCACTCGCCACCCAAAGAGCCACCATCATCACCCCAGGACAGAAAGAATATTCTCCTTCCTGTTTTATTCACTCTAAAGGAGGCAGAACCTCCCTGGGGAGAATCAAAGGAACGATGAAATTCAGCACAAGACACAAGACTCAAATGTTCTTAATGAGTCATCAACCTGCAGGTTAGTGTCCTCAAGACTTGTGTGGGTTATTATTTTTCTTTGCTTTTGTTTTTTTCTTGTTTCTTTCTCTAAAAGACACCCGTGCCATACTGCCTAAAAGGTGAGGAAAAAGCTGTTAGCAGCAGTCTGGGTGTGGAAATACAGATTGAGCATTTCTTCTGTTTATCAACGTTGCTGAGTGCATTTTCCAACCTTAGGTCCTTTGGAATGTTGAAAGAAATTCAGATTAGGAACTGATAGAGTTTATGGCCATGAAAGAAGCATTTATCAACAATCATGGGAAAAACATTTCTTTGTCGGATGGAAGAATGACCAGTTCCAGCTAATAAAATGTCAAACGTTTACTCTGCTCTACTTTGCAGATGAACTGAACTGCCTATTCTCATATTTCAAACACACAATCATCCTCATGAGGAAGTGAGTTCTATATGGTGTTACAGATAATCTGTAATCCAGTCTATAATCCCACCGGTCACAATTACGACCATGACATTTTTTTTCAATTCTAAGGCTATAAAAATCTTACTGAATGACCCATCTACGCATTTCAGCATATATTAAAATAATTAAGAGTCTCAGTTACTGTAAATTTATGCAGTGTCACATATGTACGGTCATGTGTCAAGAGGATGAAACGTGTTGCAATAGTGACCAGTAGGATTAACCATTGTATCTAAATGCTAATACATTTAGGTTAACCGTTTTAACTTATTTTCTGCTGCTACCTACATTTTTATTTAATTTTACATCATGGAAGGAGATCTCTACTTGTTACTTTCATTGAAGGTCAATGCACCTCTTATGTCGCCATTTATAGAAACACACTACCTATGCATGTGAGAAATGAAAAATGCTAAAGCATATGGAGATCTTCTAGTTGTACCATGGAACATAAAAGAAAAATAGCAAAGACAGCAGAAAGGAATCAGACACGAATCCACCCAAACACACGCAAATACACCCAAACACACACAAATGCAAACACCTGCACACACATCTAGACAGCCCCCAGACAGATACACACCTACCGAAACACACTGGAATGGTCAAGTGTCCCTATATTCTGTCTATACAGGGGTTGATATAACACTATCCCACCGGTCACAATTGTGAACGAACTTAAAGCACACTTTTTCACACACATTCCATGAAAATTTCTGAAAATTATTATTGGTTGTTTTAAAAGGTTACTAATGACATATATTTGAAGATTTTTATGTCTGGGAAAAATTTGAGAATAAATGGGTTAATCTAGTCACTGAAAACTAAGGTTTTACTGCTCCCTAGTGGTGTATCTTTTTATTTTCCCTCGTTAACACATATTGATGCAAATATGCATCAAACCACTTCAGGTCCAAAATTACCTTAAAAAGCATCTACATGAACGCAAAAACACAAGTGATTTTTTTTTTCATAACTGAAAATAAATGTAGGTGTCAAGGGTTTAAATCAGCTCAGGGTTAGCTTGATTTATTGTGTTATAGCAAGTATTTATTAGATTCAAAGAACAAGAAAAATCACAAAAAGGAGAAAATATTCCAAAAAGTTATTTTTTTAAGTTCCCAAGCAAATATGTCACAGTTAATAATGTTCTTACACGGAGTACAGCTGTACTTTTTGGAGCTCATTGCTCTTTAGAAATGCTTCACACAACTTCATACAACTTTTAAAAAGAGCAAAGTGATACTATAAGTTATAGAATTTCCTTGAAGCCAGACTATATTGCTAAAGCATGTATGGATCAAGCTTCTCTGAGCATCAGAACACACTTTCGTGTTGTAGGGTTTTGTAGTTCAGGGCGACTGCACTTTAAAATGTTGATCTATAGCAACGTCCAAACCGGTCTCAGCAACGCGCGTCCAGGCGACTACTTTCAATGAAAAGTCTATGTAAACCTGTGTGTTTGCATGTTTCAGGCTTCTGTGTTCAAGACTCTTCCCGTGTCGCCACACAAGTTTTTAAGTTTGTTAACGAGCTCCACATACAAAACACTAAGCCATTGAACGCATGTTGAAAGTTAAATCAGTTTAACTTTGACCAGTCAGGGACATTGATTTGGTAGTGATTAGTGTCCTTCTTATTTCATGGAAGTGCCCACCGTTTGAAAAGTGATCATGACAGAGAAATTATTAATTGTGGTTTGTGCCCAGCAAGAATTGTATGACACCAAGTCATCTATTTACTGACATAGAGCTGTGAAGAAAAAGCCTGGAGCTAGTTACACCATCTTTGCACCGCTTCAGAATTTCTCACCAGGCTTTTTCCAACTGTAGGTACATGAACTACATTGCAGTGGGAACACCATATGCTAAAAACGCATTCGAGGAACCTGCTTTTCAGAACCAGCTTTTCTGAACCTGTTCTTGAATCCGCATCATGTGCCCGAGGTGTTTCACTGCTTATCTAAGTAGCTTCTAAAGATGCTTTATCGCAAAAAGCGCAAAATCCTGGGATAACATGAGCTGGTTGACTGAGAATCCTTACAGACACGTGTCACATCCTATCCTTTACTCTGAGTTTATTTATAATAAGAATTTCAAAAAACATCACACAAAAAAATGATGCAACAGTGGAAGTGTTTTTCACAGACTAACAGATTATATAGATTAAGAAAATCAAACTCCAGTAACACAAATAGCTGCTATTGGTAATAGCTTCATCAAACTATCTCTTGTAATTTTCTTTACAGATCCACTTCCTCATAATAGGATTTCAAAATGGGTGTAATGAAAGCATCTGCTGTTCATTATTTGGATAATATTTCATTCATCCAGCATGAACAATATTGCTACTATTTTTACTACTCAGCAAAAAGGTTCAAATTGTGCTGAATCTGCATTGTAGGTGGAAATCATCGTCCTTTTTATACCACTGTTGACTTTAGGAGATTTCTTTGCTTGCCAAAGTGTCCTATATGTGTTCCAGATAGCCAGAGTCTGGCCACAGTTTCAGAGGAGCCAGATTAAATGTATTGCTAATGTTGCATGCATGTGCAATGTTGAGCATACACTGGTGAAATGTGTCCAAAGCCATTGGGTTTGCTCTCAGAAGTATGGTTAAGTCATTGTCTCTGAAATTCCCCGCCCCTGATTGCAGATAAAAGCCTGGCTTGTTGCTTCTTTTCAGAGTAATATTTAGTATTTTCCTTATTTATTCTTTCAAAGAATCAGTCATTTCAAATTGTTGCAATCTTGAACTAACACAGCTATATTATTGGCTGCAATACTTCTTAAACTCAATAGTGTTAATCATAAACATTGACACACTGACACTCCAATGCATACTTCAGAGGTGCAGACTTACTGTAGCACTTTAGGAGAACTCAGAACTGTTTACTCTGGTGGCCTGAGTGGATCAAGTTCTGTTCAACACAGAACATTTTTACCCATCCTTAATATGTGCTACAAACATACAAGTCTATTCAGGTCAAAGAAGGCAAGCCACTCATGATACTGTAACTGACATGAACCTGCTTAGAACCCATATATGCACAATGAATGCTGTACTGACATAAAATGTGCTGAACTCGTTTGAACATATTTTCAGTTCATTTACCTTCCAGCCCTTAAAATCAAATGATCCGCTGCCATCTTTTCATTAACTGCATTTCTGTCCTAGATTGTCCAAATATGTCACTTTTTAATGATTTTTTTCAGCCATTTAATTTCAATGTATTTGTGCTTTCCTTTTGTACTTTAAAATGTGTAAATGTATTTACTTTTGTACTTTTCATTACGGTGCTATCAAACTGGTCCTCTGTTTTCTGAGGGCACAGTAAATGTTGAAAAGTCATGTTATGTATACTTGAACAGTATACTTGAGGAAGAAACAACCTGTGCTGTATGCAAATAAATATTAAAATTATGAAGCAACAGAGTAACTGTATTTGACTTCTTGTTATTGTTTTCAATCTCTAGTCATTGACTCTAATTCAGTGAACGTTGTACTTTTCTACAGGCATGTTTGAAATTCTGTTTTTACAACAGGGAATTTACTCATCATTGCAAATGTATGTATCAGAATATGTTGTCTTGTGCAAGTTACTTCCAAACTGTATCAGATTACTTTTTAACGTGGTTTTAAAGCAATCCATTACTTTACGATATTAAAGTTTGAGAAAGCTTACTCATTTCACGCCTTTTGTGTTACCCTGAAGTTACCTTCTTTGTGATCCCTGCAGAAGTAGAAAATCAAATCACACTGGATGAGAGACAACATGTAGTAATGTAGTAATCGTTAGTAATATTGTTTATTTTTGATGAAGTAAAAACACATAAAGCAAATTGAAAGACTTTTAGCTTTGGTCAGTTTATACAAAAAATGAAAATGTAGAGCTTTTCTTTGATAGAAGTAAATCACAAAAATGAAACATAGAACCTGAGACCTCAGAAATACAAAAACTTACTGATATATTAAATAGATTTCAGTCTCTTAGACATGAGGACCTGGACCTGAGACTCAAACTTGAGTCCCATCTAAGTTTTACACGCAGACTTAAAAGTTTGGGCTGCATGGTGTTGCAGTGGCTTCCTTTCTGATGTTGGATGATTCTCCTGCTAGCCCAAAGCATCCTTCAGAACCCAAGCCCTAAATTTGAGTCATGCTGAATGAAGTTGTATCTTATGTTCTGGTCTAGTCTAACCTGATTGAACTTAAACTGAAGGACACCTGCTGATGGTTCTGTTGAGCGGCAAATTAGAGCATCACACTTCTGCAGACGAACAGATCAAAATCAACACAATCTTTGTGGTTCTTTGCTACTAATTCTTCAGGAACTTCAACCTGATTCAGCTCATTTTTAGCCATATGAGTGTAAATAACATATATCTGCCAATAGTGGACAGGGCATTTTTTTTTTTTTAAAGTCAGCCGACTCTGAGTTTATTAGAGTCCAGCCTCTATTGGAGACCGACGTTTATTCCATCACGGACATAATGGTAATGGTTAATGGGTTCATTTTGCATAAAATTCATTCACAAAATGCAAAAAATAACAGATGACCATTTCAGGCTTTATTGAAATGATGAGAACATTTTATTCTGCTTTGATTCACACTGGCTGTGAACGTCAATCTTCGTATCAAAAATCTGTTTCGTTTTTATGCCGATCATTTTCCTGAAGCACCTTTTCCTTTGCTCAGTAATCCATGTTCAAACCAGTTCTTCTAATTTGTTGCTGCTTTCTCTTCTCACCAGGAAACCAGCTTGCTCCTTTTCTTTCTTTCTGCAGCCTCAGCTGTTTAGGATTCACCGCAGAATTAGAATTACGTGGAGCTAGCAGCTAATGTTTTTAGCCTGTTAACTACACGGAGCTAGCAGCTAATGTTTTTAGCCTGTTAACTACACGGAGCTAGCAGCTAATGTTTTTAGCCTGTTAACTACACGGAGCTAGCAGCTAATGTTTTTAGCCTATTAGCTACACGGAGCTAGCAGCTAATGTTTTTAGCCTGTTAGCTACACTGAGTGTGTCTGTGTTTATCTCTACTATGCATGAAAGACATTGATGATGTTAAGAGATCTGGTTGATTTATTTTGAAAAGCTCTACAAAAGTGATCATGCCTCAATGTATGGGTTCATGAAAACATTTAGAATCTCCGACAAGCTACCGAGAGCTTCTCTGCACTGTGTCTGAACGACTGCTTCCCGGTGTCTCTCTCTTACTGAGTTTGACGGCTTTCTGTCCCGCATTAACCTGAAGAATAAAATGAGGGTACCTTTTTGAGGTGTGGATGAAACTAAAGTTCAGGAGGCCCGAGCAGACTGCTTTCCCATCCCGCGCCGGCTCTCCGTCTGGCTGCCTGCTCCTCCCCGGTGGCTGCATAGAGATCTCCAGCTCAAAAGTGTACCTGTTAGTCCAACAGCAGCAGACTGGAAGGGCTCCAGAAATCTCGCCGCCATGAAAGGGATCCAGTGAATGAAGTTCAGGAGAATCCAGGGATTGATCCACTATAAACACCAGGAAATCGGTTTGCTCCTTTTCTTTCTGCTGCCGTCTTTGCTCCTTCATCCATCTGCTTGCTCCATTCTCTGATATGTTTAGGATTCATCCCAAAATGTGGTTCAGATTCCTCAACAGAATGTTCTTTGATATATTGCAAAAGTTTCAATAAAATGGAATGAGTCAAAATGTTGAGCTATGCTACACTGGCTGAATGCCACAGACACCCAGCCTCACCCTCTACCTGCCTCAGAAGAAGCAGCCGGCAGGAGGGTGGGGGTAGGAGGGGGTGTTGGGTCTTAAAGGAACCCGGCCACAATTAGAGACCGGCTTCTATTACAACTAACACCTGTTAGACCCGGCTTTTATTGGAGACCAGAGTCTATTAGAGACCGACCATGATTGGAAGATATACGGTAAATTTTGTTTGATTTTAAACAGGAATTTCAGACATTGTTACACTGTTGGCATCATTTGTCTGTCACAGAAACGTGATTCAGTCATTCTAGAGATGCTTTTCCTTTACATGAGCCTGGACAAGACAATGAGGATTAATACACATGCATCCTCGTTAAAATACTTGTGAGGAATTACTGGAGGGGTTGGAATTTGCAGAAAATATCTACTAACTAATGAATATTGTTTACTTTTGAAGACAGTTTTCTTCAAAACTGGAGAAAATTGACATTTTTCTTTGGAAACATGTTACATTTCAGTTTTTTTATATTACATCCTGGAATAGTAGTCCATGTGTGTAGATTTAGTTGAGCAGTTATAGTTCACTGATTTAAAAACAACACAGGACCAGAAACACAAGATCCCTTTGGGGAACAGAGATAAACAGATGTGTTTCAATTTCCTTTAACTTTACAGAAACCTCCAAGAAAAGATAGCAGAACTGTCAATCTATCAGCAGTTGCAACAAACATAGGTTTCTCTTACCTTCTGAGATTCTCCACCAGGAAAATCACACAGAAAATTCTCAACTCAAACAAGAGCATAGAAGTGCAAAAGTAATGCAACTCTGACATCTTGTGGCCTGGACATTTCAGTTTTCTTGTCTTTTACTCTCCATTTGAAATGTGTTCTTTGTGAAGAATATCAGCATGCACTGAGTGATGGAAATCCATCCATGCATTTTTGCGTTGTCAGAGCAAAATTTTCATTACAGTGAGAGAGAGTGAGTTTTAATATTTATTTACATATATGTGTGTGTATTTATTGGTATTCATTCTATTTTTAGTCTTTTTTGTATTTATCAATAATGATTCTTGCATTCTTTATGTCTTCAGTATTTCATAAAGTAGGGTGTATTCAGACTGAAAATTTGTTCAGGAAAACAGAGAAAATTAAACCTGGTTCACTTTAAGAGAACCAAATGTGTCTGGTCTGAATACACCCTGAGCTTCTGTTCGCTCTGAGATTCCTTAGTCTGAATACACTCCGAGAGCAGAACAAGTGGATCACACCACCACCATAGCCTGTAGTTACATGATGTAAACAGATTAGGAAAGAAGCACCAAATGAGCTGCAGACACGTGAAAAGCAAAGATTGTCGTGCTGTCAAACTGAAAAAAAGACCCAACTGCAGAAATGTTTCTTACGAGCTTTTCTGTGTCTTGTTACTCGACATGTGCCCAGCGCTGCTATGACATTATCCTAAAAGGTACTTTATATTTTCTTAACTGAATTCTCTTAAAAACAATGCCATAACACCAGAACAATGCAAGTAACTCATTGAAATGTGGTCGGATGAATACAGGCTTATTAAAACGTGATACACATTGCTTCTCACTGTTTTCCTGACAATCTACATGTCAAAAACACTCATCAGCATATCTTCATAGCCGTCTTCTTACCAGTAACCACATTGCAGCAAGCCTCTGCCGGACCAAAGTAGCATTATAAAGTGTACCTGACATGGATACAGATGTCCAAAGTTGGTCTGCAAAATATAGAGTTGGAATAAGTGAACTATCCCGACAAGGACTGCAAAGCCCAGGACTTCCATAATTTCTGCCTCTAGTTGCTTTCCCCCACCCTCGTAATTCCTCACCAGGGACCAAAAAGATCTTCAGTCACGTGGTTTTGTTTACAAGCTTTGGTTCGAAACAGGAAAGTCCACTGCTTACTGAAAAACAACAGTCTGCATACAGACCAAACGCAAGGTCCAGAACTCGGTCCAGACCAAATTAAGCGAACTCGGTTCGGACCAAATTATTTTTCCAGTCTGTATATACTATAAATCTGACCCTAATATAACCAAACTTATATAAACATCTAAGTCTGTAATTTGACCAGAAGTATCGCAGTTCCTTTCTGCCACATTGAGTTTGATCTTAATTCTTAAGAAGGCCTAGTAAAACAAAAAAACGTATGAGACCACGCATCCACACACAGATTCTTGTTTTCCTGTTTCCCACTCTGCCCTCCGGCAACTTTTTAAAATGCACAAAGAAGTGAATGTTACTTTGAAAGCTGCGTCTGTGCTGTGGGAAGAAAAAGCCGCACAAACAGCCAGGGCCAAGGGTGCTTGAGTGAAACAATAGGATGGTCCATCTGCACACCAAACAATCCCATTTTTCCATCTGTTACCCACATATCTCATTTCAAAGCCCGCTGGCAAATGCGAGGAATATTTACTTTCGGCTCCAAATATGCTTTCACTGCCAAAGTTTGGGTAATAAATCATAAATCCAATGAATCAGATCTGTCACACAGTCATTTGGACTCAAGGGGGTTAAGTTCTGTAAACTGGAGCTGCTTTTGCAGATGAGGTAGAAAGCCAACACAATCCTTCGTTTGGGATTTGTGAACTGTAGGTTAAATTTAGAAAAGAAGAAAACGAAAAGGAGCCTCTTAGATTTATCAAAACACAGGATAAAATACGAGCCTGTTCCTTCAGGAAGTGTCTTATTGTTGCACTTCTGTGAAATTTGTTGACTGTATCAATAACAGGCCAACTGTACTGTCTTTTAAAACATCAAACACAGCAGCCATGTGCTTTAGAGAGCAAATGAAAGTTAACTAGAGGTTTTTAAAAGGGGTGAACACATTGACACACTTATATGAGAAATGGATGGATGGAGTGGAGAGGAACCTGACTGCAGACAAGATGGGGCTTACATTATCAGCTGGAAACTATACAACTTACCAAAACCCCAAAAAGTACAGAATTGTAAAAGCAATCTGTATTAAAGCTTAAACCGGAAAAACCCCCAACTGTTAAGGTTGCCAGTTACGTTTTTTCAAGTCATATGTGGGGAGATACGGTTCTGGTCAACGACGTCACACATAAGAAATGGTTTACTTCAAGTTTCAATTGAAGAAAGTCGTTTGGTTGCCGTTATTTTTTATGACATCCCTGTATTGGAACCACGTCAGTAAGCAGTGACTGGTCTGAATAAAAGCACAGTATCGATGGTAAGCACTCTAGCCAATCAGGAGTGAGCTTGTTGGAAGGTCACACCCCTACCACTAAAAGTGGGCTAAACAAAATATGTCAAACGTTTGGAAAATTCAATGTGAGACCACATACTTTTGAGGCATCTGATTGGTCAGGTTATGACTTCAATAACTTGAACTACAGCAAAAAATTTGAAAAAAATAGGACTATCAAGAACATGCTAACAAAAGGGTATCAGGGCAAGAATGGTAATTCTGATGATTCTAAAGATGAGTAATAGCTGTTTTTTTCTCTATCGAAGTCCATGAGATTTTGGCTTCTTGGAACCAGTGGTTCCTGTTTGGAACACAAGGAGGGAGGAGTCACTCAGTCCAGTTCTCACATACATTACATACAGTTAATGAGTGAACATGAGCTGCTATATCTACAAAAATCAGATGAGTCGCAGCTTAGGACCTTAAAAGTGTAGAGAGAACAAACAGCACATAAATACAGAAAGTACAGGAGACCGTGATTTCTCATCCACTCCACACTATTTACTATACACTACGTTTAGTTAATGTCGCTGTTTAGTCAAAATTTATTTAAAACATTTAAAAGCAACAGAGTCTGACCAAAGTAGTTTTTACAATACAAACATACAGCAAACATACAATGGAATATGACAGCAAAAAAAAAAAAAATACAAGTTTATAGATGTTATACAGAGTGCAGGATGGAGTCCAAGAGAGTAACCATGGAGACGAGTGTGCTGTTAAAATCCCTGTAATAGATGCTAAAGTACTATAATTTTTTACATTTTTAATTTAAATGAATTCAATTACTTGAATGTAATTGACTTGGCCTGCAGAGTTAACTGACTGAATCCTATTTAATATCCTTGAATTGAATTTGGATCTCACTTGGTAGAAACGGTGAGGAATCTTCAGCAGCGCATTGAACAAGCTGCATACAGGAGACAGACATGGAAACCATAACTGAATTCGAGCAGAAGGACTAGAACATATTTCATTATGAAAAAGAAAAAAAAAAGGATTTGCTTAATTTTTGCAATTCTCTGCTGATAAAAACACTTGCCACCATCAGGGAGTGGGTCACATGCAAAGGAAAACAGGGAATATTGTTTCTAATAAAAAGAAACCAAACATTAAAAAACTGTCTCGGTTTTCTTTGACAACCTGCATTACATACTTTTATTTTTGGTCCACAGAAAACACAGAGCTATAATTTCAAACTTATTTGTGCTTTAAGTAACAATCAGTATCCTGAGCTGTCGTCTCACTGAGTTTTTCTCTAAAACTGCACTTTATTTCAGCATAAACAATGTAGTAGTTGACAAACTAACAAGTATCAGGATAATAGCTCAAATCAACATTCTGTTTACAAAATGCAAAAGCAATCTCAAATAACACTTACTTGAAGGAAAGGGTATGAAAATGTGCTTGTTTGCATAATATCCACATTATGATTTGTGACCTGTCCAATAGAAAAGCAGACGTCTTAAAATTATTTTGTAGCTTTTAATTTAAAAGACAAAAAAGAAAAAAACTAATTGAATTCTAAGGTGAGCTCCGTGGCAAAAAAAAAAAAAAAAAAAAAAAGAGTGTTGTTACAAGTCTGGTTTCCACAAACGCAAACATTATAAAATAAACTTGCATTTTATCTCTTTACAGATATCATCTCAAAATGTTCAACATCAAATGAGTTACTTAGAGACACTTTAAAATATCAACTAATAAATATATTCTTTAAACATTTTTAACCCAAATATTTCCAACATCTGTGTGGTTCGAGTGTTTTTAGAACACTTCAAACGAGCAGACCTTCAAACTAAGGACATTCTAGGCACCATCAGCTAGCAAGAGCACTTTAAATACTCCAGGCAAAGGCAATCACAACTCGAGATACACAAGAATATTAGCGAATATGAATAAATAATCAATACATCAAAAAAGGTACAATAATCACTGAATTCAAATAATTTTGAATCTCAGATTCAAAGTGTACTAACTGAGGGAATGGAAAAAAAAAACCTCTACATTTATGTTTAAATGTGTTATTTTTTAATAGTTAAATTATTTCTTTTGCTTTCGCAAAGAAGAATATATTAAAAAATAAAGTTGACAGCACACAAGAAGTCTGGATAATATAGTACTGATAAAGGTTTACACAACCAAAGACACAAATTGAAAAAAAAAAAAAAGTTGAATTTTACTACAGAAAAAAGACCGGGGAATTCCCCCTAAAATTAAAATGAGGTAGATTTACCCTTTAGGTCTATGTCTTGTAGATATATAGACAATCTGAAACCATAACAACTCTAAGGGAGAAAAAGAAGAATGCTTTTGCGTACAAAGGAACAAAAACACATTTGGTCACCGTGGCGTTCAGGATAAGACATGCACGTTATGGGTGGTGATTTGGACAGATTGTAGAGACGCTGAATTAAGGACGCAGGCCTTGGAGTTCCTTTAGGCTTTGCTGCTGAGCCCATGCATATCCTGAAGTTCTGCTCATACAAGCAGCTGTTGAAACAAGAACACATTTAACCAACAGGTCACTAAGTTGGCCATTAATAAAATCTGATCATTGCTGCACTGACTCAGAAGTAAAATTGATCAACATTCCAAACACAACAATACAAATTTTAAGAGTTTAAATAAATGAATCCATGTATTAAGAACATATGTTTAAATACACGTTACAAGATACGGATAGCAAGAAATGAGGATGTATGGAAAAACCTTATTTGAAAGCATCAAGTACACAGCACTTATTAAAAAAGGTGTGATTAAAAAGCTAAACTTTTGACCCCCCTTGTTCAGGTTGACCAGAAGGAGGTGCTCTCCACTCTCTGGGTAAGTGGAAAGCACCTGCCTCAAGTGGAAGATTTTATGCCTTAGTGACATTCACTCGGACGGGTTTTTGGGTTGTCCGGGCCCATGGAGGGTCGTGGGCAGGCGCAGCCACATCTTAGGGGGTGTGTCTTGCAGTTTCCTTGAGGCTCGTGTGGCCACCTTATGAAATCGGAGCATACCATTGTCGTGTGTGTGATATGTGCATCGTGAAGTATGTGTAAGGATGCTGGAAGTTACATGCACTTCTAAAGTATGCAGGACGCTGTCGTACACTGTCCTTTACAAATCGGTAAAGTGTGAGTTCTGGCCTCTTACGGACTATACAAAGGATTTGGAGGTGATACGCAACTGCCTATAAGATGCTGAGCCAAAAAGCAAAGCTCTCAATTTACTGGTCAATCTGTGAACCAAAAGCGCATTTGGTTCATAAACGTATGGTCATGGGTTTTTCTTCATGACAAGAAGGAAACGACTCCAGATACAGGCAGCTGAACTGAAACCCCTGCAGGGTTTTTGGACACTCCCTTACAGATAAGCTGAGCAGCTTGGTCACCAGAGAGGAGAAATGAGTAGAGCCACTGTTGCTCTACATTGGGGCTACATTAGCACGTCTTGCTGTTGATTACCTGGTTCAGGTGGATTTTGTCAATCAGAATTAGGAGACTTTTGAGTCATGTGATCATCAGAAAGCAGTGCAGAAACAGGCATGAGACAGGCAGGGTCTTGAGTACCAGGATTGGGCAACCCTGATCTATATCAAGAGAGGCAAGTTGAGATGGCTCAGTCATCTATTTGGGCACGTCACTAGAAAGGCATTTTGGATACTTCTCCCACTGGGAGAAAGACCCAGGATATGTGAGAGGGACTGCATCTCTCCACCTGGATGTTTCAGAAGAACAGGAGGAAGGTTCTATTTAGATGGAGCTCGGGGCATCTCTGCTTCAATTACAACTTTCTACTGGGTCAAGATAGATAGGAGAAAATGGGTGGACTTTGTTTAGGGAATTCCTTGACATACTGTACAAATGTGATCAAATCTAGTAAAATCAGTATCAGTCAGGACAGAAATCGGAGTTGAGTGACAGTAATAATTGTTGGTCTTAGGTGTCTGTTTTAGCTTTCACCAAGCAGAGCGAACTGGCATGGCATACACAAATATTTGACTAAGTCCTCTCTATCATCAGATGTTTGGCAAGCAAACACATGCATAAATGGATTTTGAACACAAAAAAAAGCACTGAGCAAATGTTTTTTGGATGATTTACAATATTCCGTATTAACAAAAAAGTGGCACTTGGACAGAAATCAATCTTTGCTTTGACATGTACAAAATAATGAACTTGACAGGTAAGACAAAACGTATTTTAGTCAATGACAACATCAGATTAATGATGCATTGCTTTCTTGGCTTCACCTTGCTGAACATTCTCAACTGACAAAGCGTTCTGTCTCGCTGTGTGCAGCTTAACTCCACAGGCTTTCTGGTAAGCTGTGAAGACGAGTTGGTACACGGCACAAAAATGACATCTTCTCAGCAGCAAAGCACTTTTTGGAAGAGATGTCAGAACTGAGTCGGTGTTGCAGGTCTCCCATAGATCCTCAGCGCTTATATAAACCAAGCCTGTTTTTCTCTGTGCTGCAGTCTTTCTACTGAATGCTTCACATTCATCTGGCAGACTCCCCAAAACTAAAAAATCTGAAAGACTTTGTCCACAAAAAATACATAAAGGGTCAAGTACTCTGAAACCTTTAGAGAGTAATAAAAAAAACATTGGTAAGCCCTTTATAAACTGATATTTGAGAGATGAGGAATGACTTTAGGTTGCCTCCTATTTGACTGGGAAGAACAGCCAAATGTCTCTTCTACCAACAGCTTCTTCTAAAATCTCTTCAGGTTTATGCTCCTCAGCAGCACATGTTCATGCAGAGTCCCTAAACAAGTCCATGAATCACTGCATGCATCTGTGTGTCAATGGGCATATGTTTTATTCATCCGCTGGGTCTGTAAAAATGTTGCCACTCATCATAAACTGCCAGATGTACAGATCTACAGAGGAGCCCACACTAATCTCTCTGCTTTAGTACACACAGGTCCTGATCCACAAAAACATTTTTTAAGACGATTTGGCCCACCACAATTTAAATGAGCTTCCCTGTCTTCCTTTGGATTCAACAAAAAGAAAAAAAAAACCAGAGGAGTTTACAGTAAAGGAATGAAACAATTTAAGGGATGAGTTGTGCTCTTGAGGCCGCTGACAATGTTGAAGATCTATGGATATTTAAAAGCCATCTGCGGTAGAGGATCATACTGTGATGTCCTAAAAGCTTAAAGCATTTTAAGAAAACAAAGTGTGTTGTGGGATACCACTGAGGAATGCTTTTCATTATGCTTATTTCACAACAGCGGGGAATGTGGAGAACACTCATTTGTTGGAGTACAGAAAACATCTTTCATATCAACCAAACACGCAGTTATACTGCATGGTGCTGGCGACTTGGAATAGTCATGAGAAAGAGAGTGCACAGTCTCTTTTGACTTGGCGGATTTACACATCAAGGCAAACACAACACGTAATTTGTTATCTGTCTAACAGTTATCTACATCTTAGATGCAGTTTGCCAAAACCTCAGTCATGTTCTATGTGTGACAGATGTATTACAGTTTCTGGCAAACTCTGTTACATACTGAGGCCAAAGGACTGCTGGACTGACTGTGGCCAGAACCATGATTCCTACCATTTTGTCATCCTATTGTTGATTTATGACTGTGCCTGGGACCATTGCTGTCTAATCATGTTCCATTTAAAAAGCAGATTCGCTCAATTTGGTTCTGAGCCAAGGTAGCAACTGATCCCAGGTCCTACCTGGTTTGTGTACGAGGAGATCTTCCAAGCGTTTAGACCAGAGTGGTGATCTGTGAGCGGCACTATAAAATCCAATCTACCTTTAGCTGACAGTCAAATAGGATTTGAGAATGGGACGACATATAAATGGAACGTAGCATTGTTCTGCGTATGGGCAAGCATATCATAATGTGTTTGTAAGGATAATGGAAGTTGAACGAACTTCTGACAGGGGTGATGCTGTGGTACGATGCACCACACTAGTCATTTGTAAAGAGCGAGTACTGGCTCCTTGCTGACTGTGTGCAATTGCTGCACACACAGGGTGTGCATGTGATACATAAGTAATAATAAGGATGCCTTTAGAATACTCACACAAACTACACTCTGATTGTCTAATTTCTTGATTTTTAACAGCTAGGAGCCCATACCAATCACTTGAACAGCATCTACAGATCCCTTGAGCAGGGTGCAAGACTAGGGGAGAGATGAAAAATCTATACCATGAGCCTGCATCTCACCTACTTTATTCTTATTTTACAATTTTGTGTTGCCTGCAGAAAAAATGTGCTGACATTTTCACTCTACGATGTGTCAAGGCTTTTCTTGAGTTGCTCATTTTTCTTCTGCAGACGGCCCCCGTCCACTAATAAGGACAGTTGTGACTAAAGCTTTAGGCAGATATTAAGTACATTTTTCAGCTTTGAAATTTTTTGACTATACTGTGAGGTAAACTCTGAATTTACTATTAAATGAAGGAAAAAGTTGCTTTACAGTTTTTGATTTTACACAGCAAGCAGTTGTAGAGCCGAGGATGCAAGTTGTTTTGTCAATTAATCAGCAACAACTCTGTGTGCAATTTTTCAAAAGATAAAAGAAAACACAAATTCATAAATGTTAACCAGGTTACAGTTGTTTTGCACACTTAATCTAACCACTAAGACAGAAAAGTAGTGCAATCAAACGATGAGGCTGTTTTCCATCTGTAAGTATGTATTGTTTAAGCTGTGTTTGAAATCTTGAGAACATGGAAGGGACATGACTGAATAGAACCAACTTTCTTTCAGTTTAAAGGCCCTTTGTTGGTGGTTTTTGTTATGATCATAACTCTTTTCCCGCTTTTAGAACTTTTTTTGTTTGAATAATAACTGCCATTTGTTCCTTCTTATGTGCTGTAATAAATAAACAATCTCAGCTTCATGTACCATCTGCATAAAAGCAAAAACCTTAAACACAAACAAACATTGGAGAAAAAATCCAAATTAATCCAAGCAACAAGTCAATGCAGAGATGGTATTAACCTTTTTAAATATAACATGATAAACCTCTAGAAATTGGAGAAAAAGATTTTTAGAAATGCAACAGTAAAGTACCGTATTTTCCGCACTATAAGGCGCACCTAAGAGCCTTCAATTTTTTCAAAAGATGACCATGCGCCTTATAATCCGGTGCGCCTTATATATGGATCAATACTGAGCCACTACAGGTCTCGCAACTACGGTAAGCAGCCGCCGACTCCATTTTCCCCCGTAGAAGAAGTAGTGCGAGGTGCATGCTGGGATATATAAAACTCCATTTGTGTTTGTGTAAAAACCTGAAATGGCTCCTATTAAGAGACACGCTTACAACGCAGAGTTTAAACTCAAGGCGATCAGTCACGCAGTAGAACATGGGAATAGAGCAGCAGCAAGAGAGTTTAACATTAACGAATCAATGGTGCGGAAGTGGAGGATGAGCTGCGCCAAATAAAGAAGACTAAACAGAGTTTCCGCGGGAACAAAGCGAGATGGCCACAGTTAGAGGACAAACTTGAACAGTGGGTTGTTGAACAGAGAGCAGCAAGTAGAAGTGTCAGTACAATCACTATTCGAATGAAGGCAACAACGCTAGCACGCGAACTTAACATCAATGAATTTAGAGGCGGTCCTTCTTGGTGCTTTCGGTTTATGAAAAGACGTAATCTCTCCATCCGCACACGAACTACTATTTCACAGCAACTGCCAGCTGACTACCAAGAAAAGCTGGCCACTTTCCGCACATACTGCAGAAACAAGATTACAGAAAAAAAGATTCGGCCAGAGCACATCATCAATATGGACGAGGTTCCACTCACCTTTGATATCCCTGTGAACCGCACTGTGGATAAAACTGGAGCACGTACGGTGAATGTTCGCACCACAGGGAATGAGAAATCATCCTTCACTGTAGTTCTCGCCTGCCAAGCTAATGGCCACAAACTTCCACCCATGGTTATTTTCAAGAGGAAGACTTTGCCAAAAGAAAACTTTCCAGCCGGCGTCGTCATCAAAGCTAACTCGAAGGGATGGATGGATGAAGAAAAGATGAGTGAGTGGTTGAGAGAAATTTATGTGAAGAGACCGGGTGGCTTTTTTCACACAGCTCCGTCCCTATTGATCTACGATTCCATGCGCTCATATATCACCGATGATGTCAAAAAATAAGTGAAGCACACTAATTCAGTGCTCGCCGTCATTCCGGGTGGATTGACAAAAGAACTCCAGCCGCTAGATATTAGCGTCAACAGAGCATTCCAAGCTAGACTGCGAACTGCGTGGGAGCAGTGGATGACAGAAGGCAAACACACGTTCACCAAGACGGGGAGACAGCGCAGAACAACGTAGCCACTATCTGCCAGTGGATCGTAAATGCCTGGGCTGATATATCAGTCTCAACTGTGGTCTGAGCTTTTGTAAAGGCAGGAATTGTCACTGAACTGCCAGACAACAACAGCGACACTGACTCGATTAATGACGACTTTGATGAGACGGTGTGTTGAATGCCAGATTCGCCCAGCTGTTCAATTCGGACACTGAAGAAGAAGAATTCGAGGGATTCGTAGATGAGGAATGAACCAATAAAGTGAGCTTTACGTGTTTCTTTTGTGTGTTTACAGTTCAACAAGGTTGTTCATATTATGAATATGAACATTAACGCATGAACAACAGTGAGTTATTATGCTATTGCTTTAGAGTTATTTGAGTTATTATTGTTAATGCTTTGCACTATTACGAGTGTTACTATATTGTGATTGCACAAACGTTTAATTTACCGTAAGAGCATCAGAATGTTTTTTACTTGTTTATTGAATGGAGGAAAAGTTCCCCTCCACTATGTGAAAGAAATGTTGCACTACATGTTATACTTTGTTGTTGTTAAAAGATTAAAAAAATACTAATACTTTACCTCAGAGAAAATAATAAAACAGTTGTTTATTCATTTTGGGAGTGAATGGAGTTGTCAGAAAGCTGATTTGTAATCTATTAATAAAGTTAGACTGACCAATCTGACTGTTTTGTTGACATTTCCTTTAGCGCAGCACCTTCTAATGGATGCATATTGTAACACCAGCCTCTACTGGTGCGCCTTATAATGCGGTGCGCCTTATATATGGAAAAAGTTTTAAAATATGTCTTTCATTGAAGGTGCGCCTTATAATCCGGTGCGCCTTATAGTGCGGAAAATACGGTACTAGTGGGAGCTTTAACTCTGAATAATTATTCTGCTCAAGCAGGTTAAATCAGTTTAAAAGGCAGTTTAAAAGGTAGTTTAAAAGGCAGTTTAAAAGTCATCAACCCACCTGAGTGGAATCATGTTACACATCTCACTTGAGTTGTAGTTGCCTTAAAGGGTTATGATATGAAAGCGTTTATAGCTGCATTTATAACCCTAGTACTGATTTTGACAGGGTATTAGGGAATAAAGTCATAAAATTATGCGAAAAATGTACTAGTTATATGAGAATAAAGTTGCTGTAATAAAAAAGTAAAAACAATTATGAGAATAAGGATGCAAATTATGAGAAAAAAGGGGTAGGTTTATAAAAACAAACTTATAAAGTTATGAGGAAAAAGTCAAAATTTCACAGGAATAAACTTGTAGAATTATGAGTAAAAGTCAATATTTTACAATAACACATTTATAATTTCATACATTTTAGATTGATAAATTATTAGATTAAAGTCATACATTTAAAAAAAATGAGAATATTCATTAATTTATGAGAAAAGTCGTAATCCTTTTTTTTTAAATATATAATTAGATTTGTAAGCCTTCACACGTCTATTTTTACAGGTTTGTTCTCATAAAATACTATTTTTACGACTAGCATCGTAAAAGTATTTTTTATGTTTATGGTGGCCCTAATACTGTCATACTTTGACAACCTGACCAAGAAATCATTACACTCTCATTTTGTGCTCTACCATTTGGTTGAAGGGTGAAAATGTCTCAAAACAGGTACTTTCTAATTGTCAAAATGCCAAATGACCATTACCAAAAGTGGTGAACTAAACCATTCTGAGCATGCACTGTAAACTGCCAGGAAAATAACCCTAAAACTGAATAATGAGCAAAGCATCAGACTTTGATTTGTTGCAGCATTAGACTCACCGTCCACTTTTCTTATTGAGTCAGACTCCTGTCTTCAAATATGGTGATCTCAATCTTGTAAAAAAGGTCAAGGAAAATGTTAACATTCAGTTATTTAAAAAAAAGAATGAATCATCCCTCTTTCCTGTTAAAACAAATGCACATCTACAAAAAAACGACTGACTTAGCATCAAACTCATACATTTAGCAAGGTCTTATACAGAAAACAAATGTACAGAATACTCTTGAGTTTCAGGATTGTTTTAGTTTTGTTACAAAGCCATTCTGAAACGTAAACTATTTTTTTACAAAGATTTCCATCTTAAAATGTTTATTTTGATCAAAGAAGACAATAGAAATGAGAGAAAAATGAGCTAACCAACAATAAAATGACAAATGTGGACACAAGTAACGCACAAGTCAAGGATCTTGTAGGAAGCAGGTGATGTGGATATTATTTAACAACTATCTGCTGTATATGAGAACACTCTCCTCCGGAGCCAATGAGCTCTGGCATCACAAAATGGTGCGATAGATTTGAGAACACCAACTATGAGTTTCAGGAAGGAAAGAAAAACGACAAAACAGTTTTTGAGAAAATGGATCATTTGTTTACTTAGCCAGAGTGAGAGGTGGATTTGAACAGCAGAACATTTTTAGGAGGTTTTAATATTTTGGCTGCCTCGTGTAAAACAAATGGGGGGCCCAAAACTAAAACAGACATATCCCGAGAAAATAACAAACAATCCCTTTTTTTTGGCTCAAATACTAAAATCAGTCTATAGGTGAAAAGTTCCTGTCAGTCTCCAAATGTTTTTGAGCCAAAGTGAGCCCAGCAGCCAGACAGTGTTGCAGAAATATCCCAGATTGCTGTCAGTCCTATAAAAATCATAGGCAGGAGGGGAACAAAACCCAGCTGTGAACAATTTTACTCATATTTTGTTTTTTTTCTCTCTATCCTTAATCTCCAATTACCACCCAGTTGAGATTTACTGGTATGTTGAGTCACCTTACATATGTCTGGACAGCCAACGGTGCACCCGCTGATTTTATGCAGATGCTATGCATTATTTGCAACTTTTATCTTAGTTTTTTTTTATAGTTTCCTCCTCATAGCACCATGTTTCCTGGAGGCTGCTTTCTCCATTCATACAGTGGTTAATGGAGGGGAAAAAAAAGTTTGATCCTTGTTCTGGTTCAAAAATGCCTCGTTATCTACACACATTCTAATCATATGTTGGGTTTAATGAGGTAAAGTTGTCCCAAACATTCAGACATTCCCATTCCTCTTACTTCATCCAGCTATTTTTTTTTTTTCTTTACTTGTAAGGATGTTAGTTGACAGTCCAAGATCGTGTTCTGAACATAGGGAAGGATACAACTCGCAGACCTCTTTCAATGGGGTCGGTGAGGAGGAGGCCTCGAGGTGCGTAGACCTTGTCGTTCTGCTCCTGAATATACTTTGCAATCTTCTTTAGAACCTAAAAGTAAAAAAAAAAAAAAAAAAAACATCTTTTAACTCATTTGATTTAATTATAGTGACTATGTTTATCGGTTTGCCATAGACTGATAAATATGAAGAGCTTGGATTCTGTGTTCTACAGAAGTGAAGCAAATGGTTTTTTGTGTGTAAAACAGGCTGCCAGCTTGCTTATGCTTCCAGGACAGCACAAGAAAAGAAAACGGTTGTGGTTTAGTCAGAGGTCTATTGATGTATGAAAAAGATGGTACAAGTCACGGAAAAGCAGCATATGGAAAAGGAATGTCATCTCCTGCCAAGTTTGACTGAGCTGCTGTAATCAGTGAGTATTGAGTAACTGGTCGGTCTGATGGAGCAGATTTCTCAGTTGTTGGCGTTCTCCTAAAAACTGCTATTTTGTGTCTCTTAAATCATCTTATGAAGGTGTTCAAATCAACTACACGCCTTTGTTGTCTAAATGAGCTCCATCACAATAGCAGTTGGAGTCAGTTTGCAAAAAGAAAAGAAAAAAAAAAAAAAAACAGACCAGAAAGTTTAAAGACCAAAGGTTTTATTCTGTGGTTTGAATGCCGTTTACGGTGAGCTGCCCATTAAACTAGATCTTTAACGTATTACATATTTATATAACAAGAAGATCTGCAAGCAAAAAAGCTGAAGTTTCAGGTTTGGCAGCAAATGATTACTTTGTAAAAACAGTACAGTTCCCTCCCTATACTGCGGCTCACCTTTGGGGGTATCACTGTTTTGGGGATTTTTATAAATATAACTTTTTCTTGCTTTCTTTTTCTCAGCACACTGTGTTCAGTATCCCGATTGGGTGTAGACCCTATCAATCAATCAATCTCCTTCATGCTGTGTCTCCTGTAAAGAATGTGTTCAGGTTGCCACATATAAATAAATCTTCAATTGTGATCAACTCTTTGTTTTCATTCCAACACTGGGATTTAATTTTTTTATGTTGAGAGTGTAAACAGGAGAAAAAAGTGTGAAAATGTTTATGCCTGTCTGAGGGAACTGCATTGAGTGTGTACTGAAGGACTTTACAGTCTTAAAACAGCTGTAGGTCGTATACTTTCACATATTGTAATGTATTTTAAGAACGTAATCCCTGCAATAAATGAGGGAACACTTTCGTCTAACTTCATGATTTAATATTCAATTTACAAACATTGCTATTGTAAAAAAGTAGTCAACATTATCATATGACAAAATACTTGTAACATTAGATTTATTTATTTAAGTCTGTATTAAGTCTGTATTAGATAATACTCATGATCATGTATGCTTTTTTGTTCAATCTAAGCTAAAGTCTGTGATAAAACAAGCTGTAGATGAACTCTAGAGGTCTCAATTCAAACCAAAATCAATTGAATAAATGTTCAACACCCACAATGACTTGAATGAAAAACCAAAAGTTATGCTACCCCACCTTCTCATAGTGCGTTTCCATGCACAGAAAGATGGTATAAGCTGTGAGGCACGCCAGACAACCTTCAATGTACGACTGGCTGCCCAGCTTCTCTGCCTCTGCATAAAGGTTGTTCAGTGTCCTTACAGTCTCTTCGAACTGCTGTTTGTCAATCTAAAAAAAACACAACAGAAACACAACAGAGCTAATAGTTAGCATGACAGCACACATCCAGGAGTACAGATTTGGACAGCAGTGAGTGTTCCGAACACCTGAGGAGTTCTTTTACACTCTGGATAAATGAAAAGTTGTATTTTCTTGGACTAGCCAAACATCAAGGAAACACTAGGCCTCCTTCCTGCGTTTGGAACCAACTCCTGAATCCTTAGGATACCTCGACTATTGGATTGATGAATGTTTCCACTTAATAACCGCTCAAGTGCTGCGAAAGCCTTACATGAATCAACGATACAGGAAGAAATCATGATCGTTTTTTTTTTTAAATCTTTTTGAGATGGACGTTGTCAAGACGTGTCTCGGTTGTTTTTAAGACAAAAGAATATTTTTTGGGCTACAGAGAGACAGCCAACGATACGATTCAAGCTGTTCTGGCCGAAGGGTCAACAGTAGTTCCACACTGGCACTTGGAACACGTCTGATGATCCAAGGAGAATCCAAGCAGAGAATGTGTGTTGTCAGCCAGGAACCTCATGAGCCTCTGAAAGTCCTCCAAACTTCTGCTCCTTCATTCCAAAGGAATGCAACAAAAAGATCCAATTCATCAGTGGTCTCAGGCTTTTTGGCACTTGCCATCCAGAACCTTTGCTCTCCCTTTAATTTTTCATTTTAGAGGCTGCGACTCACAGTTGAACTTATTACCTTAGTGTCTGACAGACGGATAAAGACTTTTTTTATAATTAGATAAAGCTGCAACGGTCCATGGTGGTAATTTCTGAAGAAAACGTTTGCTAAGGTACAACAGTCACTAAACAGAAAGTACATTTAAAAAGAAGAGAGTAGACTCAGGTCAGAGAAAACGATAAGTCAATAGAACCTCAGAATGACTGGCTGGAAAGTATTGTTAAATAGCTGACTTGTGATAAATTGCATAGAGGCTGTTCCATGTCATCAGCCTGCTCCTTCTCCTCAACATCCCAGCTTATCTTTGCCTGTAATCCATTTCCACTCCTCACATAGCCTTGAAGCTCAGTGCAGACATTCTGAAAAGACTGCTTACAGTGACTTCTACTTTTTAACCTTTAATACCAGAGATGGCGCCAGCGACATCAAATGGACACGTGCTCTTTGACATTCTGTAAATGTTTTACCATTAACATGATTACTGTGAAGGAGCTCATTCTGATGCAGTGAAAAGCAGCTTCTTCTATTAGATTGTTATGCAACAAGTGTTGCCGCAAAGCTGCTTTTTAAGTGTCAGAATCAGATGATTTTTTAAATTTTCCAAAACTATAAATCACATTGGAGTAAAAAAAAAAATCCCACATTTGGGAGACATTTATTAAACAAAGTACAAAAAAAAAAAAAAAACAAGAACGGACATTTCAGTTTGAAAGGCAAATCATAGTATATGACAAAAACAAACAGAGAATATGCAAGCTTCGCATACGTAACGCATTGATGTTTATCTGGCTTCATGAATCATAGGAGGAATTGTATAAATATATAGTATATTGGTGCTACGACTGAACGATATGAGAAAAATCTGTGATATGCGATTTTTGTGTTTGAAACTGCAATGACGGTATGACTGTATGAGTTGCAATAAATGCACAAATAACAAAACAAAAATACATTTTCATGTCACTGTGACAGTTTTACTTATATTATTTTTTTGTTTTCGAGATGTTTTGCATGGTATCTGTGTTTGGAGAATGTTGTCTGTCCTGAAAGCAAAGTATCTCCAAATAAAAAACATTAGGACTCACGTTTAAAGGTTTCACAGTCACAGTTCGGACCATTTTTTGTATCAGTAAAGAGGGGGAAAAAAATCGTTTTACAGCACTTTTTTAAAAATTTTAGTTATTTTTTTTTTACATATAGATCTGTTTTGAATATTAACGTGAACCATAAGAAGTGTTTTAAACTTTTAACGTAATATAAAATAAAATATTTAGGAAAATGTTGGACATCTTCTACTTTAAGATGGAAACATGTCTTCCAGGAGACAAGTTCATCCTGATCAAATCAAAATACAAAAACATAAAGAGTCACTTTATAAAGGTTTGTTTGAATCATAAAACCAAATAAAAGTGTTTTGTGAAACTGCCTATGAATAAAAAAATAAATAAATAAATAAAAAAGAGAAAGAAGTAATATTTAGTCTTTATTGGTTGTTTTCACCAAAGAAGTAACTCCATCATGAGAAGTTCCTTTCTTACCCTGGTCTCCAGATCTGAAGGGAACTTGGTTTGGAACTGACATAATGTCCCATTGGTGTAATCTCTCTGAATGAAGACTTTTGCTGCAATGGCTGCCTGCTGTCTCAAGTCCTGCAAGCTGTGTGTCTGGAGAAAAAATGGGTAAATTAAAACGTGACCAAAACACACTTGAATCATTGAGGAATATACGCAAGATCAGTGTCCAATAATAAAACGAGGGACAAGGAAAAACTAACTGAATAGTGTAATCATGGATTCCACTAGTGTTCATCAAAGAGCACAACAATAAATAATTATTAACAATTATAACAAAAAAATGGATTTTTATCAGTGTATTATGTTATCTAAGGATGCAAAAAATACAGCAGGGCAAAAAAGTATTTAGTCAGCCACCAAATGTGCAAATGATCTCACTTAAAAAAGAGAGAGGCCTGTAAATTTCACAACAGGTATACCTCAACTATAAGTGACAAGATGAGGAAAAAAATCCAGAAATATGCCATTGTCTGACTTTTAAAGGATTTATTTGCAATGATGGTGGCAAGTAAGTATTTGGTCAATTACAAAAGTTCAACGCAATACTTTTTTATGTTCCCTTTGTTGGCAACGACAGCGTTCAAATATTTTTTTTCCTAAGTATTCACAGGGTTTTGACAAATTGTTGCTGGTATCTTGGCCCATTCCTCCATGCAGATCTGCTCTAGAGCACTGATGTTTTGGGGCTGTCGATGGGCAACATGGACAGACTTTCAATTCCCTTCAAAAATGTTTCCACGGGGTTGAGATCTCGAGACTAGCTAAGCCACTACAGGACTTTGAAAAGCTTCTGAAGTGGCAACTCCTTCTTTACCCGGGAAGTGTGTTTGGGATTGTTGTCATGCTAAAAGACCCAGTCACGTTTCATCTTCAATGCCCTTGCTGATGGAAGGAGGTTTTCCCTCAAAATCTGACGATATATGACTCCATTCATTCTTTCCTTTACACAGATCCGTCATCCTGGTCCCTTTGGTGAAAAACATCCCCACATCAGGATGTTTTTACCCCCATGCTTTAAACTTCAAAATTCAAAACTTTATTTGTACAGCGCCTTTCCTTCAGTTGAAACCCAAGGCGCTTTACATTGAAAAATATAATAATAATATTAATAAAATAATAATAAATAAAAAATACAATTAATAATAATAGTTACTAAATAATAAAAATAATAACAATTTTAAAGAAGGTATGGTGTTTTGCATGCATCTCAGCATTCTTTCTCCTCCAAACACAACAAGTAGAGTTCTTACAAAAAGTTTTTTTTTTTTTTTTTCATGTGACCATAGGACATTCTCCTAAACATCTTCTGGATCATCCAAACACTCTCTAGCAAACTTTAGACAGGCCTGCACATGTTCTCGCTTTAGCAGGGGGACACGTCAGGCACTACAGGATTTGAGTCCCTGGCAGCATTGTGTGTTACTGATGTTAGTCTTTGATTCTCTGGTCCCAGCTCTCTGCAGGTCACTCACTAGGTCCCTGCATGGTTCTGGGATTTTTGCTCACTGTTCTTGTGATCATTTTGACGCCACAGGGTCAGATTTTGCAGGGAGCCCCACACTGAGGGAGATCATCAGTGGTCTTGTATGTGTTTCATTTCCTAATAATTGCTCCCACAGTTGATTTCTTCACACAAAGCTGCTTGCCCTATTGCAGATTCAGTCTTCCCATCCTGGTAAACCTCAACAAATTTGTTTCTAGTGTCCTTAGACAGCTCTTTGGCCTTGGCCATAGTGGAGGTTCGAGTGCGACTCTTTGAGGTTTTGGACATGTGTCATACAGACGTGGACATGACAATACAGAAATACTTAAAAATGCGTTTTTAAGCTTAATGTTCTTTATAAATGCTCTCCATCATCAGAAAAATGCTACAAGAACATGTTCAAAAACAGAACAATTTTTTAATTGGTATGGGTCTTTAATGAACGGAGTTGTATTATTATTATTATTATTACTATAACCGATGTCTTTTTTTGTCTTCATACCGATACCGATAATACAGAACAAAAGTATCAGAAACTACTTTAAAAAGTGAGTAAAAGTAAAAAGTAGACGCCCTTTGGATTCAGGGGGAGCGTCGAAAGAACAGCTGATTTACTCTTTGCTGTCTGAATACGTAAGAACAACGGTCAGCATGTTTGAATTCCAAGTTTCTCATTTTACTAAATGAAGAAGGTAAAGTTTACCTACACAAAATACAACAACTTTCCCTCAACATAGATTGCCTAGCTACTGTGCTAACACTAGCTTGTTTTTTCAGCCTTATTTACTCGGCACCATGTCCATGTTACATAAACATCGTTTAGATTGTCCCAGACACTTTGAAAATGATTTTTTCCGCGAAAAGTTACAGACGAAGTCATACATCGAAACCATTACCTGACTAATCAGTAACAAGTATCTGTTACCTGATGATGACAATTAGCTTTCATCCAGCACTATTTCTCAAGCAAATATAAATTATAAAAGCCCAACACAGCGCTTATATTTGATGTTACGATGTAAAAACAACAGTAACAAAAAACAACAACAACAACAACTTACAATTAAACAGTAAATAAGACCCAAAAGAAATCTATATCTCACCTCTGCCATGATGAACGACAATTTAATTCGTTTCCAGCTAAAGGGTTTTAGCAGTGTACGACACACACGGGTTCCGGTGGGAAACGTTTGTTTATAAAAAAAAGTTCCGTGTGTGGTTCTCCCGGAAATGACGTAGTTTTTTTTTCTTTTGAAGTTTTTGTTAACATGTTAATATATGTGATAGCTTTCTCAAACATATTAACAGTAATTCTATCGAGAAGCAAAAAGTACCGGCTTACAACTGAAACAAAGGAATTTCCAGCAGTTTTTCAGTTAGTTAGTCGTATGAAAACACATGCGAATAACACAAGTCTTGGCAAATTACCTTTAAAGTTTGCTATGCAGCATGACATATAAAATTTAAATCCTTTTTGCCCTTTATTTTGGAGTGTTTTGCTAGAAAGAGGAGCAATGTACTTGGTAGCTCGAAAAGGCATCTTGTTAACTCAAAACAACATAACCGGAAATTATTGAGCTGTCAAGGACTAAAAGCGGAAGTAGGTCATGCATATAGCTCATCCTGAGTGGTTAATTGACTCTTTTTTTAATAGCAGGAGTCACAAAAATTGAAATCAAACGGTTTTTATGCTTTAAAAGAAAAGATCAAACATGTAGAGACAAAATAAGACTGCATAAATCCAAAAACTAAGCAATAACAGGGTCAAAATAATGTGAAAAATGTTTAAAAAACAGACGACTTTCAATCAAACTACAAAGTTCCACTCATTTATTCCAATGGGTACCACTTTTAAATGTCAAAACTCTTCTTATGAATGATTTAAACCAACAATGTTTAAAGGTAAAAACGTTTTGAATCGTTCACATTATAATTTGAATGAAAACAATGCCAATGGGATGGTTGGTTTAATTCCTGTGTCATTGTAAACAGCTGATATAATTGACAAACTCACAGGTGATTTCAGGGACTACTGTCGGTTAAGAAAAACAGTTCATAAATGAAAGAGACTTTGGTGTCTAGCTATTTCTCCCACATTTTGCTTATTTTTCCTCCTGGCAAAAGGGGAACAGACCTTTAATTCTCCTCTTCTTTGGAAAGGCCACTGTAGGGAGGTACCACTAATGAGCCCCATTTGGGCTTGTCATTTACAACTCAAGTTGGTTAACAGCCCATGACAATGGATTTACTACTGCCCCAAGTGCTCTTTAAGAAGTGGCTCTCTTGTGGAAACTAAAACAGCTCTTTAGATGGCCAACTCTGTCCCACTCGCTATTCATAGACAGAGAAACTACAGCTGGATCCCTCAACCAAAAGCTCTGTAAGGGATGCAAGCATGGTGAAAAAAGTACAGCCTCTTTCAGTTATAAGGTTTTACAAATCACCACATAAAAAAATATTGCTAATATAAAAATCATAAAAATTATTTAACCTTAAGGCCCCGAAAGCCACATTGAAAAATGTGGCTTTCAGTTTTTATGATCTGTCCTCAAAAATTTAAAACCATCTGCATCACAAACATGCCAAGAATGGGTGGAGTCCAGCTCTGTTTGTATGAGGATCAACCATACAGGAACCAGTTAGGAACCAAGCCTCCATCTAACCTCTGAAGTCCCAAAGCTTTTACATGTATAAAAACATAAATAAATATATTTTTTCACTTGGCAAAGTCATGTCTCAAATACTGTTTAATTATAGGCAGGTTTTACAATTTGGGATGACAGACGAAGAAAAAGAACCAACACTGTAGACCCAGCAACTGGAAAGTGCAGCAGTTAAAAAATGCTATTTGCAGCTGATTGGAGTGTTTTCTTGTCCTACACTTGAAGTTTAATTGAGTCATGCACATGTTTTTTTTTTTTTTTTGTATTATATTCTAACACTGGTGTTAAAATATTTGTTTAAATCAAACCACAACAATTCTGTGAAGGTATTCTGGCTTTTCAAATCATTTTTGTTTAAAGGCTGTTCATGTCATTATTAATCATTTTATACTTGGCTTGAGAAACATCAGTTTCCATTCATTTTCTTCACTAGCTTTTTTCTGTGTAGAGTCACAGGTATTCTAGAGCCTTAAGGTGGTGTACACCCTGGATAGCTTGCCAGTCCATTGCAGGGCGCTTGAGAAACTTTCAAGCAGCATTTCCAACTCCTTGGAACTCTTCACAGATAGAAATTCAAACTGGGATCCTTCTTTAAACAAAGTCATAGAGTCTTCTAAAAACACAGCAACAAAGGAACATTTCTAAAACTTAAAACAATATTTTTTTTCTCGATAAGATTTAAGGGACTAATCAGTTAAGATTAGCAAAAACATGCTGGTGTTTTGAAATATTACTGCTACTTCAAACATATGGCCAGATATTCTCTTTAAAGATTAAAGTAGGATTAATTTAGACTTATCTAACCCACTAGGTACAGGATGTCAATTAATATACATTTACTGTAGAAGTCTATAGGACATCCGTAACAACTCTATTTTGTTACTTTATTAGATATGTACCCATAGTGTTCTGGAAGATATCTGCATATAGAGGTCTACTATAAATCTACTATAAATCTACTTGTAAACTTATCTTGGGATATTTTAGATGACTTTATAAGTACTTAAAAAAACATTTACTACTTAAAAAAAATACTGCAATTTTAACATCCAATCATCTTCACTGAATCCCTTCTCGGTCACAGGTTTGCTGGTTCCAATCCAGTCAGTGCTAAAGGTGGAGTTCACTGTAATTATGTCACCAGTTTGGTCACTGACCACACAAACACACAGGAGCAATCACAGACAGCAGTTAACCTATGAAACATGTTATTGAACTGTGGGTGGAAGCAGGAGAAAATCCACACCTGCAGAGGGTGAACATGCAGAATTCACACAGAAAGGTCCCAGCTGGGATTCAAACCAGGTTCTTCTCACTTTAAGCTGAAAGAGCTATTCACTACCTTAACACACTGCCTGTTTGTTCACAGACTACTAGTATTCAAAAAGCTCTACATTCACAGAAGTATCAAACATTTCTACTGGATCTTACCTATAAGGTCTAAGAAATGTACATCAAAGCAACAATCAAACATATTGTAGCAAATTCTACAGTGACGGAGGCTAGCAAGCGAGTTGACGGAAACTCTGGCTTTTATTGTTAACATCAGAGAGAAACATTATCCTCCCACACCTTCTCATTCATGGTGCAGAGCAAACCAACACAACAGGACAAAATAATAAAAAAGTAAAACCGCCAGATAACAAAACACATAATGAAAAACCTACACTTAAACTTAAAAGAAGTAAAGGAGATGGTGTCCCATAATTCCTAGCGCTGCCAAATGAGACAGCAGGCACAATGTGTCTGTAACCACCACTACACAGCTCTCTTCTAAAGGGTCAGCCGTCCTCGGCGACCCCACCATCAACCATAGTCATTCAAATAAGCAGGGCGCTAGTGTGAACGCACCTGTCGTGCATGGTCATTCAAAGTGGGACTGGGTTCTTGTCTGCTCAAGTCCATATTAGTAGGTCCTCCTGCCGTGTCAAGGGTCTGTAGAACAAGGGGCTGGTAAGGGACCAGACGATCCTGATGATGCACCACAGCTCGTCTTCTGCCCGGCACGCGCACCCTATTAACCACATCTGATAGTTGGCGCACCACCTCAACTGGTCCCCGCCAAAGGCTGCTTAACTTGGGAGAAGCTCCTTTTTTTCGATTGGGACAGTACACCCACACTCTGTCCCCAGGTGCAAATTCCTGGCCCTGACACCGACTGTCGTAAACCTTCTTCTATTCCAGCGCCAGCCTGTGCACTGAATTTGTGGATTTCATGCAAGCGGTCCTTGAGTCTGCGACAGTAATCCATTTCTTTTCCGCCGGGGATCTCGGGTTCAGGCGGCGCCCCAAGTCCACCGGTGTCCGGAGCTCTCGTCCAAACATAATTGCTGCAGGTGTGCACTGGCTTGACTCCTGAACTGATGTGCAATAAGACCATAGGGCCAGAGGCCAGAGGCCCTTGGTGACTGTGGAGCTCAGCAGGTGCCCTGAAGCGGGTGAACATTTCTTTAACCAGTTTTTCAGCTGTGGTAGCAGCACTCTGGTCTGGAACTGCACATGCCTCCGGCCACTGCATCACTCACTGGAAACCGGCCTAAGACATACCCCCCAACCCTTTCCATTGGGGCTCCTATCAGATACTGCTGCAACAGTGCTCATGACTGTCGGAATGGCCCTTTCCGTGGTGTGCAGTCATCGCAGCAGTGGACGTGCAGCTCCACATCTCTGCAGCAACTCCGCCAGTAGAATCGCCCCCTGAGGCGAAGTAGTGTTTTGGCGTTCCCGAAGTGACCCGCTCCGGGTGAGCCATGAACTATCTGAAGGACCTGGGAGTGGTTTATTCGAGGCACCAAAAGCTGGAGGATGTCCTCTCCCCAGTCTGGAGCCTGCCACCAGCGGTACAACACCCCATCGTGGAGCTCGATGTTAATCCATTGAGAATAGTAAGACTTTAGTTCCGGACTCTGTGCTGCAACCTCATTCCACTCAGGCCATTGCCCCGCCTCAAGCCAGCTCCTCACTTGAACCAACACCACGTGGGCCTCTTGTTGCTGCCTCAGCTGCTCTGGGGACAGCTGAGTGACACCTTCAGTTGCTACTGCAGCCACCCTCGGAACATTACTGTCTAGCTCCTCCTGTAGTTGACAATAGTGGCATTCTGCTGTTAGGCAAGGCTGTCTGAAAAGAGCATCAGCATTGTCATGGTGACGCCAAGCCCAGTCCTGGATATTAAAGTCATAACTTTGTAAACTCTCTAGCCACCGAGCCACCTGCCCTTCTGGCTGTTTGAAACTCAGAAGTCAAGTCAGGGTGGCGTGGTCAGTCCTCAAATGACAGCCCTGCAGATATGGCCGGAAATGTTGCACTGCTAGGACTACAGCCAGCTATTCACGTAGTGTCACACACTAATTCCTCTCAGCACGACCCAGGCCATGGCTAAAATAAGCCACCACTCACTCGGCGTCCTCTCCCCACTGCGACAGGACTGCTCCAACCCCAGTATTGCTTGCATCCGTGTGAACAATGAAGTGGCGTTGAAGGTCTGGAAATGCCAAGACCGGTGGCGCTGTGAGAGGGCTGCCCTGAGTTGGTCAAATGCAGCAGCGCAGGAATCAGTCCACCTGAACTTCTGTCCCTTATTAGTTAGTTTGTGGAGGGGGCTAGTAATATTGGCAAAACCATGGATGAAACGTTGGTAATAAGACGCTAACCCCAGAAAACTCCGCAGCTCACTGACGTTCTTGGGGGTGGGCCACCTTGGCTGGGTTTGTGGCTACTCCCTTAGCGCAAATCACGTGTCCTGGAAACTCTTTCTTTTTGATGAAGAGGCTGCACTTAGCTGGGTTCAGTCTTAGTCCGGCCTTCGGATTGAAACAAACGCCTCCCATAGGTTACTTAGAGCCACCTTGAACTTGTCTGCATGCAACACCAGGTCATCCAGATAAATAATGCAACACACCAGTCAGGACCCTCTCCATTAACCGCTCGAACGTGGCTGATGCATTGCATAGTCCAAACAGCATCATCGGCACCATTGTCCAATGGTGAAAAGCAGTCTTTGGCTTAGCATCATCGGCTAATTCCACCTGCCAGTACCCGCTCCTCTGGTCAAGGGAACTGAGCCAGCTGGATCCTGTGATCCAGTCCGGAGCATCATTGATCCGAGGGAGGGGATAGGAGTCCTTCTTTGTGACACTGTACAGACGCCTGTAATCAACACAGAAACGCCATTCTCCATTTTTCTTTTTCACTAAGGCAGCCGGTGCCGCCCACGGGCTCCTGGAAGGCTCAATTACTCCAGCTGCAGCCATCTGACGGATCATGTCCTTTTCTGCCTGTGGCTTGGCTAGCGCAAGTCTATGTCGGCGTAGCTGGGTGGGTGAAGCTGACCCGGTGTCAATGTGATGTTGAACCAACCCTGTTGGCATACAGTCCTCATCTTTAGCTGCAAAAATGTCAAAAAAATCCTTAACAAGATCCGCAAGATTCTAGTGTTTCTGGGGTCTAAGTCTTTGCTGCTATGTTGCAACATATCATGCACTGCTTCCATTGTATCCAGAGACATAGTGCAAGAGGAAGCAGCACTCGCCAGTGTCGCAGAGGTACTTGATGTGGACTGCTGGTGATATGAGTCATTCTGGGCTCACCGCTTTTCATTCTCCCACGTTGAAGCACCACAGTCTCCACCCCGAGGGTGAAGGTCGCTCGTGTAGCATCAATACAAGCCCCCAGCAGGACATGAGATCTAGGCCAATAATGCATGGCTCCGTAATATTGGCGAGCCAGAACTCATGCAATATGTCCTGTCCCCCAGTCAAGTTTCGCAGCACCTTCCTCACCATGAGCCCTGCTTTTTCTCCAGTCACAGTCATTAGCTGGGTGCCGGTGGGAGTCCATGAGTCAGGGAGAGAACCAATGGTGTCTGGCAAAACTCCTGGCTGCACAAGAGAAACGGTTGACCCTGTGTCCACCAGAGTTTGACAATGTTGATCATCCAGCTGACAGCTCAAGTACAGTCCTCTGGTATAACCAAAACATCCAACCAGTGTGCATCGGCCTTGTAGGGGTGTTAGTGATTGGGATGGCAGCCCCCTTATCTGTCCATCCCATTGTCGTTTCCCTCCGGTGAAACTTTACTGGCTGGTGCTGGTGCCGGGCAGTTGTGTGGGATATGCCCGGGTTCATCACACTGGTAACAGCAATCAGATGAACGTTGTGGACGCCGGGTGGCCAGTGAATGCCAGGCCAGTGAATGATTGGACTCTGAAGACATCATACGCCTTTTCCTCATGATTGACCCCCCTCACACAGGGTTGAGCACCAGGCACTGCATGTGAGATGGAGAGAATGGCCTCCGTATGTTCTCCTTCCCAGATTGCTTCCTCCAGAGTTTGGGGCATGGCCAGACGGACGTGTTGGTGAAGCTGTTCAGGTGAGAGTCCTTGTTGAAACGTGTGGAGGGCTAGCTCTTCCTGTGCTACTGGAGAAAATCGGGGGCAACCTTGGCTGACATGCACCCAAGCTCTCTCCATCTCGACAGCGGCGGCTGGTCAGCTGCTCCCTTTCATGCGTCTCTGATGAGTGCAACTGGAACCAGGTTCTCTCCACTTTTCTGCGACCCAGACTGTTCTTTCGCGGCGCACGATCAGACTCCTTACAAAGAGATTCACTCACATTCATTCTCTTTTCTATATCTAGCAGTAACTTGTATTTTATTTTATTAGTTTGGTCACACATAGGTTACATGTGAGACTCTGTTATCTGTAACACACCTAAATTACCAGAGTAATAATAATAATATGATATCAGGTAAAATATATTAGAAAATATGACTTATTTCTCATGGGTTTTTGTATATTTCCCAATTTATCTTCAACCTCCCCCCAATTAAATTAAAAATTGCAGATAAAGTCAAAGGCCATTTTGGATTTTTGCCGAAACAAAAATTTTGTTCAAAGAAAACAAGTTAAGGGTAAAGGATGAGTTTACTTTTAAGACTGAGGACTGTCTAGTCTTGTGCTACCTTTTTAACAGCATAATTTTCATGTTGCACAAAGGCCACAGAGGATTTTTCATTTAAAAAAACTGATTTGTGAAACACAAGGTTGGCAATATTTGCTGTTGAAGTAAGAGCAAGCCTCAGAGGCTTTCCCCTGAGGAAATGGCACTCAGCACGGTTACACAGCTGTCTAAGACTAATGGACAATGATTTAAATAGCTTTGACCACAAAGTATGAAGAAAGTTTGGCTTTTAAGACCTGTAGAGGTATGACTTTTGCTCAATTGGTTATTCTCTTTGATTGCAACAGAGTAACAAAGAGCTTCTCTGCAGAGCACTGTGAATCCCAGAATGCCACTTTAAATCAGTAGTTTTAACATCACCATTTTGTCTTTGTATTTAATGTCTAAGACGTGGCAGGCTCACAAAAAATAAAATGTTGGCTGTTTTAGTAAAGGAACATTTTGGTGACTGATGTTGTGAAGGAATGTCTGGATATACAGATTTCTGCTTGTTATAATGTGGAAAGACATGTCCACATGTCTAAATAAGCAGTACGATTGTGTTTTTGATGGTATAAAACTGTCTTGATGAGGAGGTATGATTAATGTGTCTCAGACTGCTGACTGAAATGTGAGGTCATCTGACTTGCAGATCCCAGCCCAAACATGCCCAGCACCATAATCAAAAATTTTGAATGGAATTCTGCCCACTTTGTGTTAGATTTTACCTCGCAAAGTAGAATTTGCTGTCCTTCTGCTTACGTCAGAAGCAAATTGTTTAATACTTCTTATTCGTGTTGTGTCACGTCTCTGAGGATTTTTTTTCAAACATAGCTAAGTTGTGTAGCAAAAGAAGATCATGCTTTAACCAGGGGATGCAAACCTCATAAAACAGCCAAAAAATATTTAGATTAGTTATATAAAATTTTAGCATCCTGCATGTTTACAAGCAACTCTTAAATGTAGTTTAATTCTACGCTCACATCGCTCTCAGCAACGCAAGCTCAAGCAACCAAAAAAAGGCTACTGCATTTATACTTGTGTTTCAGACTTCTAAACTCTTGAGTTTAAACATCGCTATGCCAGTTTTTAAGTCAATTTTTGGGCTACATGGACAAAATGCACATCCCTTGAATGCATGTTAAAAGTTAAACCAGTTAAACTTTGACCAACCAGGGTCTCTGATTTGGTAGTGACATATGGATGGCGTTCTTTTTATTTCTTGGAAGTGTCAACTGCTCAAAAATTGACCATAGAGGAGAAATTAATAATTGTGGTTTGTACCTGACTGGGACTATGTGACTGAGAATCTTTCATCAAATCAAAATAGAGCTGTGATGGAAAAAAACCTTGAGCAAAAGATTCACCATATTTGAACTGCTTGGCCATTTTGTACCAAGCCTCTTCTGTGAGTACATGCAGTACCAAGTAGCAACAGTCAAATGTGAACACTGTTTGCTAATTTTACAATTCTAAAACAAAATATATTCTTGTGAAGAAATAAAACCATTTTTTAACACCCTTACAAGCTCCACATGAAAAATTCCCTGAACAAAAGCCTCGTAAGTATCTGCAGAAAAAAGACAAATTTGTAGGGTTTTTGGAACCAGGTCGATTTATTAGTTCAGTTACAGTCATTTCCGGTTTTATTTTGTTGTTACTTCCTGTGTCTTCCGTTTGTCCCAGGTCACTTGACATTCCTCCCTCAGATGTCCCCTCCCCCCTTGCACACCTGTTTTCCATTTGGACATCCTCTCTTTTCGTTATATACCCTCGTCTCCCTTGCACGGGTTGTCGGGTGGTTTTGTTTGCTCTGGTTTAATGTTCCTCTCTCGAGTCATTAAATCTATTTCTTCTTCATTTCGAGTTCCGTCTGCATTTGTGTCCGCACGTCAACCTTGACATTACCACCCGACCAGTATAATGGACGCAGCAGACGCGGAGACGTTACGGGCATTACTCCGCCAGCAGGAGGAGCAGATGCCATGCTTAAGACGAGGATTACTCGAGATGTCGAGCCGTCACGAACGGCAATTCGCCGCACTGGAAGAACGTTTTGAACAACTGACGGAGCGTTTTCAACATCCGCCGGCTTTTCCCGCGGCACGCCCATCGCCTCCCACACCGATCCAGGGGACCTGGGAGAGTGTTCCGGTCGCTCCAACCGCGCAATTAGCCCGGCCAGAACGTTTTTCGGGAGTTTCTGGGGACTGTCGGGCTTTTATTACCCAGTGTGAGCTCCACTTCCAACTGCAGGCGCCTCACTATCCTTCGGACCAAGCTAAGGTGGCCTTCATCATATCTCACCTCACCGGGAGAGCAGGCGCATGGGCGACGGCTGAATGGCAGCGTGGAGCACCGACCTGCGCGTCTCTCGCGGCATTCCTGGAGGCATTTCAGCAGGTGTTCCAGTACACCAAACCGGGCCGAGAGGCAGCTCGAGCCCTTATGCGACTTCGGCAACGGGACAGAAGGGCAGCTGACTATGCTATCGAGTTCCGCACCCTGGCCTCCACTAGTGGTTGGGACACCACTGCGCTCATGGACGCTTTCGTGGAGGGACTTTCCGAGGAGCTAAAGGACAGACTAATCGCTCTAGAGCTGCCTTCCTCCTTGGAACCTCTTATTGCCATGGTCATCCGGATCGATAACAGACTTCAGGATCACAAACTGGAGCATAGCAGATCTACACCCCGCTTCCAACACAGTTCTGTTGGACGCAGGAACTCGGACTCACCTGATTTTGCTGTTTCTCCCACAGAAACCCCGCCACCTATTTATGAGGAACCTATGCATCTTGGCCGGGGTAAACTGACTGCTTACGAGCGACAGCGACGAATGGTCTCAGGTGAGTGCCTTTACTGTGGTAAGCGGGGTCATTTCTGCAGGGAGTGCCCAAAACTCCTCTGCTCGTCAGTAAGAGTGGGCGCGCTGACGAGCGGCGATTTGGCGCTCACTAATAAGGGTCCTACTGCCTGTTTACTCAAGATACAGGTTGTGTTTCAGGGTAAGGGGAGATCTATTGAAGCTTTAATTGATTCAGGAGCAGAGCAGAACCTCATGGATGCCGAGCTAGCTAAGCAAGTCGGGCTTGCTTATGAGCCACTACCTCGGCCGTTACAAGTAATCTCCCTAAACGGCCAAGAGGTAGCCACCATTTCCCACATAACCAAACCAGTTCATTTGATTATCTCTGGCAACCATCATGAATCCACCAGGTTTTTCATTTTTTCCTCTGCGCAGAACCCATTGGTTCTGGGTACCCTTGGCTTCTGGCACACAACCCCGTCATTGATTGGTCCTCCAGTCGTATCTCCGGCTGGAGTGAGAAATGCCACAATTCTTGTCTACGCTCAGCTCGGCCTCCTGGGGAAGACCCCGCTA